>CACRXP010000056.1:942818-994118 GCA_902702965.1 Spirometra erinaceieuropaei | reverse complement strand
GAGACTATGCACTTTTTTCGATGATGAGAGGCTTACGGAAAGGACATTTTCGCAATGGTGTTCAAAGTGGCTACAGTCCACAGACTATTTAAAGGGACCTCAGTGACGGGGAAAATTTTGATTCCAGTCCGCATAGAAGACAAATTAGGAGGACGAGTAGGTGTAGGAGTAGGAGGAGGAGGAGGAGGAGGAGGAGGAGGAGTAAAGTCCACAGGGAGACAAAGGTCATATGCACAAAGTTCCACAGTCCATGACCGGAGGCAAATGAGTTCAGCGGATGGCCTGATGTAAAGTCCTTTGGGGTGGCAGCATATTGCCTGTTACACTGATCGCAAAACGCCAGTGTCGGTTGTGAGTTGGTCGTTAAGTTCGGGGTGCGTACACTCCTGTCAGCTCTGGGGCTGATCGGGTCAGACAGTCAGATGGTGAGCAGTACCCTCTCATACTTGTGCCATCTTGACAGGTTTGAGTATCAAGTCGCGTAGGCGGCTAATTGGTAGAGTGATTATCTGGAACCATGTTTCTGGGGACCGTCTCGTCACCTGGTTATCAGCTGCGCCCCCGATCTCGACCAGATCGGAATCCGACTCGTGGCCACTCTGGGCAATAGGGGTTGATAATTTTGATTTTTTTTGACACCAATTCGGCCAGTCGCTGATTTAGCGTCTTCATTCGTGGTTGTCGGTCATTTTATACAAGGGGAATTTATTCTCCGCAGGTGAGCTGCCGTTGGCAGGCGACTGATAGTTTTTATGCGTTGGGGCCTCATCTGGAATCGAAGTGTTGGACGGTTTCAGCAGCGAGTGATCCGAGGAACTCTTCCAATGTATCGCTTTGGTGCAGGAAATGCCTTGTCATGGCGTGGCTCGTCTGTATTCCACTGTTCTGTTTTTTGGATCACACAGTTCAAGCCACAAACGCTTCTGAGCAGCCGTTGGCCCTGTGCAGCTCCCGTCCATTCAGGCATGACGTCAACCAATGAAAGCGAATGCCAGGAGAGCTGTCGACTGGAACCCGAAACTAGCAGTCAGACCACAGATAACGTTGACGGCCAATACGATGGGTCGACTGGTGAGCCCTCCGTGAAATAGAGCGTCCCGTTTTAGTGTGTTAATCTGCCTGTTTTGACTGTATGTGACAGTTAGCTCGTCTCAAGTGACGTCTTCTGCGTGCCCACGAAATAAGCGCAGCAGTTTGACAGTGCAGGAATCAGTTCACATTGAGACAGACTCGTGCTGCACCTACCGCACCCCCACTCCCCCCCACTCACACTGCTCCAGCGCAATGGCTGACAAAGCGAAACAGCCCATCTACACGTGCCACACACGATCCGGTCCCCGCCGCATGTGTCAGGCTACGGCGGAATCGTTCCGAGTCCCACATGCGTGAGAGTGCCATACCGGTTACATTAAGGAGGAGCCACTGCAGTCTGGTTCACAGTCCTGAGAAGGACCGATTTATCTCATCAGCTGACAGCCTCCGGGGCCACAAATATTAGTGCGTCGTAATAGGTTCAAACACGTCCGATTTACTAGTGGGGGTGGGGGAGTGTGGTGTTGTGCCATGGGGATGGATTCCCTCTCCAACGAACCAGGCAACTGTCCAAGTCTGTCGATCAGCTTGTAATGGAAATGGGCGCAAGGGCTAACGCGACGCCACGGCCTACGCCTAAAGAAGACTACCACATGCATGTACGACAGTAATTATGGACTCGCACGGACTCAACACAGCGCGATAAACACGCGCGTGCGCGCGCCGTGAACCAGCCTGACTAGCGTTGTGTTCGAGAACGTGTACAGACAGTCTGGGTCGGGGCCCGCGGAGACCACACCGATCTGCTCACGGTTTATTCATTAATTTCTCCTAAAGCCGGCGTCAATAATCCTGAGACATAGTTTTTACCTGTAAATGATTGCTACTGCTCTGATGATGGATTCAAGTGAGAATCCGAAACGTCAGGTGAATAAAGACCTTGTTCCAGCGATCGCTTCTTCTTCTGATTGATACATGCATTAAAATGGGTATATTCTTAATGTGGTCCGTGTAACCTCTACGAGTTCATGGAGGGATTTATAGCCATGACGGCGAGCTGGTCTCACCAGGTTCTGACATTGGACAGTCGAACTTGTTGTCTCAGACGCACGTCAGTTAGGCAAAATTACTCCGCGGATGTTTCTTCTTCTTCTTCTTCTTCTTCTTCTTCTTCTTCTTCTTCTTCTTCTTCTTCCTTTTCCTCTTCTTTATCCTCCCTCTCCTCCTCCTCCTCCTCCTCCTCCTCCTCCTCATCATCATCATCATCATCATAATCATCACCGTTGCCACTCGCTTCTTCTTTTGTCGAAGGACTTCGTAGGTTTTAAGTCCCACATTTGTATATTTATTGGCAAACGTACTACTGATTAGGCAACTCACGGAGTCTGCTGTTGTGACATCCAGCAAAATGACTAGCTGTCCAATTTGTAAAGCTCAAATTCCTGTAAAAATGCCCCCATTGATGTTTGACGGCGTGTTGCTTAGTGAAACGAAGGCTCAGCAAATATTTGGCTGACAGTGCCTTTTGATTCGGTTAGGACTGTCTAGTCGAGCTTCTACCCCTGCCCTCCGAAGTGAGGATGTTTAACTGCGTTCGGTGGCAGTTGGCCTCGTCTGGTAGTCACTTACGATGAAAAAAATACCATGAAACAGTTTTCACTTCCCAGTGGAAGGTTTATCCTCTTCGAGAAACTAACGCGTGTTCCCTTCCGTCGCTGTTATTAGTTACTGGCTGCCTAATATACCCTCGACAACGCCCTCTTGTTTGTTTCTCTTTTAAACTAAGTATTTCAGCTACCTTAACCACCAAGGGCTTTCTGCATCCTTCTGTCTTCTCCTCCAAACGCTCTAGACCAATTCACAGAACTTTGTGGTGTCACATAACTTCTCTTTTCCTTCACAAGACTGCATGGCAGTCGTGTCCAAACGCCTCAGCTGAAAGGACGACGAAGTAATTTTCACGGGGAGGGTGGAGGGGTTTCGTAACTGCTGGCACCTCAACAAGGAAGCCCGTCGGGTAAGTCACAGAACTTGATCAGATTGTTAAAGTCAGTATGTTATTACCGACAAAGACCAGGGAGACTGGAATGGCCATTGCTGGCTTATTAGCCGCTGTCGTCAGCCAGTCATACCCAACCTCTAAGTGTGGAACACCCGAGGCTCGAACTCGCGGCCTGTTAGTCAGAAGTCCACGCCTCTAGCCACTGGGTCACGATCCCGTTGCCCTGTCAGTTTCGATTGGGAATATACAATGGTGGGGACGCTCACCGATCGTTCTTACGGAACTTACTCGTTTCGTTGTGCCTTACGGGCTCTCTCTCTCGAGCCCAACCATCATCTGCACAGCGGCTCATGAGCCTCGGGTGTTCCACATTTAGAGGTTGGGTATAACTGCCTGACGACGGCTAATAAGCCAGAAATGGCCATTCCAGTCTCCCTTGTCTTTGTCAGTAATAACATTCTGCCTATATCATGCGCATCTGTGCGGCTGCTGGTCTGGCTAGAGAGAGAGAGAGCCCGTAAGGCACAACGAAATGAGTGAGTTCCGTAAGAACGATCGGCGAGCGTCCCCACCTTTGTCAAAGTCGAATCTTACGCGCGTACTTTTTGCCACGACCCGATTTAGCGACCTTTTTAGCCTGTGTGAAAGTCCTCACGGGTCTCGTGCTGCGCAGGTATACAGGGACTGTCACTCTGACGTTGGCTTTGCAGGGGACTCTCGCATCGCAACACATACCCGCTTTAAATCGCTTCAGAACTCAGACGTCATCGTTCTTTTTGTTGCACCATCAACCAAGTCTCCAAAAGTACTCGTTTCGGCACGACTCCCGCTGACGTTTTTCATGATGACATCAAAGCTTTGGAACAGCAGTGATTTCACCACCAGACAAACACTGACAGTTGGTAGCCAATGCAACCTCAGCAGCTAACGCTTGCCGTGCCAACAAGTACTAATTCACGGGTTCACAGGTTTGGTTGCTGAAGGAGAATCTCTGGTCAATGAAATCGATTCCGTATCACTGCGAGGAACGTGGTGTTTGAAGGAAAGGAGACCTTGGGAGGTGTCCTATCATCGGATACGGCAGAAAGAAGACCATTTACTATCAGAGCACACTTCATTACCAGCTTAAGTACCTGATTAATGAAGCTTCGACTGAGAAGCAAACGAAGGGACGCACGCGCAATTGTCTTAAGGCATGAGGCACAAGTACTCGATGGGAGCATGCGAGGACTGTCTACCGAGGCTATTCTATACCCAAAGAAAAATCTATGCTGATGGGGACGAGAGGATCAGTATTTGGAGGGGCTAGTCAATCGATAACGCTCAGAATGTTCAAAGTCATGTGGAATTTATGTTTACAAAGTTGGCTTGACTGCGGGCCTTCGTGGGGGTAAGGGGGAGTGCGATAGACCTGTGTAACTCTGGTTTCCAGACCGGAGCTTCAAAGCAAACAAGAATGTCCGAGCCCCCCCCCCCCCTTCTCCCTCACACAGGACGATGACAAACTGGATCTCCAAAAGAGAGTACGGAGTAGTTGTACCTCGGGAGGAGTGGTTGATACCTACTCTAGTAATTTCCATCGAAATCGAGTCATGCAGCCGCAGAAAGTCGGCAATTGCGCGTCTGGCTTTCTAGGCAGGACCTAAACATGCTGGAAGACAGGTGATGATACTGCTTACCATGTGCAGCGCATTCTACTACTGACGTGACAAGATTGATTCAGGCGCTGACATTCTGCTGTCATTGACAGCCTTCAACTCGACTGCTTAAACGGCAGTTGACACCAAGCATGACGACTAAGACCTAACACCGTGCTTGTTTGGTAAATTTCGTTTACTTACATTCTGGGGGTATGTGGGCTGTTTGATGTGGATTACGACGTTTGCCCGTTTATGACTAAAATCTACAGTATTCAGGGATTTTAATTTGCTGACAACGACATGAGGATCATCTGTCATCAGCAGCCAGCCATGCCACGATACCATGAACCAACTTGTTTCATGGAGTGTTTTCCCGCCAAAGTCTCGCCCCACATGAGCGACGAGTCCACGTCACGTCAGCTGACGTCAGCAATATACAGTAGGTGGACTAACTTATGAAATGTCGGCCGAAATTTCGAAATGCTCTTTCGTTTCGAAAATATTAATTAAGTAGTGTTGTAAAACTGGTCATCATGCACATAGTTCTTTTCGGCTGCATGCCCAAACAATACTCTGTGAAAGATGACTACTAAAGTAGCATGCATTTTTTATTGATTTTCGATGCCACTACCACTGTAAATATATCTCATAGAAAACCAGCATAAAAATGTCCATTCTTTTATTCATTTGACAGAAAATTACGCCTCCTTTTATTTTATACTCGAAGGAAGGGGATCATTCGGTTTAAAAAAGTTTCCAATTCTTGGATTTTTCAATACCGTGAAATGGCCGTCCAAAAACGTTATGTCTCTGCATTTACCAATGTAGCTTGTAAATTAATAATAAAACTCAAATCCACTGCTTAATTTAATGAACCCGATACGGTCTCCTCTTAATGCTATAGAGAAATATAAGGTTTTCCATACGCGGAAAATGTGCGGATTGTAGTTCGGAAACCCTGAATGCAACGGCAGGTCGGGTTCAAAATTATCCCGAAATTGGAAACGTTTTTTGAAACCGAATTATACCCTCCCTCTGAGTATAAAATTGGAAGAAGACGTCATTTTCTACCGAATCAGAGAAAGAATGAATATTTTTATTCCGGTTTTCCATGAAATATAATACATTTTTAAGGGCATAGAAAATAAATGAAAAAATTTATGCTACTTACGTAGTCATTTTTTACGGAGTATAGTTTTTGCATGTAGCCGGCATCCTAAGGCAACTGAATTATTGTAGAATTACGCAGCAAGATGATCAGATTCACAACCCTACTTGATTCACCTTTCGGAACGAAAACGCATTTCGAAATTTCTGTGGACATTTCATGAGTTGGCTCACCTACTGTACAAAATCCCCCAATAGTGGAGTTCACTGATCTATTATTTTGTTGGCAGGACGGAAATGAAGACTTCCGTTTTGCTTCAGGGCTTCTGGTTTAGGGTTAATTAAGTCCATAACACAGTGGCTAGATCAGGAGTTAGTGGTGGAAAAGCATTTCTGACAAAATATTTGAAAGCAGCCTGGACATCCCCCATGCCAACATGTCTTTGCAAGGGCAAAACAGCGCGAGAATTTATTGTAGTTTTCTGACTAGTCGCTTCGCATAGGCGTATCTGAAGGAGAACATATTCACGCAGCTAAATTCCCTGCACAAGATTCGTCCGATGGCTTCTTGAGCCTTTATGAGAATTAACATAATAAATACTACCCAACCTATTATTACGCGGTCTTTCCTCTTTTCGTATAAAACCTATATAAAGGAGATTATTGGTAATTAAAATTTCCCTCCTGCGGCAAACCACCTAAAACCCCCTCTCCCGAGAACTCAGTTATATACTTCAATGAAAGCAAACTGATTTAAAGTAAGCCTCTGAAGTTCTTGAGAACACATGGACTCACACAATAAGAGGAATAAGAAGAAGCTGTTTCTTTGGTTTCAGACTTTCCTCTGAGTGGGAGGACTAACTTGGTAACACTGCAAACTGGAAAACTACATACCAGCCCAAAAATGATTACAACCTTGTGCGTGTGTTTATACATATATATATTCATTTATAACCAGATAAATAATACTGATAGAAAAAAAGGTTAGCTTGGCAGGGGGACAAGTTTTCATATGCAGAAAGTTGTGAGGGCTGATTGCCCTACGAAACCGCAATTGAGGGCCGTTTATGATCCCTTTGAGGCACTAACATAACAGGCACCGGGGAATGATGAAGGACATACGCACTCACACTGCCTAAGTGCGTCCGTCGGGCCTTGTCCGTTCCACGGCAGCCCATAACAATGAGATTAGCCTTGTACTGCGCCACAACCTTCAAGACTGCGTTGCCTGGAACTGAGTCAGCGTGGATGGTGATCTTGTGCTGAATGTTGGCTTCCCTGCACCTGCTGGCGAATTGTTCAGCAAGCTGACGTCCCGCAGGTAGGGCCTCCTTCATGTGCTTACTCACATTCGCAGACAACACGGAAGTCTGCTCCAGAGCGAAGCCCCCCACCGGGTTGAGGACTATGGGCTCAAGCACGTGCAACAGAATTACGAAGTCGCGAGGCTGTCTAGAGTGCTGCACATACCACTTGAAGGCCAACTTTGCATTGTCACTGGCATCAATCGGGAGTACCACAACGCGTCGCTCAGCCATCCTCTTCTCTAGATAGGGTGGCGCTTCAAATTACTTTTATACTTATGTGTGCGGTTGACCTATTGGTTGCCGTAGTCGCAATGTTCACGGTCTCCGTGAGGTCACACCTAGGTGTACCTAGGCCCAGGCGCCTACAGTCGAAACTCTGCTGGCACGAGAACTCGAGTATCGACTGGCAGGCCTGCCAGAGCAAGGACTTCACAACGGAAGGCAATCCTCATCGAGTTTAACGATCGACCCCTTCCTCTTATTTCAATATTCGCTTCCACCTGGATGACTAAACTGTGCACAATTTACGCCCGCGTATTCCAATTCTTTTTTCTTGCAGCGTATCCAAAATATTCACTAATTATTTTCACTTGTTTCCGTGACTAAATGCATTTTATGACAAAGAATGATTTGCTAATTTTTAGATATTAATATTAATATAAAAACAACAAAATACCAGTAAGATATGTTTTTTTTCTAAAAAAAACTTTTGCCAAACGGTACGGTGTCCTGATTGATGTCCACTCCGACCCCTTTACGGATCGGGATTTGGGAAAGCTGACGAAGTCCGCCAGCAAGGAAGACACGGAATGTTCAGAGGAAGAGGAGGAGAAGGATGAGGAGGAGGAGAAGGAGGATGAAGGCCTGTCCTTGGAAGGAGCTGCAGGAGATGACTGGAGCACGGGGTGCTCATGTGATACGCTCCATAAAGTTTAAAATGTCGTTGATGAGTGCATGGAGTTCCGAAATAATACCCTAGTCACCATGAAGAAGCAGAAATTACAGTTATCTATCAGCATGTTTATCGGGCCCATGAAGAAGGACCCTCCAAAGCCTCCCGAAATCCCTGAAAAGCGCAGCTGATGGACAAAACCATCTAAAGAAGGGGGAGAGGCGCCTCGAAGGAGATGCAACTTATTTACTTTGCTGTGGAGTCGTATCTTCGTCATCATTCACCGGACTGCACAACTTCTTCCTTTTTAATCCTTTTTATTTTTTATCTTCCAATTCTTCTTCTTCTTCTTCTTCATCACCGTTGCTACCACCACCACCACCACCACCACCACCACCACCACCACCACCACCATCATCATCGTCATCATTTCCACTACTTTTTCGTCGTCGTCGTCGTCGTCGTCTTCTTCTTCTTCTTCTTCTTCTTCTTCTTCTCCTTTTTCTTCTTCTTCTTCATCATCTTCAATCAACATAATTTACTGGCGGGCAGTAGCTAGTGAATCTGATATGCATTTCCTGAAAGCTGGTTGAAAGGATAATTAAAAAATCTAGTACATCGTTCGATACATTCCGCTGTCGCGTCAGCTCAGTTCAACATGGCTTCTGGAAAAAGAGATCCTGCAGCAAAAACTTTCTTACGTCGCTCGAACGTTGGCCAAATGCCATGGATGAAGGACCTCCAGTCGATGTCACTTACTTTGATCTCAACAAGACGTTTGATTGCATTCCACATAAGTGTCTCGTTTAAAAGTAGTCAGGCGTAGGGACAAGAGGAAATCCCCTGGACTGGATTCATGATTTCTTAAACGGTCGTAGACAAAAAGTTACTGCGGGTGACTAATGCTCAGAATGGGCGCCTGTTAAGTGTGGAGTTCCACAAGGGTCAGTTCTTGCACCGCTCCTATTCATTATCTATATAAATGATCTAGTACGGGAAGTGAAATCGGACATAGCGTTCTTTGTAGATGACCTTAAGCTATGGAGAGTTATAAAAGATGTAATAGACGCCAAGATGCTACAAGAGGATGTAAAGAATTTACAAACAAAGAGCGAGAAATGGTGCATGAAATTCAGCGTCGAGAATGTATGGTAATGTGCATATTATCAACAAGGCGAAGAATTAATGCACACTCACGACAGTATCCCCTGGACAATCGATCACTTGAAACCGTAGATGTGTAAAAAGACCTTGGCATATTCGTTAAAAACGTCATCACGCAGTGTTCTAAAGTCTCAGCGCGGGAAATGTCAGCCACAAGCGCGATACGCAGAGAGTTTATTAACCTGAATGCAGATGTCTTTGACAAAGTATATGGGCCAGTTGTGCGGTTGACGGCCGTGGCGTCAGAAGGATATAGATATTCTTGAAGGTGTGCAGCCACGCGCTACAAAGGCTGTTCATGAACTTAAAAATTTCACGTACTAGCAGCACCCGACGGCCTTGGATCTATATCACCTCCACTATAGGCAGGATAGGGGTGGCCTCATAGCCACGTTTCAGTTGCTAAGAGGACTTGGTCTGGATGTCGATTGGGAAAGTCTTTTTGAAATGGAACCAAAGGCTAATCTCAGAAGACACGATTATCAGCCTAAAAAGGAGCTGTACCACACAAATCAACGTCCCGTCTTTTTCTCGCAGAGAGTCACTCGCCAAGGGAATTTTTTGCCGACGTATGTTGTTGCTTTCCCTACCGAGACCTCTGGGCAATCACCTAAGGCAACTCGAACTCCCCAATCCCGATCCGGTGGATTACTATCGTGACGGTCGCCATGCTACTAACATGAATTCAATAGGTACTTTTACGTACATTAGTCTTGATCCAGATGAAAATTTTCAGTGCAAATGCAGTGAACGATTTTGTTCGCCGTTATTTCGCAAATGCCGCACATTTTCCCACTAATGTCCCACCATTAAATTTACGCATTCTGCATACTTAAGCTACATGTAAATTTTTTGCAATTCAACTATCCTCATTCACACCTGTACCGTTTAAATGGACTTTTGAGGGTTTCTGTCATTTACTCCAAATAAGCTGACTGATACTGACTGAGTGACTGATTTACGCCGGCCTAAACTTCTCTTTATTTCGTATATTTTACAATGTGTATTTAAATATTTAGGCACAGTACTTAACTGTACCCTGTGCTTATGAATGCCCTAATGTTAATCCCACCTACTGTGCACATTCTAGCAAAACGGTACGACTTGAATAAGGTATGAAAGAAAAAGTGGGTGTCTAAATGTGGGGGTAAACCTGATTAGTCTTGACCATGGTAAGAGTAACAATTGTGGGTGTGTTCGCGCGTAGCTGTAAGCCACACATTTTCGGGTTGCTGTTATGAGATGATTTTGAAATAATACTAAAGCGTTTTGAAATGATAGTTTACTGCATATTTGGTATTTGCACATTAAAACAGGGCAGTTACAAGAATTTCGAATGGGGAGTCAGGATCGCTGGGACAAGAGCTTTATTAGCCTGACTTTTCGGATTCCTTCTCAAACCTATCATCAGAGACAGTAGCAGATACGCGTAGTTCATGCAGAAGAGGCTGTAGGATTTATAGGATGCAGTCGCCGTGCTACTGCATGCCCATGAAAATTCACGGCCCTCCCTTCAGCAGGGATTGTTGCACTTGGTGTGATAAATGTTAAATGGCCATTTCCGCGACGTTAATCGCTGAAATTTCCTCATGGGTGTCGGATGTTGGGGTGGTCTTTGCTCGACCATCTGACCCACCAACCCTGGCGCTGGGACCAGTGTTCGCCTGTGCGTTCCCTGCGTGACTAATGACTCGACCCAGACGAAGTCTCAGCATCGAGTATGGAAGGGGAAGGTCGTTGCACTTGTTGATGGACTGAGGGCCAGTAAACCATAACTCAAGCAGCTGGCGTCTCACTTGGTTGTCAACTCCAATGAGAATTTCGGCCTCGTCGACTTTGAATGTGCGACTGGATCTCGTCGAGTGAGCTGCAACTTAAGAGCTGGCGTCAGTTCTCCCCACTACTACAGCGTGTTCGGCCATTCGCGTTAGGAGCAGTCTTTCGGTTTCTCTGACGTAGTCGCTTTGTCCGCAACTGCTCCAGATCCGATAAACGACTCCCGACGTTTCTAACCGTGGCAGCGGGTCTTTCGGTTTCATTACCTGACGCCTGATGGTTGCCTCCGGTCTGTGTGCAACTCCAACCTAAAGTGATGCCAGAAGGCGGTCGACAGCTTCCGAACCGTTCTTGACATATGGAAACGCTCGCCAAAATTTGGGGTCCGTGGGGTTTGACCTTTCGTCCCTTTTGCGTATGCACTGGTTGACGAAGTTGCGCGGGTAGCCATTGGCTCTGAAGACCCGTCGGAGGTATTGCACTTCGGCAGTCTTGTCTTCCGGCTTAAGACTTACAAGAGTTTTTAGAGGGCTCTCAGGTGTTTTCATCTATTCACGAGTAGCTATTGTCCCTAACTCCTGCGAATACGGGCAGTTAACCCAATCTTAAAATTTACTAAAAATTCCCGAGTCTACAAGATGAACCCCATCCGAGTTTTATGCAAAACATTTCAGTTGTCACAAACAAAATGTGGATGACGGCTTCGAAAGCCTCGTATGGGTCTTAGGCTCGAGCCCTATTAACCTGTCTGCCTTGATGGGGACGCAATTTCTTACCCTCAAAAACAGTTGGAGAAATCACACACATTGGATCGTTCTTCGCGAAGCACACGTTGGGAGTTCAAGTTTCAGAAGTGCGTCAGCAAAACCTTAACTTATCAACGAAGTTGATGTTTTGTCATTTTCAAGTGGAGGAATAACAGACGGGAATTTTAGCTTCAGCTGCGCGAAGAAAGAACTCCTGGGAGTAGCATCTATACATATGTTTTTCGAATATTGCCTGGTAAATGAAGGGAGAAGGAGCCTGTCTCTAAAGTTATTTCAGACTTTAAACTCCTAAGGATTTCCTTATTGAATGGAGTGCTGCTGCTTGTTAAAATAGGATATAAATGGCACCATCTATCTTTACCCATCACCTTCGCAAAAAATGGGCAACGCAACAGCAGTGCCCCCACTTTGTGCAATTTTGTGGCATGTAGCAAATTCATTCGAACACCCAAGTAGTGGGGGAGTTATTTAAATTATGCGATGCCAAAATTGCATAGTCATCTTAAAAAATTGAGATGATAGAAGGAAAAAATAACGCAGTAGAAATCCCAAAAGGTACGACCACCGCGCGCAGAGGATGTACAATGACATGTATTCTGCAGTTAAATAAATAAATAAATAAATTTTTTATTTAATGCCAGTTTACAGGCATTGTCAAGGGAAGCGATTAAACACAAATCCGACCAGCAGTGAAAAAAAAAACTCCTGAGCTTAAGGCATAAAAATATAGTTGATGGTGATTTTTGTGGTTTGGAGGGCTCAGGAGAAAAAAAACTGTCGGCGGTGGTAGAATATCGACCGTCAAGAAGGGGGGAGGTTGCACGGTATCGGAGATTATCGGACGTCAAATTCCTTTCATGAAGCTGGGGATAGTCAAAGTAGAGGCGTTGAGAAACAGCTGGTGAGACCGACCATAGTGTTCAGAGACCATAAACGCCATCGCTACGGTAGAGTCGATCAGAGTTTTCGGCACCCAAAATTTGTGGGAGCTTTTCTGAATGCAAAAATCGAGTAATAGTTCTCATAAATAAAGGATAATTTTGCAGAGTTTTCACACTCATGGGTAGTTTATTCCAAATAGCAATTGCATTTACAGAAAAGAACCGACGATATTTAACAGTACGTGCCAGAGGCAGAAATAAAAAGAACTCACGGTGACTGTTTCGTCGTGGGTGGATATGATGTCTTAAAGAGGTGAGTGGGTTAAATGTGTGATTATATAAGAGTTTAAATAGCAAAAATAGTCCCTTTTGTAATCTACGGAACCATAAAGGATCGAGGCCTGTAAGCCGGCAACATTCTTGGTAAGACAAATGTCGGTGTTCCGGGGTTAAAATTCTCTTTGTAAAAAAGTGTTGAACAGATTCTATTTTCTTCCGCTCAGTAGCACGCTTGAGGCTAAATGAAAACGAACAGTATTCCAAGCCAGGTCTAACGTACATGTTGAAAAGGCGCATTCTAATGTCCCTAGTTTTAAAATTTCGGAGGATAAACCCGGTCGTTCTGCGTGCTTTGGAGACTATCAAGGCACAGTGCTCCGAGAGATTGAGACTCTCGGAGTATGAAACGCCCAAATCCTTTATAACCCCTGGCACATTTATGGAGTGACCTTCAATACTTAGTTGAGGTTGGCGGTCGTCGCAAACCACCATGACTGAGCACTTATGCCAAGAAAGAGAAAGGCGCCATGTGCGGCACCACTGGGCGAAAGCCTGTAAATCGCTCTTAAGGAGCTCAAGCACGATGTCACGATCTGCCGGCTTATATCGATATGCAACTTTAAGATCATCGGCATACATGAAAGGCCTACCATTCTGAAATAAATCGGGTACATCATTAACGAAAAGGCAAAATAAAAGCGGGCCGAGTACACTACCCTGAATGACTCCAATCCTCACACGTGTGGGGTTGGAGATGGTATTGGAAATCTTAACTCGTTGTGTGCGAGTGCCCAAATAAGAGGATATAAAATTCAAAAGTTTGCCGCCCATTCCGAAGGAGGAAAGCATCGAGAGAAGAAGGGCATGGTCAACACGGTCAAAAGCCTTAGTTAAATCGAAATATACTGTGTAAAGAGCAAAACCATGGTCCCTAGATTGGAGAACATAGTAAAAGAAAGAGAGTTGACAGGTGTCACAAGATCGAGCTTTGAGGAATCCATGCTGAGCAACACTCAGTAAGTTATTCGTTGTTAAGTGACACATCATCTTATCCTTGATCAATGTCTCTAAGATCTTCGAAACTGCGGGGAGGGTGTTTATTGGCCGAAAGTCATCAAATGATGTAGATTTGCCATGCTTAGGAATGGGCAAAATGTGTGATTCCTTCCACAACGTAGGATAAGTTTCACTTTCAAGAGCGAGATTAAATATCCTGCATAAGAGGGATGGGAAAATCGTATTTGCATCGGCTGCTGAAATTTTTACTGGGACACCATCAGGGCCTGGACTATAAGATTGACGAAAACGCCGAATCGAAACAGTCACATCCCACAGAGGGAAAGTTATAGTTTCTAGAACTGCCCCGGTTAATGACTGGATGGTCGGAAGCGGAGTGGTCGAGTCTTCAATAAACGTTTTGGACAGGAAATCATTGAAGCTATCCGCGGTTAACTGGGCATCAACTATGGGATTTCCGAGATCGTCTCGAAGGATGGGATACTGCGTCTTTCTCTGAGTTCGTATTTTTCTAGAGAAAAGTTTCGAGACATTTAACGAATGGTTTTCGGTAAACTGGACCTTTTCGGCTAGCTGTTTTTCTTCAGACAATCTCTTAGCTCGATCAAAAATTTAATTTATTTATTTATTCAAAATCTAGGGCACACTCACGGCCTTTGTCAATGCAGTAGTTTTAAATAAGGTCGTGCGCAGTTAGCTGAAATTGAGGAGACAAAGGCACACTTCAGAGAGCCTGGTATCTTAAGATAGATGACCTAAATTCTTGACGATCTTCGTAGCCGTCTCCAGTTGTTGATAAGCCTTCCTGAACTACGGTCGTCAGACCTGGGCGGCACACTTTCAGTGAAACCGAATGTATGCCCAGGAGGTCAGATCCTGTGTTGCACGTGCCGACAGACCGCTTAACTCTGCCAGCCACTTACATCCAACTCAACATCAGATGGCTGATTGGTTGACGTATGGAGTGGGAGGAGAGAGTGAGATCAACGCTGGGGACTCCGTTCTCATGGGGTAACTCGGTCCTAGAAGGACGAAGAGTCAGGCTGTGATGGTTTCCCATTAATATGGCCTCTAGGACACTCCAAATCAGGTGGGATCCGAGCCGCCCCTTGTTTTGTGAAAACCTGATCCATTGTATGCGGACCGTAAGTGTACGGCGGGCGTAGACGGGCCATGTAGGCTTTTCAACCATTGTGTCCGATCTCGCATCCGGTCATCCTGATCCTCTCGTGTAACTGGACCCAGTTGGGTGAAGGAGTGCGATAGATGCTGTACAAGTCCGTCTCACTATAAACTAATTTGCACGAAAGTCAACGGTGATGCATTCACTTCGCGGGGCACGCGATGGACGTTGTAGCTCGCGACGATCGGAAATCCATGGAGGTACTGTAGAAGGTTGGTGTGAAAATGGGTACGGAGATTGTAACATAGGTGAGGTTATTGTGCAACGACGTCTTGAAGAGCCAGTAGCTTATAAGGAGAAATGAAAACGACAGCATGACCGTCTGTTCTCGTAGAGCAGACAGAGTATCCGAGAGACTCGAGGTAGGGAACACAGATGATAATCTTTGACAGGTTCGGATAGGGCCAAATCGTTGAAGGAGGTCAGACGCCGTTGGAAGATGTTGCATGCATACTCCGGTGATGTCGCTGGCCACCAAGAGGTCAGCACCGGCTTGGACGAAGGTTAAGCCATGAAGCACTCTGGCTACAAATCTCTTTGATGTCTGAAAGGCGTTGGGGAGTGTGGAAGGCACGCGAAGTAATTCGACGAGGCCGAAGGTGGCGTGGTTGGAGATCCGAAGGAGGTCTGGATCCTAGTGACCTTGTATAAGAGAGAGTCGCTAGTCCGGAGATGCAAAACGGGGTAGCAGTCAGGGGTGATGACGTTTTTCAAGGCGCGACGCGCGCCACAGGGGCGTCAGTAACCAGTGGTAATCTTGGAGACCATATTCAGAGGTGAAGTCCAAGGAATGTCAGACTAATAGACGATTCCTGCCGTGATATGTGTTCGAACTCAGTCGCGGCAGCAACGGACGCGCGAGTAAGAAACAGTGGAACGGAGGCGACCGTGATCGACGTAGTAAATTAGATCGCACGGTTGGGGACGGCTGTAGAGGTCGTTGACGAAGAGCTGCGGATAGGAACTAGGCTGGTCAGTCTTTGAGACGGTAGACTGGCAGGAGGGCTCGGAGGACGAGATGAATAGGTCGGGAAGATGGGACTGCTGGATTTGGGACACCGATGGTCGGCTGTCATTGAAGGAAGCACATCGGACTATGCGCCAGTGTAGACTAAGAAGTGTCTTTCACTACGATCATCGAAAGCGTAGACAGTGAGACTGGGACTGGAATTTCAAAGTAATCAGTCTTAGAAATCTATGAACCGATTCGTTTTGCTGATTGGTCTTTCCTGGGGATAATAATGGGTTTGATGTTAGGCGCTCGGAGGGGGGGGAGAGATTGTTGGTTGCCATCGTCTGAACACCACGTTAGAGAATTGCCACTGACCTCTGATCTGCCTGTACGCTCCTTGTAACAATGAGAATAGATTGTCCCACTAACGACGGTATTACGTGAAGCCCCACCCAGCTGTTGTTAAAAAATTTACTTATTTAGGTATGTTTTGGTAACGTTAGCACAGTTCTAACATGATTTTGAGGCCAGGGTCACTGTTGGAGTTTAAAAGCTAGGGTTAGTGTATGATTCTAAAGGCTACGTTTGAGGATCAGTTTTTAAGGTTAGGATTAGAGTTATGGGTTTAAAGTTAGGGCTAGGGCTTTGTTTTTAACTTTAAAGTCGGATTTGGTTTTTAAGGTTCGAGTTCAAAGATTACGGTTAGGGGTTTAAGGTTAAGATCGGAATTTTAATGTTTGACTTGACGTTTGGTCCCTAAGGTTAGAGTTTTAAGGTTGGAGTCAGGGCATTAAGGTTAGAAGTTTAGGGTAAGAGTTTCAAGGTCGGGGTTAAGTTCAGTTTTAGGGCTAGGGTTATAAAGCTGAAGCTAAGGTTGAGATTTCAAAGAATGTATTGGGGTTAGGGTTTTAAGATTGGCTTCTAGTGCTAAGACCAGCTTGCGTAGAGGATCCGATGCTGACTGCCAGCATGCGTTTCGGGCTTTGTTGAATGATTTCCCCTCTATCTTTCCTCAGTTTCCATTTTCGTATGTCTACTTTTAGATGTTCTACTGTTTGGTTTTTAATGAGGGTATTTTTTCACCATTTGGTACTTTGGTCAAATTAAAAAGGACTTTGGTTCGACAACTGCCTGTGACTAGACTAGTCTTGTGGAAAACTCAAGCCCTCGCGCCCTCAGCCCTCCCCCCCTCATACTTATAGGGCGAGTATTTATAGGGGCATGGTGGATCTCGGTAATAGCCAGGCGTAGTTAAGTGAATTAACGAATTAAATCGCGGGCACTTGTTAGAGCATAATTTGTTTTTTTTTCAAAATACCGAATGTAATAATGTACCATCAATATTTGCCTAATCGGGATAGTGCCAGCTCAAGTTTGTTTGACTTCTTCCCAAAGCATACTCCTTGTCAATCACAAAGGGGAATTCAGGCTCGTTGTCGACTTGACGAACCTAGAATCTATAAATATGACTGAGTATCAACTTCACGGACTCCGATCATGGCCGCTCCCTCTCCGACCAGTTGGACTTCTTCGGTAAATTCTTTCCAGCAGTGTCACTCCGCTGGACATCCCTCCCTTGTCGTCCACGCCATTTCAAAGAAATCGTCTAACGGAAGTACACAGTCTTGCCCTCGGACAATCCTGAAGGCCATGATCATATCCCCAATGTACTGTCTATAAGAGAGAGGGAATGTTTTTTGCTTTTCCAGGCGTCTCTCATAAGATAAGTTCCTTAATCCGCCGACTAGCTTGGTCGCTCTACGTTGTACGTTCTCTAGTAGGGTGTAATCTTTTTTCGTTCAGGGACACCATGTCTGGACACAATATTCCAACATTGGTCGAACGTATGCTCCAAATACTCGGCCGAAAAGTTCTTCGTCAAAATTGGGGAAGGATATTCTAATCGCGCCTAAGATACCTATAGCTTTCTTTAATACCTTGGCGCAGTGAGACGATGGTTTGAGAATTGACGTCATCCACACACGGAGGTCTCTTAACTCGTTGGCTGATTCGAGTTGCTGACCTCCTGTAGAGTACTGAGATTCAAATCTCAACGGTCTCCTGTTACTCGAACGTAATCGGATAAGCTGGCATTTGTCACGATTGAGGCTAAGACACCACTCATCACACCATCGTTGCAAACGATTCAGATTGTCTTGTAACTGTACAGAGTCTTCCGGCCTCTCTATTTATTTCCACAATTTGAGATCATCGGCAAACATTACGCGCTCACAGTTCAGGCAGTCCAGACAGTCGTTCACATATATTGAGAACAGAATTGGTCCCAGAACGCTTCCCTGCGGAACGCCACTGTGCACGGATGCCAATTCCGATTTAGCGTTTCCGATACACACACGCTGAGACCTACCCGTAAGAAAATCGCCTAGTCATTTCAACAAGAGAATAAGGCTTTCGTCCCTGGGATCCTTATACAAAGCATAAGATGGCCTACAATCAATTGTTACACCAGTGATTCTGGAAATTCGAAAGTCATCGGCATGTGCGAGCCAGGCGCATACTCCTGCCACTGACACAATCGTGATCATTTGTACAATAGTTTCTTAGAAATGAGTGTCTGGTTTGAAATAAAATGTTTCAACAGTTCATAAAATGATCACCGCGTCAGGAAGTCCGTTCCATGATCCGACGACCTGCTGCGAGATGGCATTCCGTCGGACTAAGGTATGGTGTAAATTCGTCTGCTGTTTAAAGCGGTGACCACTCAGGCGGTCCGTCCCAGCGATTCAAAGAATTCTTCAAAATCTAGGGCACACTCACGGCCTTTGACAATGCAGTAGTTTTAAATAAGGTCGTGCGCAGTTAGCTGAAATTGAGGAGACAAAGGCACACTTCAGAGAGCCTGGTATCTTAAGACAGATGACCTAAATTCTTGACGATCTTCGTAGCCGTCTCCAGTTGTTGATAAGCCTTCCTGAACTACGGTCGTCAGACCTGGGCGGCACACTTTCAGTGAAACCGAATGTATGCCCGTAGGTTTTTCCGAACAGCTTGTTATAGATCTGCTTATATCCTCTCCTCAGCGCGAATAACGCTCGTTTGACTGCCCTTGACACTGGCGATGGTTTAATGGAGGAAGTCATAAGGATACTGGAGTCTTATTGTTCATCAACATTTGAAAGAGGCCGGCCGTCAAGGAGTTATCGAAAGGAATCATCTTCTTCATTGGTCCTTCTGGTATGCAGTCAAGGAATACGTATTTGCCCACATTTGAAGTTAGGAGTCGACGAGCAGACCAGTTGCCAAGTCGGTTAAGACACCCTCGAAGTACGTCCCTATTTGTGTCAGATCTGATGGCTCTCTACAGTTAAACGTATTCAACAAACACGACAGCGCTGTATTCTAGGTTGTGGACACAGACGTTGATATAGACTAGGATCAGCAACGGTCATAAGACTGAGCTCTGGAGTACACCACTTAGAACACGGAAGAGGGTGACTTTGAGGCATCAACTCACACGGTTTGCGATCTCCCTGTAAGAAAGTCTACGATCCATCTCAGCAGCTTGCCTCATATTTAGAATTAGCACAGTTTGCGAATGAGGCATTTTTGCGATGCGTATTCGAACGTCTTCTGGAAACCAGTGTGAGTGACGCCAACCCCACCACCCTCGTCCAGTGTGCGGGTCCACTGCTCAGTCGAAAGTAGCAGCTAGGATTGGAAAGGACAGTTCTGCCTAAAGCCTTATTGGGGCTCTGAAGGTAAGAAGTGTTTTCCAGGAACTTCATGGTCACCTCTTTAAGTATGGTTTACATTAGTTTACAGCAGATGATGGCGAGCTGAGAATCGCTGACTTTATTTCGAGCCCCATCCCTTCATGTCGGATATGCATTTGCTGTCTTCTATTCGCATGTCAATCCCCCTTATTCAAGTGACGATTGGATAAGATGCGTTGATGCCTTGGAGAATCTGTTCGCCAATTGCATCCAGAACTTTGCCGGTATATTACGCGGACCGGATGACTTAATTTTTCTAAGATTCTGCATCTCTCTTTCCAAGACAGTTGCTGACAAAAGTATAGATTCAAGTACTGGGTCAGCGTTTGAAACAGGACATTTACCACTGAGAGTATAACACTATTTTCGTAGTAAATATAAAAAGTATTGACCCAAAAGTCTAGCTTTCTCGCCATTTTCGAAAAATTCAACGTCACTGCCATCCGTAGCTACTGCAACTAGGTCTTTGCTATTGAGTCAACTGTTGACATAATGAAATAAAATCTTAGGGTATTCTCCAGCCTGCAGAAGAATTCGAGTTTCATAGTCCTTTCTCGCTCGATGGATCCACGTCCGATATCATTTCGTTGAGGACGAAATTCCCCGAGGTGCCGTTGTGAGTAATCTTCCTAGGATTTTTCCCATTTTCTCTTCTTTCTCCTTAGCTAATTGTTAGGTTATCTTGTTAACCAGGCAGATCAACCATCCGTTTTTGGTGCACTTGCTGAACAACATTCTGAAATCCGATCTAATGAAGTCGTCTTAAGGATCTCCAGTCTTTGTGTGGATTACATGTGAGCAAACGGTCTGATGTTACCGACACTAAATCATGCGTCATCATGTTAGAATCTCTCTTCTATATATCTTGTCGAATTTCCATCCACTGCTAGCGCCGATAATAGAACGCGAAATTTCATAGGGGCGTGGAATGGTCAATGTTCCCGATAGATACAGCGGAATGCATTTCGTTTATGTTACATAAGTTTTCCGCGAAAACTAGGCTAAAGGTGTTCACACTCTAAATGGCGTTGACATCTTAACAATCTAGCTAGAGGAAGGTCAAGCATGGGGTCCATTCACTTGTTATTAAAGGAAATAGGCGCACGGTCGGCCGCCGGATTATCCTGGTATATTACGTTGAAATTGTCAACTAAAAATCAAAAACCGCAGTTTGTTTCCAGTAACTTGCGATAGTGTTTGTCGGTAGGCTAGTACACCGCAGACATTAATTTTAGATATATCTGGGACAAGAGGTTTTAAGGCGGGGAGGGAAACGTAGAGGAAGTAGGCGAAGTACGTGAACAAAAACCGAATATGGAGAAGTTTCAAGCATTTGCATGAAGTAATATGCATATACTCCAGCGTTGCATATACCGCATGCACAATAGTGATTATTTAGGCATTGGTAAGCACGCGAAAAACAAACAAGACATTTCCGTTGATCTCGGATGTTCTGATATTCATCGGCCTTTGAGTTTCATGGACTGTAGTCAGTAACTCATGCGTGGTCAGTTTTTCCATCATTGACTGTCACTTCGCATTTTCCTCAAGTTCGTTTGTCACTTTAATTTAAACGGCCTTTGCCCTAGCTCCCCTACCCAGTACGCCATTTCTTTAAAACCTCCCAACTTAAGTGGCTTTGACAATAGTTTTGCTGTATTTTAATGACTGCGTCTTCCTAACTTTTCTGAGGGCATTTCTTTTAAGCTACACTAGTGTTTGGCCTGTAGGCACCATACTAAAAGAAACCCGAAGGAGGAACAACGCGATTTCGCTAGTTTGAATATGGGGTTGCGCGCTAAGGCCTTTCTGTGTATAAAGTATAAAAATATTTAAGATTGTGCAGAAGGTAGTCGATGGAATTTTCTACCGAATGCAATTCTTCTGAAGTCATAACTTAGACAAGAACAACTGAGGACGTCGCAGCACCAAGCTAATTAGCTTTAGCCAAAATACTCTTCATACTTTGCCATTTATATATAAGTCTGCATGCTTATGAGTCGCCAGGTTTCCTAATTCCTTGCTATTTATTGCCGTTCTATTGTTTTTCCAATTAATCATAGATGCTAGTTATTAGTTGCTCGGCTGCATATTCTGCGACAGCCCCAACACCAAGTTCGCTGAACCCTAGGGCGCTTCTTAAGTATCCATGCCGAGGACGAAGTTTTTATGCGATGTTCTCGATGAATCTTTCTATCAGTCGTCTTATAGAGATAGGAGAAGTGATGTATGTTTGCAGTGAAGTTTGTTCTGTTTGCTTTTTTGTGTTTTCATCTTCGACGTCCCGTTACATAGCCACATTTTTCGTTCCTCACACACCTATCAGCTAAGATAGACTGAGAGCGGATAATCGATTCATGTCGTTAGTTTTCGCAACATATTTATTTTACTGATTCCTTCTATCATTCTCATTTAAAGCCTTTACTGGTATGGAAATTTGAAACAGCACGGTTTTAAATGATTTTAGGTTTTCGTACTTATAGCTACCCTTGCCGTTTGAACAAGGTCTATTCTTTGAGACTGTGTTACTTGCTTTCCAGACTGGCATTAGCCTTACTTCCTGCCTCATTTTTTAGGCCTCCAGCAGAGAGTTAAGCAAGGCTCTCCTACGAAGTACCACCCTTTACATTGGAAACCTGTCCTTCTACACCAGAGAAGAGCAAATTTGGGAGCTATTTAGCAGGGCGGGTGAAGTAAAGCGTGTCATAATGGGCCTTCACCGCTTCGACAAAACACCCTGCGGGTTCTGTTTTGTAGAGTATGAGGACCGCGAAGGCGCAGAGATGGCAATGCGTTACATCAATCGATGTCGGCTCGACGATCGAGTTATACGGACGGACTGGGACGCGGGTTTTATCGAAGGTCGACAGTACGGTCGCGGCAGAAGTGGCGGCCAGGTAACAACCATAGATTCCATTTACATGTCATCTAATTTCCTTAAAATACTTTGAACTATCTGAGTTCAGCGAATATTCCAATGTTACAATTGAAAAGTCAATTTGACAAACACGTGTTTTCGGTAACTCTTCATCAGGCCAAAACGGTTACATAGAAGTTTAATTTATGCGAAGTTGCAGGGCTTATAAGTGATTCAGGGACTATTAACATCCATCGTTCCCACGCTGAAGAAAAGAAGGACTTATTCATAAGACTGCCCTTTCAAGGGGACGCAGCAAGTGACCTAGTAAGAAGACGTCTGAAGACAGCGATCTTTAGCGCTTTCCCCTCGGCGGACTTACGTGCATGTTTCACGAACTCTCCCCTACTACGCTTGAGAGGTAAAGACCGACTCCCGTTGCAGACCATATCGATGTGTATTTACTCATTCACTTGTTCCTGTGGAGCGGAATACATTAGCCGCACAACGAAGCGCCTGGAAAAGAGAGTACGTGAACACATACCGGTCTGGCTAGGCAGAGGTGAAAAGAAATCGATCCCGGGTTCTTTTCTCACACATCTTGTCGATATGAATCACCGAGTCGATACCAAAGAAACCTTTCAGGTTGTCTATCGGACACCAGCAAGCTTCTTCAGAGGCCTACGACAACCGGTGCTAGCTACAGCCGAGTCAGTGGCTATACGGCTCTGACATAGGCGCTCTGTCTTCTGTGGCCAACACCGACCCCAACCTCCTGATGGCAGCGGTGTGTGCACAACGTACCCGACGTACTCACAGCCTATGCCCCTTCGCCCCCTTGTCCCAATGACCACGACACGCCGACCACGCCATAGCACGCCTCGTCATGCGAGTGGCGTGGGAACGATGGATGTTAATCGTCCCTGAATCACTTATAAGCCCTGCAACTTCGCATACCTTAAACTTCTATGTAACCGTTTTGGCCTGATGAAGAGTTACCGAAAACACTTGTTTGCCAAATTGACTTTGGACTGTGTTCTCCTCTCATGTCTAATTCAATTTGATGCACATATCGATCTTGATTAAAACCCCTCAACGGCATTTACTTTAGGTACGGGATGAGTTCCGCAAAGACTACGATGTGGACAGGGGTGGTTACGGCAAAATTGTGGAGAAAATGATGCGCGATTGAGTCTGCCGTTCTTGTTATAACCTGTAAATAAATATTTATTTATCGTTCGCGTTCTATTTTTGCTGCTTATCAGTTTTTGGGAAAAAACTTCTTTTAGCATAATTGTCTACGAAAACCAAATTGCTGGCGCCTAGTGGTCCCCGGTTCATCTGAGCTAACAACAAATGTGATGATTGCACCCCTTCCACCTTCACTCTTTTCTTCTACTTCAATAGGCTTCTGTGAGTAATTATCTGAGTGGGCCATATTGATTTTGGGATAATGGCTCCTATCTTGATCCTATTTCCTCAATTGTTGCGTCCTCAGATCATTAGTACTAGCTGGCAAAGGCTTTTTTCAGTATGGCGACACACTTCCGCACATCCTGGTCCTCAGTGTTTAGATTTACCGCAACTGGAAAAGGTGTGCTTACCTGTACTTGATATAACTGTGATCATACGCAGCCTTCCGGACCTCATATCCTACTTTTCCATTCTAGGTTGTATTGGAAACGGCGGCTGTCTAGTAATTTCGTTTTGCACTCTAACCAAGTAGATGAATAAAACTGCCGACTAGTTTGTTTATGAGAGGACACTATTTCATCCACTATTGTCGTTTGGCAGGGCGGTGTAGTCAGTTTAGCCCTGGTCGGGCACTCCATTTTTGGGTTCATATTGCCCTGACCTGTAAGAACCGAGCCGATAATGGCTGAGGGAAAGCAAAAAATGTCCTCCTGTCCTACCCGTAACGGAGTTCTTAACTGTCATAAAGGGCTGCCTTCGGCGGGAAATTCGTTTTAGGACGAAGTTGCGAATTGTGTTCTTTCAGACAATCATATACTAGTGTAGGGCAGGACTCAACCGCTCAGAAGATGCACACCGCGGTGAAGTGTTCGGTCGACAGTGCTTGCATTTCATTCTCCGATTTCACCTTTCCGAACTCGTCTACAATTAACGTATATCCAGTCGGTCCCGAACAAGGCCTATTAGCTGTGCCCGCCGTACTCTCTGAGTGAGAGCTGGGCCATTTGCTGCGCCCACCTCACCATGTTCTCTATTGCTCTCCAGCTTCGCTTTCACCTCGGATATTTACACGAGAGGGCAGACCGCCGTCGCAGTGGTAATGAGGTGTGGGGGCGTCCTCCTAGGTCGTGCCCGCCTAGTTCAGATGCTGGCTGACGTACTGTTTCAGTTGAAGGTAATGTCGGGTGGTGAAGCCTTTCGGTTGATCAGCGCTTTATTAGTTTTTGATCATTTCTGATAATTAAGACAGACGGAACGCCGTGCCGGCCCATCCCCGGTATCAGATACACCCCCCGGTAGTGCTATTATTTGTACCCCGTCCGAGGTCCCCAAAAACTTCCGTTGCCTCGCTCTGCAGAACTCGTGGTTTTCATGAAATAAGCACTTGGATTTTGGATAGCCCCGAAGATTCGCAGCTCTGATTGACCTAGACTTTGCGAAGAAACCTACTGTGGTTTAGTATCACCTTTCATAGACTTGGGAAGTATGCCTACTTCCGAGCCAGTTTTTAGAAAGAAGGTCTCTCTGGGTTGATATCTGAACCAGCATGTTGAACCATTTGAAAGTAGCCGAACTCAGGCTGCAACGACACAATTCGGAGATGGTTGACACCCTAACTGAATATCATGCCTCTAATTGCGTAGTTCAGGTCTCTTTCTGACCTTTCATCATAATTGTAGGTGCCACCGCGGGCGTAGGGGTGGGAATATTTATCAGCGTCTGACGGCTCAGGACTACTCGAACGATAGCCCGTCAAAGTTCACCTTTAACAGTCAAATAATGTCAACATTATGCCATGTTAGGGCTCACAGGTTTAGATTCCGATCTGTACGTGCTGCGAGGGTCTTTACAGTTGGGGAAATAGTGCGCAGTCAGGCTCTTAACTACTAATTACTGCGTAGTTCGACACAAATCAGTATTTAGCTCGCATTCGGAGAGTTTGTTCGCAATGTTTGCAGACCAAAGTTCCCAAGTATGCCGGCAGATATAAAATACTGTTTAAGTGGTAGTTGGGTACCTGATATGGAAGATGTTACGCGACAGTCGCGTTCACCAGTCTGTCCTGATTGCACTGCAGAAGACATCTCTGTTTCGCTCTGGTGCCCCAGGTTTAGAGCCCACTCCGGCGTTTGCATGTCGATCAACAATCAAGAATCGAGAGCTTTTGCTAACAAAGACAGGAAATGAGTGCTTCTGACTTATTTGATCCGATCAGTCAGTGTTGCCTGACGCTGGAGCGCCTGAGATTTGAACCCCTGGTCAATGAGCCATTAAACGCTTAGGCCGAACGCCCATACCACTTAAGCTAAGGGCCCTCATCTTGTCGGCTGCGATCAGAAATATCCTATGTCATGAGGGTGCTGCTAACCGATTTGTTCTGACTATAGGATGAAGACTGGTTCGCGCTCGCAGTTGTGTAGTGACTAGTATTCAAACGTCGGGATGTGAAACCCCAAAGACAGATATTTTGAAGTTGCTACATGTCGACCTCCTACTTAGCATATTTCTAGCCATCTGTCCCAACAAACTTCTGAAGCAGCCTTACTTCAATTCACTGGGGGCAACCTGGTTATTTAACCCAACAAATACTACCGACGCAAATATTAAAGACTATTTAATGCTCTGTGGAGACACACACTGACGCAAAAGTGGAGGAGTTGCAGCTGCCGCATCAAATTCGTGATGTCAGGAGTGGACACCCGATATCACGCTATTTAATGTTTCATTAGGATCAGAAGATTGCCGAAACTTCCCGGACATTGTCTATCGATCACCAAGTTCGGACGAGCACTCTATCATGCTAGGGGGACATGAAAGCGAGAAATTTGTTATTTCTGAATGACTGTTATGCCCCCGAATTGATTGCAAACCTTTCACCACGGACTCTCCCATGAAATTATTCGCCAAGAAAACTACTAAAATCCTCTCAACCATAACGGCATACAATACATAACTTTCTAAACGCGACTGACAGTCGTGTGATGCCCGAATTGTCTTGATCTCGCCCTACTACAGTAGAAGGAGCAGTAGGGCAGATGAACTCGCATCCAACCTGCAGGTTAGGTGATAATGTCGCGATAGCATTTGGGTGTGATCTCACTTATATGCACCTAGCCCATATCTGCGGACTGGCGGGAATGTCTGTAAAGGTGACCTAGACGCCATGAGACCGTTAGCTCCGATCGGAATTAGGCCAGTTGAGGACAGCAATGTTGAAACCTCTTGTCAGCACCTCTGGTGGTATTCAGAGCCCCTGACTAAAGGCTATGAAAATAACTACACCGGCTTCTCAATAAATGCGTGTGCGAGCTAAAACGATGATAAAAAAGGGGCAGTCAAGGTCTGTGAAGGGAGTGCATGGAGGTTCAAGTCCTGTCTACAAGAAACGACGGGCGGAAGAGGGCGATGTCACGGTTCCATAGCAGTTGTCAGAGCTCCTTTTGAGCTTCATCTAACAAGAGAGGCCACTCTACATCTGTGGAGGGTTTATAGATGCATCCAAAGCAGAGGGCGGGACGGAGACGAGGATAGCACCAGACAAACGGTCTCAGATGGATCACAGAAATTGAAAATCTTGCCTGAGTTTTTTAAATTAGTCTTTACGACTGACCTCCTTCACGATACTCCAGTTTTGGACCGTAGAGGCCACTGCCATCATCTAAACGACTCCAATTCCTTTGGTGGGTGTGAGTCTGGTTTTCGGTCGAATTAAACCGGGTAGTCCTCTTGGACTGACTGGTCCTTGTCTATTTCCCTTTGAGCGGGTCACTTGTCTTCCTAGTCGAAAACCGCCAACTAATTTCCCCTAAATGAGGGAGGCAGTTATTTGGCTGAAAGCAATTTCTGACTCCTTGACATGACCTGACTCTGGTGTAAGTCAGTGGATGTTCTATTTAAAAATGCTTTATTACAGTTCTTTGATGGAAGCATCCTACTACTGCATAATTTTCAATACACTCTTCTTCGAAGAAGTTCGTATCTCCCAAATATTTCGATCGCTTTGGAAGTCAGAGCAAAGGCATCAGAGGATAGCGTCGATGTAACTAATGCGTGTATCGATTTGCACCGACGCCAATAGCAGTCTGAACGATGCCAGCTGGAGTTCGCCATCCAAAATTGCACGATTATTTATCTGCATCCAACAAAATAATCAGACCAGCACGAGGCCCTATTTTCTGTGTGGCGGTCGACGTCCTGCAATATATGTGCGTTTGGAATCAAAATAATTCGGAACCTGCTCCTCAAAACGTCAAAGGCGCGGAGGAGACCAATGACGACAATCCAGGCATCGCCAACGACGACTCCTGCCGCGTGCCCCACAGAATGGGCACAACACACCAGTGACTGGCGCGTGAGTTAGTTCACAGTGACGCAGGCTTGCGCAACGTCTGCTTTAAGCTCACTTCTCCCATCCACCTGACCCGGTTGCAAGACGATGTCAGGACGACCGAAGGTGAGCGTGGACGCAGTGGCTGACCGAGACAGACAACCTATCTACACGGGCCACACGCAACCTGGCCCCCACTGCACGTATTAGACCGTAATGGGGGCTACGCGCGTCCCATTAATTGGCAATTATCGCAGCCCGAGAATGGCCAAGTTATCTCGTCAGTTGGCTGCCTTCCAAGCCACGAGTCTTTGCGTGACGTGATAAATTCAGGCGAGTTGCATTAATTATTAGTGAGGAATGTGCTGATTTGCGGCGGGATGACCCCCCCCCCCACCCAGTCTGGGCCTCTCTTCCTTCCCCATGCACCAGTTGGCCGTCCAAACCTATCAACCAGCTGATGATGGGATTGGACGTGGTTGTTGACGCGGCATGAAGGTCAGCGTCCAAGGCGTGTCGCACGCGTATGCTCGGCAGTAGTTATGAGCTTGTGTGGATTCCGCACTGCCGGATAAATGCATGTAGTGGGCCGGTCGCATCTGCGGCGCAGTCTATTGTGGGAACCATGCACTTTAAAAGGATATTCCTAGTCATAGACCCTGATATATGCACACAGGTGTGACGACCCCACATAGCAAGGGACAAGATCATGAGAACTTGCAGCATCGAGCAAAAAATCTAGTAAATGACCGGGTAAATTGCGCCTCTGCGGGAAGTTTAAGACGTTCTAGAACTTTTCTGTTGCTCAAGAGACCGCAAAGCGAAGCTATCCTGAGTTATAAGATCATACGTGAACTTCAAAACGGCACCACTTTGAGGCCGTTGTCGATTAAAACATGTTAAGTGAGACTGTGCATGAAAGCGCCCAAGTTAAACACTCACTTGGGCTCCTTCAAGCAATGCCAAATGAACCGATCGATCCAGACCCCAGTAAAACCAACATATGTGAGCACCAGCAGACGTCTTTCTGGTTCAAATGCACAGAAATGCAAAATTTGCCTCCGAAGACATCGCGCGTTAGGGAGCTCAAAACCCGAGACGCATACAAAAAGTAGGTTGTTTCAAAGGATGCATGTACTGGTAACCCTTTAAATGCTTTCACGGAAATATATTATAGTAGAAAAAGTTTACGAGAAACGAAACTACGTTGTATCCCTTAAAGTTGAACGAGCATCGACAACTGATGGAAACAGTAATATAAAGCTAGGTGATATTGTTCCGATTTGAGCAGATGGCTTGAAGGTTACTCAACCGGCGTCATGCCGCGCTGCATTAATAGAATGGTAATTACGCTTCTTGCTGGACATCACTTTAACCTCAGTGTGCAAAATCTTCCATGACAAAGCATAACTGGTACTCGCTATGCGACTGCCTGTGAGGTGCTGGGCTGTCTAATTAATGTTTTGCCTAGCGTGCAGATTACTATCGTCGTATTGCAATCCTACTCAGATCCGCATTGGTGGCGAATGAACGCTAACGAATATTAACTGTCTACTATCAATAAATAGTAGGCGGAAATAAATGGGAAAAGTCTCCTGGTGGGATTCTGACGACTGTCACCAGCGTCTCTTTTTAAATTATAAGGACACTTTCTTTCACTTTACGGAAAAATACAACCGTCCCAACAAAGCTTATGGATGACGGTTTGACACATGAAAAGTCAGCTAGTCTCCAGAAGAACTAAACTGTCAGGGGAGCGTAGAGTACGCAGGGAAAAGGAATTTAAAAGCCCTCTGGACTACCGGCTGTTCACACTTTCTGTTTATCTCTGCGCTTTGCTTATTTGACGTCCTCTCCCTCAAATGACACACGAGAGTGACGTTTACCCATGCATTTTGATTAGGGTGCAGGAAGGAATTCATTCGTTCTGAGAGAGCAATACCAACTAAGACAAGGTAACTGGAATGATCATTTTTGAATGAAGATTTCGAGCTAAAGTTTGACTATTTAATAAATAGGCTATTTTATTACTTTTAGTGGGAATTGTCGGAAAGACGAAATTTTGAATTTCAATATAGGGTTTTATTTTTCCATCTACAGGTGACACGCACCAGAGTTCTGAACTGCACTTAGTCGCAGGTAGATTAGTTCCTGATATTCAACCTCACCAGTGCTTGAACGATGCAGGCAGATTCCGACATGTCGAAGACACTGTCAGCTGAAACCGGATAAAATTCGACAAATGCGATTTATTTAGCTTTAGAATGGGGACTATTAATCACTCTCAAGAACAGCGCTTGCTAAAAATAACTACTTGAGTAGCATGCATTCTTCCTCTGTTTTTCCTTTAAAACATAGAAAAAGTATGCACAAGAAATCGTTTCTAATACTCTCTTTTTGGTAAAGTATGCCTTCAAACTCTAAACCTGTCAAAAGGGTATCTTTTATGGCAGGGGACGCTCACCGATCGTTCATACGGATCTCACTCGTTCCGTTGTGCCCTATGGGTTCTCTCTCGAGCCCAACCAGCAGCCGAACAGCGGCGCATGGTATAGGCAGAATGGCATTACCGACAAAGACAGGGGAGACTGTCTCCCTTGTCTTTGTCGGTAATGCCATTCTGCCAGTATCCTATGTCTTCAGGCAGGTTTACAGTCTTGTGTATTATGCTATCTCGCCTGCCTTTGAACTTGCGTCTAAGGGTTCCAAATTACATACTATACCGTTAAAAATAAATTACATAATTTCGGCTTCTTAATCTCCTTGGCAAACTTTCGCCAACTCACAGTCAGTCAATCTGAACTGAACTTTATAGGCTCGGTCCAAAAGCCCATGTGAATATTTGAGCCGAAGTCCATCGGCCAACAGACGACCAGTAGTATATATACGTCATATGGTTTATCATCCTGACGCGGCAGATACTAGTTATAAACCTAGACGCGTGTTTCGCGGATATTCGACCTCTGCATGACACAGCTGTGGTAGATTCGGCTCATCAGTGGGTCTTCCAATGTTCCTCATGTGCCTTCTGGTAGATACTCCAATTTTGAAGCTTCAGTTCTTCAAGCTCAGAAATTAATGCGCCATCTTGCAGTAGGTCAGTTAGAATGAGGCTTTTTAGGCTCAATCCGAAAGTTGATATGAATATTTGAACCGAAATCCACCTGCTCTAGCGGGATAATCGGTGGAACGCTGGGGAGGGGGGCACTGATGAGCCGAACCCCTTGCAGCTATGCCATGCATCGACAGGGTATCGGTGAAACACGCGCCTGGGGTTTTAGTTAGTACCTATGCAGTCGGTATGATAAATCATGCAACATAGGTTACCTAATGCTCGTAAAACTGCACAAAAGATATGAATTCGGCTGTACACAATGACACAAAACAGTATTCCATGTGCGGCCCATACATCAACCTTGTGTCGTCGAGTCTTCTGGAAGGCCCCGCAAGTCCCTTCGTGCGTTGGTATCCTCCATGGCCCTAGATTACCCTCGTTTTGAAAAGTACAGGCTCCAAATAGGAACACATTTTGAAAAGTGCTGCCTGTAAACGAGTTTTTCGGATCACAGATTGGTAAGCCGCACTTTAGCAGCTATATGTGGATGACCGCTTTGCGTACTAATCTAAAGTCACTTGGAAGGACCTAACTGTTTTCATAGACATCATGCTCTGAAAGATTCGGAAAACAGGTGTTGTAAAGCAGCTGAAGAACACAACGTCTCCGTCAATCCTGAGCATCATAATAAGACATTTGCTGCTTAAAACCTTACTCGCGAAGTTTCGCTTTTTCACCTCGAAAACCATAGGAGTGTCTGAATGTACAATAGAAGAAATTAGCAAATTTTCTTCACGACTTCACAGGTATAAACCACATTCCGAAGAGAGTGAGGGCCAGGAGACTAAACAAAAGAGCTGTGGATGTAGCTTTAGATAACAGTCCGACTTTCCATTTTTATATAGGGTTCAGGACAGTGCCGACAGTATACATAGGAGGGGGATGATGAACCGAATTTCCTGTAGTACATGCAGAGTATATTATTGCGGTCAAGGGAGAAATCTACTTGAATCGGTACGGAGAGGTGATCCCAACTCCCTGATAGTTACGCAATGCCAAACGCAAGGAAAACACTTGAATGGGCAGGAACCTGCATCGCTGAGGCTTTTCTAGCCAAGAAAAGTCAGGGATTAGTTGAGTCAGGGTATTTGGAGGAGGTAGGCTCTTCGATTCAAATGCTACAAGCATAAAACTTAGGGATAAGTAGAAAGGAGTCGAGAACTTGCTGCAGTCGACGCATGTCGCGCAACTTTTAGCCAGTCGTAGAAGCTCTTGTTTTAACTTGTTTACAAGAGTTTTTATGTTTTGCTGAACAATTTAAAAATTTCGGATTTTATTTATTGAAAGTAGCACTTTTCGGTATCTGCCTATACCCTGTGGTACACTTAGAGCAAAAATAACTTGATGAGACATGTTTGCTCATCATGATTTAGTACTAATCAATTAAGTTTTCTGTTTTATTGAATGTTTCCATGCAAACGTTTCCATCGCTCTACAGGGGCTGCTAAATGACATGCATTTTACTAATCTGCGATCCCTAACCGAAGAAACTGATGTTTGAAGCTGTTTTAGGGCTAATTGGAGTAGTTCTCTAAATAAACATATAAGTAAATTGTTTTATTTAGTATCCATAGAGGTACATTATTATTATATTTCGGTAACTTTAATGCTAATAGGCAGTATCATTACCGACAAAGACAAGGGAGAGTGGAATGACTATTTCTGGCCTGTTAGACGTCATCAGCCTGCCAGAAGTGGCCATTCCGGTCTCACTTATCTTTGTCGGCAGTGCTTTTCTGCCTATATTATGCGTCGCTGTGTGCCTGTTGCCGGGACTCGAGAGAGAACCCCAGGGCACACCGGGACGAGTGAGTTACTCAACGCGACCAGTGCGCGCCCCCTCTACAATTGGTAGAAGACAGTGTCTATGAAGACCCCTATAGAAAACGTTACGAACAATGTTAAAATAAAAATGAACCTGTTACTATCATTTTGTCAGTAACACATTCATTTAACCTAATCTTATTGTAGTAGTGTAGAACTGAAACCCGGACATCGTCGAAGATAACTTGAATATGAAAAAATAGTCATCCGCGTTTGCAGCAGGTGTATGGGAAGAGTTGATTTGGGGTTTCAGAGCTGTTCTATCCGGTTGGGTGGTATTTTTAAAGCAAATGTACGCGCATTTTATGTTTATATGCCTCTAATGAGTCTGCCACTACTAGTTCCTTGGGAAGTCCGTTCCACGATAGACAACTGCTGTGAAACGAATGTCTACGAACGTCCAGGTGGAGCAAAGTTCCTCGAAGTTTGGTGAAGTTCCCGCGCAAGTAGTATCTGATTATACAGCAAAAAACAATGGAACCCTCTCTCATAACACCTTCTAGGCAGTGCGAGTGAGTAAAACCTTGAGCAAACCATCTACGTAACTATGTCCGTGCTTTCATGTTGGTTCTTGCGGACTTGGGGACTTTAAACAAACTTAATTACTAGTGTAAACTACTTGAAAATGGAACCGGACTGCCCAGTATTGAATAGGGTCAGGAATACGTTGGTATTACCATTTCGATGGTACTTTGCATAATCCTCCTCCGTTTTCCACTGAGTCACCGTAATGTAGTTGGGCCGTGTCATTCCCATCATCTGGTTCACCCTGGAGGTGCCCCCGAGGAAGGTCCCGCCATTGTCACTGCACCACTGAGGCAACTGGTTGACGTACCATTGGAATCGCCTCGGATATTTGACTTCGTAAAATGTTAGCTCAAGGTACTGGTAGTCTATAAAGGGACAGAGAGAGAGAGAGAGGCCGAATGACTGATTATTCATAGAGACCCTGGAAAGATTTACTGTGTGTCCTACTTCTGCACAGGGATTCCCTTTCCATTAAGTACTTTTCCTCTGCCAAGGTCTAAACTTCCTGCTAACCGATGGTTCTCATAGAATCCAGACTAGTCATCAAGTTTTACAGGGACCAAAATATGGCCTACAAGCAGGCAGCTCGTGTCCTACAGAAGTGGCCATCAATGTCTGTTTAACTTTTGGTAGTGAAATCGGTTCATTCTCTTGTACTTGAGTCTTCTTAAAGTAGTAAAGAATCACAGATTAAGAACTGACTGTTAGGACCAACCCCTTATTCATTCAAGCCTTCATACGAGGCCTTTCATGATGTTCGAAATGTGACAAAACAACGAATTCGATTTGTAACTTAAGCGATCAGCCCAGTCCTACGCCATTTTGGGTACCCATATAGATTTTTTTGGCAGTTTCCAAGTTCGAACCTGTGCTTCGCTATTCAGCCTTATTAAGCACTGCATGGTATGCGGGTGGGATTTCGACCAGACTATTTAATGATGATCAGCTTTCTCCTGCGTACCGATTACCTCATTGCCAACGACTCGAAAAATGGGGGTGCGATTTTAATGGTAGAGGGGCGCTCACCGATCGTTCTTACGGAACTCACTCGTTCCGTTGTGCCTTACGTGTTCTCGCTCGAGCCCAACAAGCAGCCGCACAGCAGTGCATGATAGAGGCAGAATGTTACTACGAAAAAGACAAGGGAGTCTAGAATGACCATTTATGGCTTATTAATCGTCGTCAGTCCGTCATACCCGACCTCGATGTGTGAAACAGCTGCCTATATCATGAGCCGCTGTGCTACTGCTGGTTGGGCTCGAGAGAGAGCCCGTAAGGCACAACGGAACGAGTGAGTTCCGTAAGAACGATCGGTGAGCGCCCCTCTACCATTGTATATTCCCAATCACAACCGTTTGGACAACGGACCGGTGGCCCGGTGGTTAGAGGCGTTGGACATCCAACTAACGGGTCGCGAGTTCGAGCCTCAGGTGTTTCACACTTCGGGGTTGGGTGTGACGGGCTGACGACGGCTAATAAGCCAGAAATTGCCATTCAAGTCTCCCTTGTCTTTGTCGGTAATAACATTCTGCCGGCACGATTTTACTCCAGACAGTGAGTGCACGTAAACGACTGAGGGTCACCCAGCCGAACTTCAGAAATCTTGTGCAGGTAAGCCACGAAGGGGACCACAGATCCTCTTTTTAATAAGCATCGGCTTCTAGAAACATTACAGTGCTGCATATAATACTGTCGAGTATGCTGTAGGTGGTTTGAATGGAAAGAGACCTCGGCTGTGAACCCATGGGCACATGTGCTAGCTACAAAGGGCATTGAAATTAAGCTGTCAAGTGCGAGTCACCCTAACTCAGTTATCTGTGTGCGATAAAAAATAGCCGTGGACTGACGGAGTAAGAATGCTCAGTTAAAAATAGGAAAAACTTGCCTATACACGAGTTTGCATGAATTTTAGGTCAAAGGCGAAAAAGTGTGAAGGAGACGTTAAAAACAAGTGAGAAAAGTGCACCTGGTCTTGGAAAGAATTGAAAAGACAGAACAACGAGATCTCGATCTCTTTTTTTGAGCAGCCACAAGATTAGAAACCACCAGTGTTGGCTACTGCTTGCTGAGGGACTAAACGACTGTTAAGTCAGTTCAGATGTCGATTTCTAAATCGAAACTGCTTCCAAGGCCACAGCCCACGTCACCATATCAGGACAGAGGAGTATCCTTCGTGCACATTGAAATGCCGTCCGGCTAACTTCTTTGACAAAAATGTTTAAGCTACATCCTTCAGGTGAGCAGAGTCGCTGTTCAGAAAAAAATAATGCGATTGCTGAAACAAGAACTTGAATGGCCTGACGTTTCAGATTCGCACTCAACTGTCTCTGAAGATGGATTCGAGTGGGAATCCGAAATGTTGGTCTAGTAAACTTCTTGCTCCAGCGATCGCACCTTATTATGATTATTATTATTTTTATAATTTTTATCCTTCCCCTTCATCCATCTCCCCGGAGCTCGCCTGTTCTCTCCTATTGGCACAGTCGCTGTCGTCAAGGCTAAGGGCACATGCCAAACCCATGTTATTTGTTTTTTTTAGGTTGAAAAGTCAATTTAGAGCAAACACAGGCCAAGTACTCAAAAAATTCACGGAGAGCGTCCCTTTTCCACAAAAATATGCCGGAAATCGACTAGGCGCTAGAGCAGCATATTGTGAGCTCTACAAAGAGCGCCTGAAATGTTTCAATGGTCCTGTATATATGAACGCGAAGAACGATGCCACAACAATGGCTTGGATTGCGCCAGTGTAAGCGGAAAAAAGGAAGACGAAAATCAATCGGATGTTCGACACTTACAGTGCACACTGGGACTTATGACATCTAGGGCTGATATGATAACTTAAGCGGGGGTACAATACAATCTAAGTCAATCAATACTAGGCAGTACGCTGAATCTTCCACAATGATTGTCAATGCTTACATTAATTAAATAACACTTCTCAGAAAAGGTATACAGGTATTTAGTTTCTACAACGGGAATGGACGTTTTAGTAAGTTTAGCATTTGTAAGAAGGCAGTATTTCGTTTCAAAGTTTATTTATCGAATCCAATGTATTTTGCAGCACGACCTACGTCCAAACTAGTTCTTAGATTTTAAAAGTTGCAAGTTATGAGTTTTCTCTGATATCAAATCAGATTCTAAGACGATGCTTCTTGGTGCCTGCAAAATAGTGCAACACATATGTCCATCGAATCATAGACTTTCCGAGCGAACGTCAAATAAACGTGTTGATATTGAAATGAGCAAATAATTATACGGAATTCTCGAAAAACCTTACAACCACGAACTGTTTTAGAAACCGCAATAAGCCCTTTCACAAAGTACATCATACTGCACAGAGGTTCAAAGCGTGCAAAGCGTTTCGTTAATAACCTCTAAGGAGTTTCAAAATGAACACAAAAACATTTGAGATTTCTAGTTTTGTTGGTTTTTTGTAAAAAAAACAGTTGGCTAACATGCAGGTGATAACGGTCGCAATCGAGCGTTTCAACTGTTCCAAGTCTTTGGTGTAATGGTCTAGAACCAGCTATCGGTCTTTCCATCGCGGAGTCAAGTTTACTGAACCACAAAACTCATGCTTTCGAGCCTGGATAGAGCAGTTGACAGCGAGAATTTACCACGGTAGGCCCCCAGCGCCCTGGCAGCAGATACGTGCTGATGCACCCTCCAGGGTGCTCGCACGTTCATGACAAATTGCCGGCCTCGCTGGCTGTCAATACGGGAAGATTTGATTGGCTGAGGGTGGGGTATAAATAAACACCGCGGCAGACGCCCAGGCCTCCAATCGTTTGGCTTGTGGACGCAGGCCTTGAGTGAGCGGGTCGGGAATGAGCGTACTTGGTGTTCTCCCGATGGGAATAGCCAACGTTAAGTAGACAAGGACCGTCTTTTAAATGTGTGTACAAGCTTGGAAGGTAAATTTGCTGCTCCATTGTTTCGCTTATTCACTTTATACCGATAGTGTTTTATGCTCTCAAGTTGAATTTAATGCTTTTGAAACTTTCTATGTTCCATATTAAAGACGAAATAAGACATCCCACTCAATGAAACAATGCAGAATAGACTCCCAGCAGTCGTTTGGCTCATAGCTCAGTCAGTAGCGAATTTAATACGAATACGTTTACTCTGTCAGAAAGTGGCATGAACGACTGGACCATCTACGATTAAAATGTCCTAAAGTGAATGTGTGGAGGAGAACCCCGACTTTCACTACCTCTTAAATATCAAGAATAGACTCTCCAGATACCCTTCGGTTTATAGCTCAGACAGTAACAAACTTCCTAAGAATATTTTTACCCTGCTGGGAAGAGGAGCGAACGAGTGAACCATCTACGATTAAAATGTCTAAAAGTGAGTGTCTGGCGGAGAAACTAAACTCCCATTACCTCTTAAAGACTAAGTCTTTCTGTCGGATACGTGTCTGAATAAAGACAACTCTTAGAGGAGCCATCGAAGTAGAACCGTGGGGAATCAGCTCAATGTGAATTTTGTTCACTATACTTAGTCAAAATGTTCTGACTAAGGTCCTAAAGAGCACTTATAAATCCCAACGTTTGGGTTAACGACCCGATGCCCACGACAGTTCTGTGTCGTGTACCTGTGGAAGTCACATACAAGTTAGTTTGCCGGAAGTGTAAGCGACGTAGGTCCCATCCAACGACTTCACACTTTAGATCAGTTTATACCAGTCAAAAACATGGCGAATGATCCCAGATAAAGACGGATTTGAGAGACCATATTCTATGTACGACTGAGAATCCCTGGTACGGGGCGGTGGTAACCGTTTATAAAAGACATATAGGGAAGAGAAGTATATTTAAGGTCATAATTTTACAAGGATTGAGGCTGGAGGCCGGGAAGGCGGTGTTGCTCTGAACTGCCCCCATCCATCCGACGTGCGCCGATTCCTTCTGACCAACTCTTCCTTCAGGAGACGACGTTTCCCCTAGCAGCGGGGTTGGTTCCCTTGGGTAAACCTGTGACGATCCTTGCGAAAGAGCAAATTTTTTCCAACAACGACTTCTTCGATGAGTCTTTGCCCTCTGCCCTGAACACTGGCAGGGAATGCAGCGCTGCGAATCATCTCAGGGTAGTTTTGGAGGTTTGCTTTGACGCGAGCCGGATCGCCACAGACTTGCCTAAGAGAGGTATCCGACTGCTAAAGTCTGCGCACCTCCCGAAGGCAGCCTTGCCCAGACAGGTGACGGGGACGTTGGATTGATCAACGGAGTCAGATGCAAACCGCTTGCACAGCCCACCGGGCGTCTATTTATGCAGTCCTGGAGGGCTCAAATCGATCGGAAATCTCGAGCGGAGGGAACCGCTAACCGGTTAACGCCCTTTCAACGCGGAGACTTTGGAGGAGAGCCCGGCAGAAGGATTGTTTTACCGCCATGTGAGTCATCACGGTAGCTTGTTTGCGCAGGCCCTGTCTGGGCTGTGGTGTGATCAACAGGTAGGAACAAGTAGTTGACGTCTTAGAGAGCACTCGCGTGTTGACTCCGGCAACGGTGCTTAACAGCGCAACGGAACACGTTTTGTTAAGTGCAGTGAGTCATGCATGGAACCAGACTCGTTGCTGCTTATCTCGACCTCTACGACGTGGCAAACTGTTCAAAGAGGCTAACACGCCAAAATACACCAGACGTCTTATAACACAAATGACAATTTGACTAATGTAGAATCGTCTTTATCCTGAAGTTGAGGTGTCTCGATCGTTCGTCTCTTTGTCAGCGCCATGTTTCATACAGGTAGCTAACGTTAAGTCGTTTTTTAAAAGATTCTCGTTATAAATGAGGAGTTTTCAAGCCTTTTACTATCTTAGCCGTTTTTTTCAAAATAGCATATCCAGTAGACGTTTAGACATCAGCATAGTCGACTGGAAGTTCGGCCATCGCCACGCGATAAAGTGACCTTGCTGGAAGTGAGTTCCCGCTTTGGCGATCACAATACCGCTAATATTTTGGGGGTGGGCTAGGAAGGTTTTTTTCACCTTTTTGTAACATTTCCAGTCAGCCAGATTTCCAGGAAGGAGTTCGCAAACCCCGATTCCTTCTTCAACAGGATATGTAGGGAGTTTTGAGCGGGGATTTGAGCAGTTTAGGGAACTCTGCTAACGTGGATTGATCCATTAGCTGTAAAAAAACCACTGACATCGGTACAGGTTTCATGCTTTGCAACGTCTGCAAGTCGAGTAGTTCGATTTTACTGTCCAAGTAACTTAAGTCGTTTGTTGACTACATTCGTGAGCCGTCCAGCTCTGTTCATCCATACTGTTTTCAGGTAGACCAGGAGTCGAACCTCGTTGGAGAGTAGTGCCAACGGAGAGGAAGAAGGCTGGAATGATCATTTCGGACTGGTTTGTTGCTGCCAGCCGGTACGACTCAGGATTCGAGGTTACATTTCCCAGTTTCCTTCCCGGTTTCATCTTCTTTTGTCTTCGATAATACCAGTTACCTATTAAAAATGCGCAGTTTTGGTCCATCAAACGATCCAGCATTGAGTCACAGCTATGGCCGCTGTAGCAGAATTACCAGTTTTTCTTCGCCAAATGACCGTTTGGCTCGTTCTCAACCCGAAGCTCCAAAGCGGCAGGGTGAACCCGTATTTCATCCTGCCTATTTTAACTCCGGGTTCAACCGGACTGAATAAGCATCCAGATCTGGGTCCAGTGTTTGGGTTCACTCGGTTTGGTGCTGTGATTTTGACTGCTTGATGACCGCCGATAGGTTAAAAGCCAAAATTTTCAGTTTTTCCCGTCTTGGTTGCTTGCATCCCTTAAATAGTTTTGACAATATTTATGAGAACGACCGCCAGAGTCCTTGGCTAAAGCAAGACCCACATTCGGCCTTGATGTCAGGCAGACCGGATCGGTGAACGTCACACGCACCCACGTACTTCGCACCTCACTTGTCACACATGTATGAATACTCCAGTTTGGCTCAGATATCTTGCCTAGGTAGTACCCGTTTTAATATCTACTTGGTTGTATCCTGTATAACTGCATTTTTACTAGTCATCTACTTCCAGCGAAGACGGCGAGAGACCAAGCTAAGGTTAGCCGTTCAGTTCCATCTCTCCCCCTGAGCGAAGGACTGCGGCTACCAAAGTCAGTTTTCTTGCCAACTTGCCTCACACCTGGAGATACCTCCAAAATACTCAAAATCTGAGTGGGCCTTCGGGACGGAACATCTGTTGGTTGCAAACGGAAACCGAGTGAGCATATCTGACGGACGACTGATCTCCCATATTGCCCGCGCATACACGCAACAAGGATTGCATGTTTAAGCCTTTGGTTTTATCTCAGTTCTACTGAGACACTGCTACCTCACCATGACACCGGTGGTGTTGGAAAAATGAAGACACCCCTATTTCATGTGAAGTGTTGAAGACGACTCTCGAATACCGATTTTCAGTAGCCTACCTTAGGGAATTGCAGAAGTTTTCCTCTACATCTTTTACCATCTGCTTTACGCAGGAATGTATGATTAGCAACGTATCTAGATCATAGTAGACGCCTACCCATAGCGAAAGAATTCAGGGCTGCAGTGTTTTCAGGATCAGGTCTCAGATGAAGTCAGTTTTGGACTATTTAAACGACAGAAAATCTTCAGTCGTAATGTGGGAATCTTCGCAGAACTTGGCAAGCGAAATGCCTGAGTACATGATTAACCAATTTACACAGAAATTAAACAACTACCAGGACCAAATCACCTCCCGACTCCATGGCCTGATAAAGTTATTCCAAGAGAAAATGTGATCATTTCAGTCTTTTCTTAAGGAGTTCGTGCTGCAACTTACCAGCTTAAAGCTATCAGGACTTCAAAGCAGAAAACATTTCATCTACGCAACTAATTGGAACGGAGAATAAGGTGCTGCAATACAGGACCATGCTTTCGCAAAGCATTAACGAGCATTAGACATCCAAAACGGCGGAAAACGTATACATTTGAAATTTTTGTGGAACTCTATTCTGACGAGCTACGTTATGTTTTTAAATGAGAGGTGGAAGGAAGAAATGGAAAAGATCCAAGTTAGGAAAGCTATCAGCCGGTGAAGAACTACTTATATCCATTCAACTGTCTAGACAGTCGGATTTATGGTAGACGGGCGCTCTGCAATCTTTTTACGGAACTCAATCGTCGCATTGTGCCTTTGGGGTCTCTCGCGAGCCCAACCAGCGGCCACACAGCGGCGCGTAATAGAGGCAGAATTGCATTACTGACAAAGACGAGGGAGACTGCAATGGTTATTTCTTGCTGATTGGCCGTCGTCAGGCAGCCATGCCCAGCCCATGGCTCCGTGGTTGGGGACGTTGGATTTCTAATCAATAGGTCGCGGAGCCGACCCCCAGGTGGTCCACACCTCGGGGTTGGGTATGACTGGCTGACGATCAATAAGTCAGAAATGGCCATTCCAGTCTCCCATGTCTTTGTCAGTAGTGTTGCTTGGCCAGATTTCTGTCCTCAAAACCCCAAAAGCATGGGCAACAAGGGCCACTGCAAGCTGAGTGCGGGCTCAAGCAGGTAAGAATTCGCAGACGGAAAAGCAACTTCAATGACTACGGTGGAAATACCGTGATTGGCCTATCTTGACAGTCCCAATGATCTAATTTAAATAAATGTATCTACTATGCAATATATAAGTAGGCATTGTGACTAGCAATAAATAATCGAATGCCAATGTGACGTCGGGTTCTGCATATACACTTAATCGTTCGTTTCTTCAGCCCACTTAAAAGGTTCAGTGCTAGGAAACGATCAAGCCCCTATGACTCTGCGGACGTTTGGCGGAATTTGACTCTTGTTCCCTATGATCTTCTACGTCATGACCGGCAAATAGTTGATGAAGACGGAAATATGTGGAGAATTCCTCAGAAAAGCCCTTGTCCGGCTTCAAGCCACACTGCGTCAGTGAAAACTGGTTTAATGATTTAACCAACAGTCTTGGCGCTATGTAAGACGGTATTAACTGAACTGTTGGGAGGGCAAGTCATACACTCCGAGTGTCCACTTCCATTCATTCATCAGACAATGGTGCTGAAATAACCAGAATATTTTTTGGCAAAAGTAGAAGACGGTAGAATCTTGTAGTGGTAAAACGTGGGAAACCAGACAAAATAGGGCCACCGATCCTCAAAGTTCACGCAGAGTGTTTGCTTGACTGAGAACAACACACTGAATAATAGAGTCGTTTTACGGGACTATCGGTCGTCTGCATGGACCAAACGTGGTATACAGAACTCAGAGGGCAGCGCAGTTGGCGCGAAATCGGAGTGTTAGAAGTTCGATTTAGTCTGTCCGTATATGTTTTCTAAGTTTCTACGGGGCGTTTTTAGTGAACAATATTGCAGTCATTTTAAATATCACGTACTGCACCTAGTGTCAAACCCCAGAACAAATTTTACAGTATCTTTTGTAATTTTCGAGATTAGAGCGAAATATGGGAGAACTTTATGAGTAATGGGCTTTCAAAAAACAATGTAAAATATATACATCTGAAATTTTCGTGGAAACTTATTTTGACGAGCTCTTTTATGTTTTTTTTTGACAAGAGACAGAAGGACGGAGAAGGAAAAATTACACTCTTTGAACAGAATTATAACTATTGTGCACAAGGAGGGGTCTGCATGTTACATTAAGACCTTGCAAATCTAAGGTCAGTTAGAAGAGCCTAATATTATTTGAGATTTCCTGCATGTAATCTGTCCATAGAAAACACGTTTTGCATAGTATTTAAATGTTTGATCCAACTGAAGTTAATGCTGGATTCGTGATCAAAAGCTGAATCGAGGAGTGAGAGGCTAAGATTGAAATTTGGTCCTCAAGGTAAGCATAAGTAGTCCGATCCAATATTCTACGAGTGTCTGCTGCGCTACTAGCCGATTGTGTAAAATTCAAATGCGAGTGAGCTCTAGAAATCTCCAGTAGGCGAGTTTCATCCGGGCTCCAATTGACTATTGTTAAGACAAAAAGATCTTGTTAGCATAAAAAACCCACCCACCATTCTTCATATCCCAGTATCATGTAATAAGCGACTTTCTGCGACTGTGCAACGAGTTTGCGAGAACTTCGGCTTAATGCTAAATCCCCAGCATCGCAGCGTAATTCCTAATGTAATCTTGGCTTTAAATTGGAGTCTTCTAGTTCCGACAAGAACTTGCGAATATAGAGTTAAGTCGAGCAACGACCTAATTCGTATGTAAACATTTCTTTGAACGACAACCTGAAGCGTTCTATTGATGGGCCGTTTTACTTTACACTGAATGATGGTTTTTCGGGCACAAAACTGAAAACGAACAAGATCCTTATCATGAAAGATTTCAGATCATCTTTAAATCTCTGATACCAGCGCTGATCCAGGAGTGTTAGCCGTCCTTTTTGGAAGGTGGGTTTGTGTTTTGCTCAAGACGTATTCCATGTGCTGGATCACCTGCACTGTCTCATTTTTTTGCCTCCGGTCGGCAGTTGATCGCCAAACCCATCAATCACACTGGTAACAGCTCGTAGGCAAAAGTGGTGCAAGTCTATGCACCCAAACGACCTAAAATTCATGCAAGATGTTTTCCTTTATGGTTCGAGCTTTGTGATTGGCAAAAACTAACCTGTTGCAGAGGCTAAGCGGATCAGAAGAAAAATCATTTCCGCTGGGTAATAGCGCACGCCTTTGCCCATCACATGACACAGGCTGATGATGTACAGGAAGCTGGTAAGTGTGCAGAGGGGTCTGGAATGAGTGTGATGTGATGACGCACTACGAGGCGAAAGATTCTTACATATTTCTGCACGAGGAGGTTTTTGTTGCCTCCTTCAGTGAGAGAAGTTTGTATGATAAGGGCTACCAAAACGTTAAACATGTCCAGGGGTAAACAGAGTACCATGGTTCGAAGTGGGCCAGTGCGGTTTCAAACAGAGGAGACCGAAGAGATTAAAACAGAGACGGGTTGGAGCTGACTCACCTTCCGCATACAAGACCGGATTGCATAGCGCAGGTATGAATACCTCGACATGTTGCATAAACTCGGTGTACAAATGCAGACTGTTATAGAGCATCATGGCGCCGTCCATGTTGTCGAAGGCCAGCACGATGACGGCTGTCTGCTTGTGCCATGTGCCGCGAAGTGTCTTCGTACCCTTTTGGAGGAGAGGAGAGTCACCAGACGCCGTAAGAAAACAACTACAGTCACTTGCACTACTTGAAGAGAAACTGTCATTTGCTCAAAAAATCTTACGATGCCTTCAAAGTCGCTATGTTTGCGGGGTAACAAACGCACGACCCGGCTGACTGGGCAGCTTTCGTCGCATCGCTGCTTAGCTTAATTGCGACGACACGGTATTTTAGGGCAAATATACCTACAAATTTTGTCGATAAAGGCGAAGATGCGAGTTTCAACAGGCAGTTCATCGAAAGAAGATGCGATCGGTGGAACAAGATATTTATCAGCCGGGCAGTCAACACGCCTATCTGTGAGCCTCTATGACGATGAGTCCGGGTGAGACTCCTAGATTGGTCAAAACGAACCTATCGAGTAGATTTGTTCACCACTTGCCATTTCAGACTGGTTTTCTTTGCTAGTCCTTCTTGAAGACGGTGCAATTCACCGCTGCCTGATGCGTATGTGTGAGCATGCGCTGAAAAGAGACGCAGTAGTATGTGCCGGCTAAACAGTGAGAGTGTGCACTCAGAGCGCTACGATCATGAGGTCAAATTCCGACTTGTAAGGAGAAGATGGACAGCAGCAGAATGAGGGGTTTAAAGAACCCGAGGTTGTCCCCTCGGGCGGCAACGGCTTATGGTGGATCCAGGGCTGGTGTTGACTGCGTCCAGTCATGCCTGACAGTCAGTGAGGCAGCGGTAGCAGCTGCTTTTATAGGCTCTTGGGGCAAGCTCAAGTGGTCTCCAATCGGGGTGTGTTGCATTTGCCGAGGGGTGGTGTTCCCCAGTGGCTTACGTCGTTGTTGTTGCAGGGCGAGGTTGTGCGCTCAAGTGGCACATGGCCGACTACGACCCTATGGACGCACGTGTGTCCGAGTTAAAGTCGGTTGAGGGGCTGCAGGCCAGCGCGCCTGGAACCGCTCACTGCGAAGGTGAATGCCCTGATGCAACGGGGTCCTAAACAAGGACGCCAGACATGACCATGATGACTGTCGGCAACAACACTCGTCACAATATAGGCAGAGTGTTGTTGCTGACAAAGACAAGGGAGACTGGCATACTCAACCCGGAGGTGGGAAGCACCTGGGGCTTAATCCCACTTCTAACTAACAGATCGCGGGATCGAGCCCCAAGTGCTTCACAATTGGGGGTTGGATATGCCAGCCTCCCTTGTCTTTGTCGGTAACAGCATTCTGCCTGTATCATGCGCCGCTGTGCGGTCGCTGGTTGGGTTCGTGAGAGAACCGGTAAGGCACAACGGAACGAGTGAATTCCGTAAGAACGATCGGTGAGCGCACCTCTACCACTCATCATAATCCTGAATGAAGATCCCCAATGATGGTGTAGAGGCGAGTCCACCTTTATTAGCGAGGATCGTGTCCGTGGTTTCCAAATCCTCAATTTGTTTCCAGAATGGCTTCCTGTTTCAGCCGCGTTTTCAACTGAAAAATTAACATGGGAGCAAATAGCCTGCTTGCAGTGTTGAGGAGGGAAATTCTCTTGTAGTCGTCGCCCACCTGGCAGTTTCGTTTTGGTTGTATAAGTAGACAGGGAGGACGTTCTCGAAGCCCTGGGACGCTTTCCATTCATTCAGACCTCTTCAAATAGCGGAGTTAGTCTGTTCAAGGACGTTGTGTTTAGAATCGCAGCTGGAATTCAGTCGTCACTAGGAGCATATCCGCCGCAAATATATTTTACTGATTTAATTGTTTCCGTTATCCATGACAATGTAGCGGTGTGGGTGTTGGTGTGGGTGTAAAATCAGGTCGCTTTTTGTAGAAAGAAGACCGAAGGCACCAGATTGAGGGGTTTATTGCATATAGAACCCCGTGTTGTACTCCCATGCGGCAGTAGTCGTTGGTGAAGCCACGGTTGGTTTTGACCGCGTCCAGTCATGCTGAGAGTACATGCGAAAATGGTGCCAGCTGCTTTTGTAGGCTCGTGGGCCAAGCCCAAGTGGTCTCCAATCGGTGTGTGTCACATTTACCGAGGGGTAGTTTCCCAGAGGCTTATATTCTTGGGTGCAGGGGGGTGGTGCGTTCAAGTGGCGCCTGGGCAGCTGCGACTCTGTGGGTGTTCGATGTAAAGTCAGTCGAGGGGTTGCAGGTCGGTGCTCCTGGAAGCACGTAGGGACCCTGAACAGGGATGCCAGACATGACCATAATGACTGTCGGCAACGGTTGCAGCGTACGCCCGAGATTAAGGTCACCACAGTGGCCATGTATGAAAATCCCTACAGGAGGTGGCGTATCTACTGAAATGGTAATGTAAATTCTGAGAGCTTTTCGCCCAGAAAGGATTAATTAGGTGGGGCTGTAATATCGGTTATCGTGCAGCCTGATTCCATGGCCTTTCAGTCATGTGTGGATGCGGACTTTTGAACGTACCCTTTTCCGGCCGCCTGCAAACAGCTTACAAGTATTTATTTTTGTACTTATTCTCGGTGAGCAAAGCACCCTTTTTGCATTCATTTGGTAGCCAATTAACTCATATGAATTTTACTCTCGAATCTAAAGTACCTTTTGGTTCTCAAAGCTTTTCAGTTCCTGAATAATTCTGAATCCCACCCGCCGTTGCACTTACATTTACGGTTTGAAAACTGCCAGCTGCATGCTTTCCATTTAAGAAAAATGACACATTTTCGAGTGCTTTTAAGTAGATACCATGAGGGCTCATAAGATTTCGCGACTTATTGTATACCTCCTGATGAGAATTTATAAACAGACAGATACGACGCTGCTCAAATGGACATTTCACGGTCTTAAAAATGTTATAATCACAATGTTTGCTAAACCAAACGATACCCCTTCTTCAAACACAAAGTTCGAAGGAGATGAAATTAGCTATGAGATTAGTGCGTGGACTGATTTTATTGTGCACATTTCTCATTAAATATATATATATATATATTTGGATTTTACGGACATCGAAAATCGATACAAAAGTGCACTTTACATAAGTTGTCATCTTTTACAAGCGGTATGTTTGCAGGCCGCCAAAAAATGCACATCTAAAATTCGGCATCTTGGCGTGGCTGAAGAACCTTGGGATTAGGCTACACGATAATCGATATCACAACCCCACATAACTAATTCTTTCCAATGTAATACATATTTCAGAATTCGCGTTAACATTTCAGAAGATACGTCACCTACGGCATAATGCTTATAGAATAGTTGAAAGTGATCGCCTATATTTGATCCATCATGGCAATTTTGTTGGATAAGGCCTCGGGAAAGTTTGTAGCGGCAGCCATCACGACCGGTCTGTCGTCATTGTTCAAGACCTCGCTGCCTCAAGACTATTCACCCCCTTTGCAGTTAGACGTTCCAGCCGAACTGACCTGAAGTCACACGACCGACAGCTCAGGCATACCTACGTCGGCACAGCCGCAGCTGCCCATGCGGCCACTTGAACGCACTGCCCCCTTTCAACCACAACCTAAACCACTGGGACACCACCTCTCGGCAAATGCAACACACACCGACTGGACACCGCTTGAGCTTGGCCCACGAGCCTGTAAAAGCGGCTGCCACCACTATCTCAGGGACTCTCAGGCCTGACTGGACGCAGTCAACACCAGCCCTGGTTTCGCCAGTGACCACTGCCGCCTGAGCGGACAACTCCGAATTCTGTGCACAATAAACCCCTCATTCTGGCGCCTTCCGTCTTCTTCCTTCAAACATGGGATTTGGCCTGACGATAGTAGCGCTCTAATGAAAGACATACACGCCCACAGCGCTTGGTCGCAACAAGTTTGTACGATGTTCCATTATGCTTTTGAGATCAGAGAGAAAGCTGTCACGGGCAGTTATTAATCTAAAGTCGTACTAATAGTGAGGGGACAAAGGACGCAATGGCCATTTCTAACGTACTTACTGTCGGCAATCAGCCGTGCCCATTCAAAGACCGCGAAAACCAGGCATATGAATTCCAGTTAGTACGTTTAAAGTCCCAGCCACTTGAGTTTCAGGTCCCTACTCTGCCACCAAGAGCATTTAGGCCCACGTGAGAGTAGTGTTCACTGATCTGCTTCGACTGAGGGACGGAATGCGGACGTTTAGGCCTTTTGAAGAAGGAGGGACACGATCGCTGCGACAAGAACTTTACTAGCCTGACGTTTCCGATTCCGGCTCGAACCCATCTTCAGAGACAGTAGCAGATACGCGTAGTTCATGCACAAGGGGCTGTTGTACTTATAGGATGCAGTCGATGTGCTACTGCACGTCCATGAAAATTTACGGCCCTCCCTTCAGCAGGGACTGTCGCACTTGCTGTGATAATTGTTAAATGGCTAGCTCCGCGACGTTAATCGCTGCAATTTCGTCAGGAATGTTGGACGTTGGTGCAATGGTTGCTCAACCATTTGACCCACCGACCCTGGCGTTGGCACTAGTGTTCGCCTTTGCGTTCTCTGCGTGACTAATAACTCGACCTAGACGAAGTCTCACCACCGAGTATGGAAGGGGAAGGTCGTTGCACATGTTGATGGACTGAGGGCCAGTAAACCATGACTCAAGCAGTTCGCAACTCACGTGATTGTCACCTCTAGCGTGAATTTCGGCCTCGTCAAATTTGAATGTGTGGCTGGATCTCTTCGAATGAGCCGCAACTTGAGAGCTGGTGCCAGTTCTCCGCACTACTACAGCGTGTTCGGCCATTCGCGTTAGGAGTAATCTTCCGGTTTCCCTGACAGAGTTGCTTTTTCCGCAACTGCTCCAGATCTGATAAACGACTCCAGATGTTTCTAGCCGTGACCGTGGGTCTTTCGGTTTCATTATCTGACCCCTGATGGTTGCCTCCGGTCTGTGCGCAACTCCAACCCCAAGCGGTGCGAGAAGGCGGCCGACAGCTTCTGAAACGTTCTTGACATACGGAAGCGCCCGCCAAGATTTGGTGTCAGTGGGGTTAGAACTTTCGTCCCTTTTGCGTATGCACCGGTTGACGAAGTTGAGCGGGTAGCCATGGGCTTTGAAGACCCGTTAGAGTTATTGTAATTTGGCAGTCTTATCTTCCGGCTCATTGCAGTGCGTTTCGACTTACCGATAGAGCATCCTTACACAACTGCGTTTGTGGCTGATAGCGACGAAGGTATCATCCACATACCGGGCCGAGAACTTCGGCCTGTAGTGTTGGAAGACCAGCGATTCTAACCGTTGCAGGACCCCCTTCTTCAAGACTGCTTCCTGGGACTCCTCTCTTCGCTTCTGTTTAGCCCTTTGTTTTGGTCCAGGCTACAGGTCTTCCCACTCGAAGTATCAGCGCCTAAAGACCCCAAATAGGCGGATAACTATCCTTCGAGACTCCGTTCCCGTTGTAGACAGATGTCACAATTGACCATAAGCACAGAAAAACACTAGGCAAATGTTGAGCCAATGTGGGCGTTTGCCGTAGGTCCGTGTCAGTAGAGTGCGGGCTCGATCGCACACGAGAATGAGACGAAACCTTCGTTGAAAATTATTTGCTACAATGAACAACTGCTTAAGGAATCTATGTATTTACAACTTGCCGCGACTACTGCCACTACTGGCTTTTACGAGGAGTTTGAAAAAACCTCTGGGCTTTGCTGTATAACCGAGTCACTGAGACCTTCTCAAGTGAACACGACCAAATCAAGGTCAAAGAGGACAAGTCTGATTATTTGACTAGAATGGAGTCCACCCACGCTCCAGATTTGCTCAAAGTGATTAATCCCGGAAGTGCTGCGAGGTGGCTGACCTTGATACGCCTAGGACGCGTGGTTGGCGTGTGTAGGTAGGTAGGCAACGACGGCACTCATTTTGCGTCGGCGAGCGCTGCGATTGCGGAGGCCAGTAGTGGCAGGGAAATGCGTCATCGCAGACCTTCACAACTGCCGGAACATCCGCCAAGGCTGCACCAGCGGTGCGTTTCAGTACATGGTGAACTTGGCGTCTTCAGGGACCTAGTGGATGACATCTAGTCTATGGGCAGGAGTTTGATTGTAACGTCAAGGAGTTTCTAGCAGTCAGGTAAACTCACAATTTCCGGTAAAGTTAAGAGGCATGGTCGGTTTTTGCAGGATACACACTGTCGCCGGTAATTCTAATTAACCAACTCGGATTTTGTTCGAATGGCCGCACCTGGCTGGGAATTTTAGATTCCACAGAAGCAGACGCTAGAAAGCGCTGTTATTGTTTGATGCTGAACACTACACTCGAACGACCAGTGCTCCTCGCTGCAGCGCCGACGGCGTTCGGGAAGCCAGATAATTGTGACGCTAGGAAATGTCGATGCATTTTAAAGGACTGGCTCTTTTGCTTGTCACCGAGTGGATTTTTAGCAGCCGCTCCAGTTCCCCTTTTCTCCGGCTCCGTTTTGTCGGTAATGGACGAAAAATGTTTCAGACGAAAATGAAGCGTTCAGATGGCAAAACATTTGGAGGTCTGATCTGCACAGTTTGATTATGGTTTGACATGGACTTGTGTGGACGGAGTTTGCTCGCAACATCCATCTCAAATCGCGACAGGATGTCGGCATCTGGGTTTTCCTATCTGTGGACACGATAAGTGACACAGTGAAAACAGCAGGGCGAAGTCGGGTGGGAAAT
>CACRXP010000056.1:902610-940173 GCA_902702965.1 Spirometra erinaceieuropaei | reverse complement strand
TTACGACATCGACATTTAGCAGGACTAGCAGGTAATTTATGATGAGAGGAAGTGAGTCCACATCAGCGCGGCAAGTCTCACCGTGGATGATATAAAATCTGCCATCTGAGTAAAAACCGGGAAATTCTCACGGTAGAATTTGAGTCCTGAGTCGGATAAGCAGATAAGTTGAGGGAAAGGTGGGTATTCCTGGCTGGAGGAAAACAAGAATGTGGCACTCAAAAGAATACGACAATTATGGGTCCAGCGTTTTAATCAGTAATTCCAGCCTTTCAGCAGCGGAAACTGGTGACTTCAGTGCCCGTACCGGAGGATCAATTCGTTGTCACCAATACCGTCTTTGGGGGAGGGGGCGGTTATTGGTTTTTAGACAAGCTATTTATTTAAGACGACTTTGCGTTTCTCGGTGCCTCATTTTCAGCGTTGAGATCTAATAAATATGGAATCGCACTGCAAATATGATACTTTTGTCGACGTAGGCACTTTAGTGGATGGCGGCGCACATCCGCATAGGTCGTGGGTATGTCAGTGCGACGACTGCTTGAGCGCTGTCAGACGAGCTAACCTCCCCCAACGATAACATCATTTTACAATCACTGCGGCCCAAGATTTCGACTTAGCTGAAGTCAAATTGATTGCCGAGCTGAACATCGTGGGCTGCTCTCTGTGAATTTGCATCTGATCTCAACACTAGCAACCACTGTTTGTACATGCAAAGTTCAGCCAGTTTGTTCAAGTTGGTTGAACTTTTGCAAAATACATCCTGGCTGGGAGATGATTGATTGGTACCTGTGCTGCTAGTATGATATTCTCTTACCCGAAAATATAGTACTAACTGTCCGTCGGCAGCTGCGCGGTTGTCCACTGTGGGTGATAGTCTTCGGTCCAGATATCCATACATCACATTTCGGTGTCGACTATAGACCCTAGAGTATGCTGCTCTTCTCCGAATTCGCAGTTAATTTCCGAGGAAATTAAAAGGCAAAAATGTCTAAATTGGAGTATCTACCAGAAAACAGACGGGGAATGCTGGTGGACTCGCTGATGAGCCGAATTCCTTGCAGCTGTGCCTTGCAGGGGCAGAATTTCGGTGAAACACGCGTTTATGGGCTTTTAGCTGATACTTGTGCTGCTAGTGTGGTATCCTCTTACCCCAAGATGATAGACTAATTATTAGGTCGGTGATTGGGTCTTCTAGTCGGCAAAGTAGTGAAATGGATTTTTGGCAACGAAAAGGTAAAGGACCAAAGCTGCATGTCGGTATACTGTGCAGCGTGTCATACGGGAGTGGTGGTAATAGGGGGGAGGGTTTATGGGCGGAGCATCACGTCGGAGAGTAGGCTGATGGAATGCAGTCGGTCGGTTGCAAGTAAAGGGACAAATGTACACATATGCGGTATCTAGCTGGATATTCAATGACATTCCACGTCGAAAGAATGCCTGACCATCGAACGACTGAGCACATCCCCTGACAGAAATTTCCGTTAGTTCTCAGTGCATGCTAAGTTGATCTCTGTTTTCTGCTTCTCCATCTTTGGGCACATCTGCCAGTAATCAGTACTCATCACTCGACTGGAGTTAGCAGGTGCACAAACCAGCACACGATCTACAGTCTACTGACAGTTGATCGGGTTCCTTCATCCTACCGATGCCGGATTTTGAGTAATTTAAATGCTGAGTAGCCGCAGAAGTCTAGCCAAGGTTTCTGCTACCTACAGTAGGTGGACTAACTCACGAAATGTCAACCGGAATTCCGAAATGCGTTTTCGTTTTGAAAAGATTAAAACAGTAGGGTTGCTAAACTAGTCAGCCTGCAACATAATTATATAATATTTTAGTTACCTCAGGATGCCCGCTTTTGAACGAATTTCCTTCCGGCAGCATGCCAAAACTACACTCTGCAAAAAACGAGTACTTAGGTTGCACGAAAATTCTCATTGATTTTTGATGTCCCCCAATGTCCAATTTTATTTCATGAAAAACATTCATATAAATATTCATTCTTTTACTCATTCGGGAATTGGAAAAGTTTTGAAAACCGTATTATACCCTACCTTTGAGTATAAAATTGGAAGAAGACGTAATTGTCTACCGAACGAGCAAATGAATGGATATTTTTGTACATGACTTCCACGAAATATAATTGGACTTTTACGGACATCGAAAATCAATGAGAAAAATTCATGCCAATTAAGTAGTCATTTTTCACAGAGTGTAGTTTTTGCATGCAGCCGGAAGGGAGTTTATTCGAAAGATGGAACCCTGCGATAACTGAGATAGTATAGAATTATGCTGCAGACTGACTATTTCTACAACCCCACTGTTTTAATCTTTTCGAAACGAAAACGCATTTCGAATTTCGGTTGACATTTCATGAGTTAGCGCACATACTGCACCTGCATACTGGATGTCTCGCCACCATTTGCATTGGTTAGCACTCTCATCTCTCTCCGGCCAGCATCGCCGACTCCTCCCAAAAGTGTCCTTGTAAGTACTCAGTTGTATACTGATACTAAGCTGGATCCATCAGGCCCCCTAGGAGGGTTTATACTCACTAAAGCGAACGTTTACAGGTCCATTTCTTAGGCTGTGACCGACCGAGATCAGACTGTTTATTGTGCAGATCATTGGATGCACTTGCAACCAATTGTCCAGCATTCAGTGCTAAGCGGACTGTGCCAAAGAGGAAGAGACGATTATCCATTTCGTCCTCCTTTGCGAAGCGTATGTCAGGGAATCTGAATTAAACTGTGTCCCGAATGTATCCCGTTTTACTCTACTAGATGATAGGGAGGCGCCATCCGCGCAATGCGGCCAAAATGCCAAACATACGTTTCTAGAGATCTCGGACAATGACTCCCGCAATTAGCCTAGAGGTTGGTGGAGTAATGAGTCTTTGGCCGGCCGTTACTGCCAGCGTGACGTTTTTACAGTGGACGGTTTGTTGTATTCATCATAAGCACTCGCAGAAGTGACATCACATGACACCATGTTCCCACCCGCCTCAACCGTATTACCTCCGACTGGGCTAAAGAACTGTTCGACCGGATTGCCCCTATAGATAGATCTGAAGTATGGGATTTTGCCCTCTTGGAGCAGTCAGTTCAGATGACCCTGTGTAGGCGCGTTGGAGGGGAAGGAGCAGCATGTGATGATGGCCGCACGGATCTTCATCGATGACACGCATTGTGTGTATTAGATTCGAATTTTGGGAGATAATATGGCTTCGTTTCGAGAATATGCTCTATTTTAAGTGGATCTGCGTTTGCTATAGGATAGAGGGGAATACCATTTTCGGTTTATTAAGCGAGCAAATTTGACTTTTTGTCCACTTACATCAAGGTCGGTAACTGTATCTCATTGAGGATAAGGAGGTGGAGGAGGAAAACGACGATTGATGCTTGATTTCGGAGGAGGAGATGAAATTATTTGGCTATTCGGAATCGTGCTGGAGTTCATCTCAGACACTGAAAGAGTCGTCTAGCCTACTGTCAATTTATGAAGAGTTGGTCCAAACCATTGATTGGTCAGCCGGCTTTGAACAGTCTGATCTGTATGTATGACCTACATCTGATAATTCGATATTTTAATGACCGGCCCTTGTAGCTCGTTGATTATTTAACAGCTATTGCGGACCTGTTAACTCGTCTTAAATGTCAAATAAGTACACATTGTTTCTCGAGGGTTAACCGTCGGCCTCTTGTTCTCCCATCCTCCTCCTCCTCCTCCTCCTCCTCCTCATCATCATCATCATCATCATCATTATCATCAGCATACCTCCATTACTACCAGCGCCCCCCGGTAAGCGCCAACACTGGCGTCTTACAACAAAAGGTGCGTCAACGTACTTCTGGAAATTTCTCTAGAGGCTTGATGGAGTTACTCCATAACGCATGCACCAGTGTATGTTAAGTATTAGTACAGGGGACCGTCAAGTATCATTCCGCTCTCCAAATGTATCAGCGTTATCGCATGTACATCAGGTAGGTTATTTTGTCAAGACTTGCGTCATATAGGTGTGCACCGGTGTCATCGCTTGGTCCCTCACAGCACAGATGACTGTCACGCGATACTCTGCGATCAACGCACGCCGTCAATTGTACCACTGATCTTATACGGACAAATCTAATTATCCATGTGAGTAAACCCAATGACGCTATGATAGAAGACCGCAGGGACTGATAGAATCTAGTCTGCAGGCTTTGAATGCTTTGTCATTGTATTCATAGTCAGCAAAAATGAGAGCGTTGTTGAAAAAGTCCAATATAAGGGAATGGTAAGATCTTCTGGCCCACCGTAGATTGAGCCGGGAGCACTGTAGTTTCCTCATTCTTAAATCAGCCAACACCCGAGAAGGCATTGGGTTGATCGGTGGATTAGCTATCATGCCGGGAGTTGGAGGACCAGTTTTAGTGGTCAGGAAGCGTTCAAAGTATACAAATCAGGCTGAGTTGCCCGTTTTTGGATGCGTATAATTCAAGTTGCCTGAAAAAACTATGATCGAAAAAGTGACTAATTAAGTATCATGACCGTATTCGCCGCCTTTTGATCAGCACATACGTCCAAACTTACAATAGAAAAAGTACCAGTGCTCTTTAGGAATGCTAAAGAAAACTGCCGGAAGTGTTAATGTTCCCTTGGCTTTCGATTTTCGACAATGACGTTCCATGTTGATGAAAGTCTTAAATATGACCCAGACGAGCATCTACATAAAAAAGCACCTAAGCATTCGTCGCTCTCGTAAATGCTTACTGAAAGTATTTTATTGTGAAGGCTTTGAAAATTCATGAGACGAAATGTATTTTTACACTCTGACCAGCTGAGCTATAATGGTTCGACTGGGAGCCGTGAGTTAATTAACATTGCTATCAAGTTACTCCCCCAGCCTACCGCCATTTATGGTATGGCAAACGTTGGCTGCACTTAAGTCCTGGCCTTGCTATAGTGGGTTCGAATCCCACTCAACCCGCCGAGTTTTCCACAATTGAATCAAACGAAGTCATCGAGCTAACTGCCCAAGTAGGACATTCTAAGCAATCAATCAGGAAATACCCAGACGACTACCGGATACGCTTAACTAAAAGTGTTTTGGGCAAATTTGAACGAGTAATTTGGTCAGTTTGATTTTGATTTTCTTCCGCAACTGAGTTTTTGCGAATTAATGGAGAACGGCCGCCGCCGTTCAAAACTTCTGGTTGTCGAGACAATTTTACAAGTGATCTCTGCTTCTTTGTATTGAAGTCACCGCGTCATAACAGAAAATCAGAGAAAATCCCTAGGGTGATTATCATCTTGCTGTGACGTGTATCCAACGTCACTGTGAAGACGCTGTTCTCATCCAAACCCGCCTGAGCGTCGGAGTTCATTTATGAGCACGTCATCGGCGTTGCTTTCTCTCTCTCTCTCTCTCTCTCGCTCTCTCCATTTTACATAGACAAATTAATTTAGTTTATGTCCTTAAGCCAAATAGATAAGCCGATTTTGGGGAAGGAAGTGCACCCATTTTACTATTACAACAACAACAACTACTACTACTACAACAACAACAACTACAACAACAACAACAACAACAACAACTACTACTACTACTACAACAACAACAACTACTACTACTACTACAACTACGACAACAACAACAACAACAACAACTACTACTACTACTACTACAACTACTACAACAACAACAACAACAACTACTACTACTACTACTACTACTACTACTATCCCCACCACCACCACCACCACCACCACCACCACCACCACCACCACCACCACCACCACCACCACCACCACCACTACTGCTACTACTACTACTACTACTACTACTGCTACCACCATCGCTGTTACTAATAATATTAGTAAAAGGGTTGTCTTTTGGCCGGACTTCGAAGAAGCTTTGCTTCAAGTATGCTTGTGGTCCAGCAGTTTGAGGTTAACTGGTGCTCATTTGATGTATCTGGATTCACTTCAACCTAAGCTGGTTGTTGCGGGTTCAAGTGGACGCCGAGGGCTCAAATCAACCTCAAAAGATGCAATGGTTAAACGTATTGTTGCATAAAAACCTTCGCCAGCCCTTCACACGGGTAGACGAACAGAGCAAATCATTGACAGGCCTTCACTATACTTAGGCGTTTAAACCAGTGCTTGTCAAAAGATCAGCGGAGCGAAAGATAAGTTTTCAAACTACGAAATATTTCTGGTGAGGAGAGTTACGCCTTCCCAACCTAGGACAACAGCACGACTGGATGTGAGTATCAAATAAGCGCGACAAAATGAATGTTCGATTTGATCGGTCCTTGAAAATCCACCCCTCTTCAGTCACCGTCTGTTTAATGACGGTAATTTTGATCGTCATCAGCTTAAACTATGTTTGAGCCATAAAAGAAAAAACACATAGGATCCCTAATTTTTTCATCGACACACTACGCTTTTCTCTCGATTGGTAAAATGCAACGATCCTTCGCCTACGTTTGCTTCCGTAATCCAAATCGACAGTCTAACCAACCGAAAATATAGGATTTGGCGCACAAAGGTAGCTGAATAATTATATCACCCATGTAAAATTAAACATTTTCTCCTCAGAGGCCTTGCAATAAAAATTCTTCTCCAAACTTCATTTTTCTATAGACATTTGTTGGCAAAAAGAAGGAATAAAGAAGAATACAAAAGCCACATACTGAAAACGGTCAGAAAAGCAGTTCGGATTTTGTGCCTGGAGTTTATGGGTAGCTGTTCGAGAGAAAGTTGATGCGAATTCTCATGCAGAGAATTTCAGCGGTCAGTATAAGGGGGCGCCATTGCTGCAACAATGACTTGGATGCCAGTTGACTAGAATAGAGCAGATGTACCCATCGTGCAGAATTAGAAGATGGATAATAGGATGATTGCAAGAAATTGCAAACTAGTGGTGCCGAGGTAATCCGAATGCCATGCATAGACAAACAGGCAAGAAGATGTGTCCTTTCGTCTAGGAAAGTGCCGATGATTGTCTAAAGACTGGGTAAGCAATGTAAACTCCAAGAGAGATTGGAGAAGTCCGTAGCACCGAAATATTGCGAAGAAGCGGCTTTTGTTTAAGGAATGCAAAAGGGTCACGCAAGAAAGTTTGCTCGTCGCGAATGAGCCTCTCGGAGTCAGCAAAGCACCGGCGACTTGCGCGTGAATTTGTTTACAATGAGGTATGCTTGTGTAGCATCCACCGCTCCTTCCGCTCGCTCATTCATCCCCGTTGCAGTGGGAAGATAATGCTCAGACGGTCGGAGGTGGGTTCGGTGCAGTGGCTGGAAAAGCTGGACAGTTACAGTAGATGTGCTAAGTCATGAAATGTCTACCAGATTTTCGAAATGCGTTCTCGTTTCGAAAAGATCAGTTAAGTAGTGTTGTAAAAGTAATCATGATGCAGCATAAAGCTATAATGACCAAGTTACCTCAGGGTGTCGGCTTTCGAAAGAACTTATTTTCGGCTGCATGCAAGATCTATACTCTGCAAAAAAGGACTACTAAATAAGCATGCAATTTTCTCATTGATTTTCGATGCCCTTGAAAATTCACTTATATTTCATGGAAAACAGGCATAAAAATATTTATTATTTCACTTATTCGGTAGAAAATCACGTCTTCTTCCAATTTCATACCAAAAGAGGAGTATAATTTGGTTTTAAAGAAAGTTTCTAATTCCCGAATAATTTTGAACCCGACCCGCTGTTACACTTGCATTCAGGGTTTCAAAACTACAAGGTGTGTATTTTCCGTGTACGGAAAACCATGCATTTTTCTACCGTGTTAAGAGGAGACCATGTGAGGTTTATAAAAGTAAGCAGTGGATTTGAGCAATATTGTTAACTTTACAAGCCACATTCGTAAATGCAGATACATGACGTCTCATGAACGGCCATTTACCGGTATTAAAAAATCTCACAATTAGAAACTTTCTTTAAAACCAAATTATACTCCTCTTTTGGTATGAAATTGGAAGAAGACGTGATTTTCTACCGAATCAGTAAAAGAATGAATATTTTTATGCATGTTTTCCATGAAATATAATTGAATTTTCAAGAACATCGAAAATCGATGAGAAAATTGCATGTTAATTTAGTAGTCATTTTTTGCAGAGTATAGATCTTGCATGCAGCCGAAAATAAGTTCTTTCGAAAGCCGACACCCGAGGTAACTGGATCATCATAGATTTATGCTGCATCATGATTAGTTTTACAGCAATACTTAATTAATCTTTTCGAAACGAGAATGCATTTCGAAAATTTGGTCGACATTTCATGAGTTAGCACATCTACTGTAGTCTACGCGCGTCGCACACACGATCTGGTTCCCACAACATGTGCCAGGCTTTCTATGAGAACACCATACAGGTCGCACTGACCAGGAAATATTGCAGCCTGATTCTCAGACCTTTAGTCAATCAAAAAACCCCCGTGAGGACTGAATTATCCTGACAGTTGAAAGCCTTCCAAGCCACGACTCGTAGCACGTTGTGCTAGATCCAAGCTCGTCATATTTACTATTAGTGAAAAATGAGTTGGTTTGCAGTGCGGATGATGCATTCCGCGCCGAATGATTGTTAAGGGATCGGACCTAGAGGGTACAACACTCTATAAAGGATCTTGATCTTGGAGCAAAAGACCACCTTCAGGTAGTCACACTTAGACAGCTAAAACAACCCATGGGGGTTAGGAGATGGCAACCAGCAGTAACATGGGGGTGGGCGGGCGTAGTGTGAGGTCTTCAACAGAGTACATCTACGGCGTGGCCGGTTTTAGGGGCAAGCACACTGCAGTTCGACCGTCGTACCCAACAATGTCCATCGAGCGCTCTACAGCAAAGTGACTTGAGCGTGAATTATTTTATAGTAGGCGCAGACTTGCGCAGCATCTATCGCGCTCCCTCCTCCTCCTCCTCCTCCCCACATGAACCAGGTGTCACCAGGACAAAACATGAACCTACTCTATGTAACCACCCGCCTGTAACGCTCCATTCAGTTCTCCTGCAGCATACGCGCGACTCACTTTGCAAGTTCCCGCATGGCGGTCGAAACGTCGCATGCCAGTACGCGCATATCTCGCTTAGATGGGAAGCATGTCCGATTGGAGCAGTGCGGTTCATGGAGGGGGCATCAGGACGTGTGGGGCACGCGTAGGCGGGTCGTTTATCAGTACCAGTCACTGCGTCCAATCCAGTCACCAGTTGTTCAGCAGTCTTGGATGCTCGACTGGTGCAGGCTGGGGGGGGGGGGGGGGGAGATTGAAGGTTACAGTGGGGAATCCATTCGTACGGCAAATTTGACCATTCTTCACATGGGCCTCGGGTTCCGCTACAGTCCTCTGCTCCGACTGCGTACCCTGTAGTTCTGCGGCGGTGCAAGAACAACATACTGTGGCTACAGCAGTCCCTGTACGTCCACTGTTCTAATCTCCTTTTCTGTTTGCTTACTGACTTGGGCGAGGCTACGAACTCAGCGTCTGAGTTTACGCCTTCCTGGAATTTCGGCCGTTTAAAGGCTTGAGAGCGGACTGTGAGACTAGGTGGTTATTGGCGGCGGCGTAATCGACTTTGGCTGTGGGAGAGCATTTCCAGTGGTTGGTTTAAAGGCTGCCTCCCACACCAACTTAAGTTTTTTTTGTCGTTGGGGCTGTTACGACAGTCTGAATAAGTAAACTCATTGGCAGAATTTCTCCTCCCACAGTAGGTGAGCTAACTCATGAAATTGCAACCAAAATTCCGAAATGCGTTTTCGTTTCAAAAATATTAATTAAGTAGAGATGTAAAACTAGTCAGTCTGCAGCACAATTCTATGATATTTAAGTTACATCAGGATGCCGGCTTTCGAATGAACCTCCTTCCGGCTGCATGCAAAAATTACACTCTGTAAATCATAACTACTTATGTAGCATGAATTTTCTCATTGATTTCCAATGCCCCTAAATGCCCAATTATACTTCTTGAGAAAAATGCATAAACATATTCATTATTTTACTCGTTCTGTAGATAAATACGTCTTCTTCTATTTTTATGCTCGAAGGAAGGACATAAGTCGGTTTTAGAAAAGTTTCTAATTGTGAGGCTTTTTAATGCCGTTAAATGGCAGTTCATTAATCGTAATGTCTTTAGCATTTACCAATGTGGCTTGTAAAGTTAACAATATGCTTCAAATCCACTGTTTAATTTTATGAACCCTATATAGTCCCCCTTTATTACCGTAGAGAAATGTATGGTTTTCCGTTCGCGGAAAATATACGACTTGTAGTTTGGAAACCGTTAATCCACATGTAACGATAGAGCGGGTTTAAAATTATTGGGGAATTAAAAAAAAATTGAAACCCAATTTATGCCCTTTCTTCGAGTATAAGATTAGAAGAAAGCTTAATTTTCAACCGAAGGAGCAAAAAATGCATATTTTTATGCATATTTTTCATGAAATATAATTGGACATTTAGGGGCAGTGGAAGTCAATGAAAAAATTCATGCTACATAAGCTGTTATGATTTGCAGAGTGTAGTTTTTGCATGCAGCCGGAAGGAAGTTCATTCGAAAGCCGGCATCCTGGGGTGACTGAAATATTATAGAATTATGTTGCAGACTGACTAGTTTTACATATCTACTTAATTAATATTTTCGAAATGAAAACGCATTTCGGAATTTTGTTTGACATTTCATGAAATAGCCCACCTTCTGTATGTGACGTTCCTTCCGGGTGGATATTCGGACATCCCAACTTCAATCCCTTCCACTGCTTGTGAATGACAAAATCAACAAAAGTCCGCGGAAAGCTGAGTAATAGTTTTGCTGATCCCCAGCTTGTGCTTGTTATTTTGGAAATATTGGGTGTTTCAACTGGTCGCATGACTCACTCTCTACCTCCTCCAGTAACGAAGGAACATTTTGTAGCTAATGCTCTCCTACGACTGCGCATGTGATGAAATTCATTTCCTGTTTTTTGGTTTTCCCCTGGATAACTCTATTAGCCCATGAATCAAGTTCATCAGAACTAGAACAATTGTATTATTTCCTTTCAGGGTGGCGAAAGATTGACAACCTAATATTAAATGTCAGGCGTTGCCATTATAAGTCTGAGGTTGAGCGCCTGGTTCGAATGGTACATGGCACTAATTCAAATAAAACATCATTCATTTCGAAAAGTTGACAGCTGAGATTACTCAAGGAAAGGGGGCTCAGTCCTGCAATTTTTTGGATGCGTTAGATCCCTGTCAATCAGCGTCTATCGTAAATTGTTTAAATGAAATTATAGACAGCGACAATGATATTTTCCGTCTTACTTGCTACCTATCGTGTTTTGTGCTCTGGCAGCACCATCTCAACCAAGCGGCACGGCTGAATTCATAATTGGGGACCAGCTGCTAATGTCATTTAATTCTGCCTCTGCTACTTACAACACTTATGCAAGAACTACGTGTTGGGGACCTTTACGGTTGTTCTTTCCCCTGTAGTCTTGTCATATAAAAACAACATTTTCCAGGAGCTGCCTAAGCAGACTAATTTTAAACAGGAAATGAGGAGTTTCTCGTTTAATAAAAATGAATGTATGATTCCCAAATATAATAAAATGAAAATAAAAAGCGTTCACTGGTAGAGTTATATTAAGAATATGGCATTTAGAGTAGCTAATTCCGTTACCTGTTAAGATACGTGTGTTTTGATAGGTCGGGGTGAATTTTGGAGGGCACAAGCATGCAGTTAGATGGCTGCAGGGGGGTGACCGTCGAAGGACGATTAGTCAATGGTCGCATCGACCTGCCTGGGGTGCACGGGACCTTGCGCTACCATCTGATTAAATACACAACCTAAGGGGTAGTTAGAGAGAAAATGTGTCTTTCGTTTCTTAAAAGTGTCTTCTTAGAAAGCTAGGATAGTGTTACGCCAACTACGAGGAAAAAATGCCTGTTTGGTCCACCAGTCTGAATAACGGGCAGTGTCGAATATTTAACCCGCATGCCTTACAGCGTGATCTGTGCCTATGGCGCAGTAATCTGAATAACAAAGTCATCTACTTGAAACGTCAAACGAAAAGCACATCTCTCTCGGCGCAGGCCTCCCCTGCTTATAAAATACTTACGAATGGTAGTGCGTACCAGTGCACGAATTGAGAATATTCATAGTTTAGTATTCAGCAGTGCGCAGAAAACAGTATCTAATATAGTCTACTAGTTTACTGCCAGGGTTAAAAAGCCAGCCGAAATGAATCCCTATTTTGGAAAAAAAGAGAAGGCAACAAAACTTCATGATGTCTCTCGCCTGCACCGAAAATATAAGGTACGGATCGAGAGAGGGACTCTAGGTATCTATGGCTCATAAAAAATAAATATTATACTTATTTAAATGGGTTTTAGTCCGACACGATTACTTCGCTTTAGCGGTTCATTGCTCAAGGATGGGTCTTCTGCTGTAGACGTCCTGGTACGTTATCTACAATGGCCTCAGCTCAGAGAGTTGAGAAGCGGTCGTTGTAAGTACTTAATGTGGTCAGATGTGGTTATGTAGCCCCACCTGAAGTAAACAAACCTCAGCCACCTAAAATACGGGACCGGTGGTAATAGGGGTTTTTACAGGTGGGGCCTGGGGACGTACAGGTGACGAGGTCAAGTAATTATATGCGAAATAAAGGCTATGGGGAATGCGCGGCTATACTTCGAGTGGTTAAGAAATAGTTGCTCTAACCTCTCACCCTTACCCTAACCCCCAAGCCCAACAGTCTTGTGTCCATCAGGTGGGGCTACGTAACGGCATCTTATCGTAAAGGATTATTTTTTAAATGTCCTGCTTAATTTCGGTTGCCAGATGTTGATGCATTAAAACCTTCCCGCCCGAAAATCGAATTTAACAATTATCTATACTTATTTTGCCATTCCTCTATGCATACATAGACGCCGCCTGTAAAACCCCTATTACCAATTTTCCCGTAATACAGGCACCTTTGGCTGGTTGTGTGTGTGTGTGTGTTTGGAGTCCCTCACGCGATCGTTGCCAAATTTAAAAGTCTTGACAATGCAAAACAGTATATTTTAAAAATCAAGAAATAAAAATTTGACTTTAGAGATATCACAATAGCCTGGGGATACAGATTCGGGGAAGTTTGTTGTTGTTTTTGGTACAGTGTCGGCCTCATCCTCCTGTTCTCGGGGAAAAGCTGAAAGTTTGTGTCGGTGATGCGGTTTTCTGTCTAGTAGAAGTGTCCGTTAGGTCGTGACACCGCTGAGTAATGCCGAACTGGCATCGGACTCGGACAGTGCCTGGGCAGCTCTTGACGCAGAATCTCACGGATCTTTTCTTCCTGTTGAGCAGTAAACGGCTGAAAAAATAGGTGAGACATTTTGACTAAAAGATTCGAAGGCAACCTTAAATTCTCAAGGGACTAAAAATGAACTACTTTAGGGGCATCAGAGTCCGAACCTGCTTGCAGCTAAAGGTCTCAACTGTGCGAACGTGTGTTTCACCCTTTTGGCTCTCGTAATTCCAAAGTGAGTTTAATTTCGAAACCGATGTTCTTTTTTTGCATATTATTTGAAAAATTGCTGTCTCTTGGTAAGATCCACTTTAGATGTGCTACAATGACACGGCAAGATAAAGTTGCTTGGAGATGAATGCAGGTTCTAGGGTTGCCCGAACTTTAAGCCGCCAGCCTCAGGTACCACGTACGTACAGCTGCCCTAACTACGTAGACCGATTATAATGCAATAGGATCTCCTAAGAGTTGACAACTTCGTGAGCCGCGAGCTGCTTGGCTCAGTCATCTAAGGAGTGGAGTTACATTTGCCCTCTGTATTCTGTTCTGAGACTTTGTCTAGGCAAAGTAGTTAGTCCCGCGTGGAGTTCGCGGATGGGTCACTGTTTCCGGTACCGGTGTCGATGAGCTAGCCTGCTCAATAACCGCGCACATGGGAGGAAATTGCGACACGTAAGCCATTGTTGCACCATCTGCAGATATCTGAGATGAATGAGGTGTCTGCCAATTTTGATAGGCATACAGTGACATAACAACTGTCACTGTCACCTGACGGCGGATTCGTACACAGGTGTCAGAGATAAACACTCTTAGGCCTCAGGTCTCCGCAGCCTGAAGTTGACGTGCGATTGACTGCAAGCGGCAAATTTGATGCAAATGACATCTGGAGGCTCAGCTATCTCCAAGCTTTTTAGTTTCCCTAGAAACTGATGGGTCGGATACAGGAGTACGGACCTGATGGGGGGTGTTTACACTCCCAAAACAAGAGTCAGCCAATCACTGGAGGCCACGTGCGTTTTCTCGAGCGCGCTGTCAGCATGATCCTGGCGCCTCGCCATTGGCTTCTCCCTTCGAGCCTGGTCGATCCGTTCATCCGAATTATTGATCAGCCCGTCTATAATTTACTACTCGAAGTGCATTGGGCCGGATTCAGACGAACCACAGTAGGATGTTATTAATATGCATTACTTTCCACTTAGACATGACTTGCAGCTTCCTAATACACTTTTCGCGGCTAGTCGTGTTATTCTTCTCTGCCGCGTTGGTGTTGGGGCAAGAGCCAAGTGCGCATACAATTCATGTGATTTAAAGTATCAGACCGGATCATAACAGGACCCCCTCGCGCTATATTCCAGGAGACTACCTATTCCGATGCCCACACTTTAACCCTAATCCTAACACAAATATCAGCACTCATAAACCTCACCACACAAATACTGACCTTAATCTTAACCCTTCTAACTGCGACCTTCGCTCAAATCCTTCCTTAACCCTAAAGTTCACTCCCATTATAACCCTTCTAGACGTAACCCGACGCTCCTAACTCTGATCCTAAGCCTAAAACTAGTCCTAACGCCGAACAGAACCCCCTGTAATTAAGGGCTGGAACGAGCATAATACAAGAGCGTCCATATTCTCGTCTGCGACAAATAAATGCATTTGCGTGGGGCACATTCCTCCACAGGGACCCTGTCGGGTTCGGTCGGAAAGTTTTGCTGGAATCCGATAGGATCAGTGGACTAACAGTATAATATTCACATCCAGCCAACAAGCGGCCTGAAGTAGATGAATACTGATTGGTAGGCCACGCTCAGCTGAAAGCCAGTAACGCATGATATTTTCCCGTTTAGTCTGAAATGACCAAGCGAAAACTTGAGACCTGCAAGAGTCGACTAAGTTTCCGCGTTGGATATTGGCTTGCCTGGTCGCAGCGCAAAACTAGCTTTCAGTGACTGAACAGCCTCGATCGTTAATCCGTGATCATGTAGTGAAGCGACACAATCCTATATGGAATGGGAAATCGTTCGAGACGGGGCAATGCTTAGACTTGCCGGTAATCAGATATAACCGTCAAATAAATAACCAAGGCTACACAAGCATCTAGGTGCTTCCAGAATACATAAGCATTCGTTTCGGCGAATAAGTTCTATTCAGAATATCTTGTGGTAAGATGTGGTTTGGTAGCCCCACCTGATGGACACCATATTGTTGGGGTTGGGGTTAAGGGTTGGAGTTAGAGTTTAGGATTAATGTTATTTTTAGGGGTGAGGGTTTAGGATTAGGGGTTGTAGCTAGAATTTAGGGTTAGAGGTTACTGCAACTTTATTTAAACCGTGCAAAGTACAACAGCGCATTCCCAATAGCTTTCCTCTTGCATGTAGCTACCTGACCTCGCCGCCTGTGCATTCCTCGCCTCCACCGGTAAAAAGCCCTATCACAACCGGTCCCGTAGAAGAAGGGACTGGGGTTTGCTTACTCCAGGTGGGGTTACATAACCACATGCAACTTATTTTTTTATCTTTTTAAGGTTATTGACAAGAGGTTTTAGTTGTGACTATGTTCTATATAATTTTTACCCAACTAGCTGCCTGAATGTCGAACTAAGATCTTTATTTCTCTGGCAAGCAACATTGAAGGAATTCATGGAGACACAAAGATGGATCATGTTTGTAATTTGCGATATTTTCTTTTTCTTACCTTGGACCGATGACAACACCTCTTGATATATACATGTGAAAGCGGAGTAACATTACCAACAAAGGCAGGGGGTCCGAAATGGCCATTTCTGGCTTGCTGGTCGTCGTCAGCCAGCCATACCCAACCCCGATGTGTGAAAAGTCCAACGCTCCTAACCACTAAGTCAAGGGCCCGATTTCCTGTTGGTTGCGATTGGGACTTCTAACCAACAGGTCCTAAGAATTGTGAGAAAGCCTGCCTGCGACCATTATGCGTTATCTCATCAGATGAATTTCATTACATCAGGAAGAGATATTGCAGAGTTAGCCTTGCTGATGTCATCCATTTTGGAAGCCTTGAAGTTGGCCGCTGCACTTTCATAGCAAAAGGTACTTGTTAAATTGCAAAAATGATAAGATTGTTGTCTGCTGTGTTTAATAATTGCGCTCAGACTATTACCATAACAGAAGTTATGTATAGTCACATTTACTTGAAATTGTGGGATTGAAAGATGCTGGTGCCGGACTTCGTAAGGAAATGTCCAAAAACGGCGATGAAGAGCTGGCATTCCGCGTTAACGCAGGGAGTTCCGAAAACGATTTCTCGAAGAGAATTTATTTACTAAAATCCCTACGACGACTCTACAGCCTCAGGTACTCAAACTGTATTTAGTAATCCTCTCAACGGCAAAAGCGACCAAACACAATTTTCCTGCATTTCTCTTACAAATCTAGCTAATAAAACGACTTTCGAGACCTTCGATTGAGAAGTCTTTAGAGTTAAGCCTTATTTAAGAAGTTCGTTTTGTGTAAAGCCTTTTCTGAACTGTAAACTCCCGAGTTTTCTAGAAAAAGGATGCACAAGACTGAGTGCTTTGACCTCTGAAGGCCAGTTTCTACCCAATAGAATCAGAAGCCGGCCAGAAGTTAAATGTCTTCATTTCAACGCCAATGAGTTCGGGATAATGGTATGGAGAAGGACCTCACTTAACTGACGGCAGATCACGTCATAGGGGCTTTTATCTCGGCATCCATTCGCCGGCCTTTGTAGAAATTACACTGCCAGTAACAATCACTTCCCATGACTTCAAACCATCACTTAAACTCCATTATTTTTAAAAATTTCCTTCCTGTTTATTTTTAATTATCGTGCTCATTTCCGTTGTAGTACGAAAGCGTACGATGAGTCTTTCAGGAGAAATCCAAACAGTTTCTGTGGTTTCCTATATTTCGTCTAGTGCGCTACCACACCCGTAAAACTCCCCTTATCGCCAATCACATATGACACGATCCACAAACGCCGTCAGTTAAATCGGGTCCTTCTCCATACTGTTCGGCTTCAGATATTTATCAAGACATCCTGTGACAATTTCAAAAATCAAAAACAGGATGGAGTGGAAACCGGAACAGTTCCACGCCGAGGCGCCTTTCTCTTCCCAACTGTTGATTTAAAATTCACTTTTTTATGAGGGTTTGAGCCCAGCACGGCAGAATTAGTTATGATACACGTAACGTTGGCAGTCGAGAAAACGTGCACAGGTCAAGTATATTTGTACTTTGAGTAGGTTTCATGCGATACTTTATCGCCTGCCTACATTCGCCCGGACACATGACGCGTTAACTTTGTAAGCAATTTGCTATTTGCCATGCCTTCGCCAGATAAACGAATGCCACTCAAAATACACGAAGAAGCTACAATAAAGTCCCGGCACAACTGTTCAGATAATTTATGTTCGAGCATAAATACGACTGAGAAGATATTGATGAGCAGATAACTGATTGAGTGGCAATATTGATGGGAACAAGATCGACTGAGATGGTTAGTTCGGACACATTTTCTGTAGTTAATCTGTTATACCCCATCCCCAGATTAGAATAAGACGACTATTTTGGTCAGCTACCGAGAACAATGTGAGACTCATCCGCAGAAATTGGACTGAGGGCGAAAGATAGGCTATGAAATTGAAAAATGACATGAGGCTACTCTAAGCTAATTAATTTGACGAATAAATACTGCATGTCTTTTTTGACTTTTCCGTACGACCCAGCAGTCAGGTGGAGACACTACTTCATACTAAGCGAGGTTAGAAACACCTAAAAGCAGAGCAAAGTCTGGTGGCAGTGTTAAAAGATTAGGGAAAGATCTGCTTTTTGGGTTTCAGTGGAATGTGAGCCGGTAATTTTCCCTAGTGGCTTTGATTGGGAGCAGAAGAACTAGTAAACGTCCCGAATGAAATTCTAAGACCAGTCGCTAAACCATGCTCCGGTAATTGGTAACGCAGGCAAAATAACACCAAAGAGGTGAAAAAACTTTGAAAATCCTCGTATTGAAGAAAACTTTTTAACGCCCCGATGCCCTCAAGATCGAACTCAACACCTACGGCTGAAAAGCCGATAGTTTAAGATCCTGCACCCCCTCCCAGCTAAGTCAGCAATAAAAGTAGTAAATTTAATGTTTACGATATAGTTGGGGTATTGCGGCTGGCGCAGCCGGTTGGAGTCGCAAGACGCCTCATCAGCTGCGACGGCAGTGGCTGGTTGGATCCGGGGACGAGGAATGGCCTTCTTCTGTGAATAAATGATGATGACGATGATGGTGATGGCGTTTAATCCAGACGTAAATTATGCAAAATCGAAGCATTATTTGCACTCTTGTGGCTTAGATAGAAAAGAAAATATGCACAGGTTCCTGCCATAATCTGAGAAGCGTTGCTAGACACAGCAGGAGGAGTTAAAAACATTCTGGGTTTCTTTTTTGACAAACTAACGCAAGTACAGAATTGGCACCAAAATGACACTCACAGAGAAGTCTGGCAGAGGATTTGCGCGGTAGGGCTTCGGTTTCACGGGCGGTGGCTCAGGTGTGCCCATAAAATCCACTCTTGTTGAATTCCCAATGACGAGCTGATTGTTCGCAAGATCCACACAGCACTGATGCTCCCGCAAGGTATTGAGGCCCAGGACGAGGTCGTGAGTGCTGTCAGACACGACCATGGGTGATATCTTCAAAAGCGTGGAAGGGAGGACTGTTAGGTAGTACCTAAACCATCCTGTGCAGAACAATATCCTATACACAACACTTGGACTTTAAATCAGCCTTAAACGGGTCTTTGTATAAGGCGCAGGAATGAGTGATTAAGGCTTGCCCTTTGACTGCAAATTTGTATTTGTCGAACCAAAATAATGTCCCTTAATTGGAAACTTTACCTGCTCAACACTCCCGACATTCACAGATGCTTTCTCTGTTCTTGACTATTTTATGGATTGTCCGGATTAATTAACTAAAGGAATTAACTGATATATATCAGGACGGTCTATAATTTTCCACATAATTTGGAGATTGTCCTCATACGGATCGTCGTACTATTTGGAGAGTCGTTTGCATAGTCGAAAGTTCTCATTTCCAAGAACGATAAGTTGAGCTTTTTTCTTTTTTATGCAAGCACCGAAACCATATCAGTGACTCGTGTCAGTTACTGCGTCCTCATCTTAATCACGCTGTTTTCTGCTGCCGGTCTTACTCTTTTTCTTCTTCTTCTTCTTCAGCTGCTGATCAAATTTCCCAGTCGTTGGGACCTTTGCCGATTAATGTTTTGCCACAGCGACACATGTGCCGCCTTCAGCTAGGCTGCTGCGTTCGAGCCGAAATACAATGAATAACCGAGCTCATGAGATGTTGGCCGTAATTCTGAAATACGTTTTCGATTCTGAGGGATTATTTGGGTGCGGATTGTAAGATTGATTATTATGTCGCATACTCCTATAGTGTTTCGGACTTGTTAGGATGTCGGCTTTTAAATGACTTCTTTTTGACCTCATGTAAAAACCGCACCCGGTAAAAAAATGACTACTTAAGTAACATGCATTTTTCACATTTATTTTATATGGTCTACTAATCTGAAATACAGTTTTTAGAAAACATGCACAAAAGTATGCTTTCTTTCACTCTTTTGATAGAGTTTCATGCCATCTTCCTATTTTATACTCAAAGAAGGAGTATAAGTAGGTTTTGAAAAACGTTTCTCAATTCCCGAATAATCTTGAGCCTGGTCAGCCGCAGCATTAGTGCTCAGCGATTTCAGTCTAAAAGATGTATGCTTTCTGCCTAAGGAAAATCATATATTCCTCTATGTCTTTAAAAATATATCCTAAAGAGTTCATGGAATTTTGCAATTGATGCAGACTACGTTGTACATCTCACGAGAAGCAGTGGTAAACAGGCAGGTACGATGCTGTATGAACGAACATTGAACGGTCGTGAAAAATCCCATAATCAGAAACTTTCCAGAACCTAATTATGCTCCTTCTTCGAGTATAAACTATGAAGATGGCATGATCGTCCATTAAAAGAGTGAACGAAAGCATACATTTATGCATATTTTCTATAAAATATATTTCTATTTATAAGACCATCGACATCCTAGCAAGTCCGAAATACTATAGTATTATGCCGCATGATAATCACTCTTATAACCGCATATAAAAATCCTTCTTAATCGAAAACGCATTCCAGATTTTCGGCCAAAATTTCATGATATCGTTCACGCACTGTGCGCCTATCATAGCACTAGCGTGTCTCGAACGGATCGTGAGTACGTCTTTGACCTGTTAGGAGACCGAGGTAAAAAAGCTAAGACGAATCCTCATACACTGCTCTTTGTGTGCCGTTAATTTTTATGCCGTCTTTTACGCTACATTTTGCACTGCCTTCTATACTAATGTGTCTGACAAAATACCTTTTGTTTGCCAAAAGGTTTGATTTAGCGACAAAACCGCACACTTTTGACGCGGATGTGCTTTCAACCCCCTACCCTATAAGGTGGGTCTTGTTCCATCAGCTTGTTACATACTCAAATGACTCCTGCCTTAGCTATGAAGATCTTTAACAGCGTTTTGGTGCATAGCACCTTATGCTACATAGTTTAACAATCAATGTTTTTGCTCCGAGCTTGAACTGAAAATCTGGAAACTAGTGTTTTACTTTATTCCTCCCAACCTATTTCACGGTCATCTGACATATACGCTCATATCTTTGACAGATGGGTTTCAAAAATCGATCAGGCAAAGGGAATCTGATAAGACTAAGAAAAACATAAAAAGGAAATAACACCAAAACACTGCTTCGATGAATGACCTTGAAATGGTTGTGGTGGAAATGAATTAAATTCAAGTTTGGCAGCTGCGTTTGTCGCCCGCGAAAAACGTCGATTGAACAAGTATTCTGTATGTTAAGTCAAACGACTGTTTATCGCATGAATTGGTAGCAATACCATCAACGAAAACTTCAAATTTGTGGGTAATGTGTCTTGGCATCAGTATATTTTCGGTGCATGGCAATCTCTCGCTATGCTGCGCATAAATTGTCGCGAAACACTTAATCACGGGCTATATGTGCAAACGTATCTAAATATATGTCGCGGATTTTTCGCTAGTTCCCGGATTTCTGAGAACGACGTGTGTCCACATACAGCGCGTGACCGATCTGATGAAATGGCCGAAATTCTGAAATGCGTTCTAGATTAGGAAGGATTACTTGGGTGAAGTTGTAATGTTACTTATCAAGCGACAAAATCCTATAATATTTAGGACTCGCCAGGATGTCGGCTTTTGAATGCACTTCTTGTCGACATCCTATAGAGGCCGCACTCGGTAAAAAATGACACAAAAGTAGGAGGTATTTTTAACATTGATTTTCAATAGTCCTGTAAATTCAAATATTTTGATGGAAAACACACACAAACATATGCTTTCTCCTACTTGTTTGGCAGAAAATAACACTGTGTTTATATTTTATACCCGGAGGAAGCGTATATTTAGGTTTTAAATATAACAAATATTTGAATTTGCAAGGCCATCGAAAATCAATGCGAAAAATACATGCTACTTATGCAGTCATTTTTCACCGGGTTAACTTCTATATGAGATTGAAAAGAACTGCATCCAAAAACCGACATCCTGGCGAGCCCGAAATACTATGGGATTTTGTTACTTAAGCAGCATTACAACCCCACTTAAGTAATCTTCCCTAATCGAAAACACATTTTAGAATTTCGGCCAAGACTTCATCAGATCGGCCACGCACTGTACATATATTGAACAAATTTAAATGGTTTATGCTGCATATTTGTGCAATAAATATTTATAGAAAGGTAGGAGGTTGATAATGACTTAGAATACGTAAATTAGCTATGAAATGTATAGTTCTTAATCCGCCAACGTTTTAGTGGGCTTCTGGAACGCGACCACCCACGATCGAGGGACATCAATGTGCCTTGACTCTGACCAAATTTCATTCGGGACAAAACTGAGACCAAAGGAACATACTTTCGGTAAAACTTACCTAGGGGACACTTTACGACCAGAACGCAAAATCCACGTATGTTCTTACACCCTTTAAGCACTTGCCACTGTCCACGGCAACTTTTAACCATGCCTAACTTTACTTGGAGCTGGTTATGGGGCTCTTTTCTGTTTGCCAAACGGCACAGAAAATGTACATCAAAGACAGCATTGGCGGCATGGGAATAGCGATACCAATATTTAAATAATTAGCGGTTGTAAAGTTTAAACAAAGCTTGTCCGGCAACGGTAGACTCAAGAATCCCACATAACTGTTGGTAGACTGTGGATCGTGTCATACGCAAATAGTGGTAATGGGGGGTTTTACTGGTGTGGCGGCACGCCAGACAATAAGCTGACGAAATGCAAAAAAACACGGAAATTGTTTGGATTTCTGCCGTGCGCTTTCGTGTGGCAACGGAAGTGAGCGCGTGAATCAAAAAACAAACAAGATCTAATGCAAAAAAGTGGGGTATGGGTAGTGGTTTGAAGTCATGAGAAGTGATTGTTGTTGGCAGTTTAATGTCAAATGGATGTCAAGATAAAATCCATTTGACACGATTCACAGTTCCCCGACAATTAAGTGGGGTCCCTCACACTACCGTTGCATCTTAGCCTTATCCGCAATGCACTCTCCCATTGTTCTTACTCCACACGTTCGGACGTGGGAAGGTGGTTTTAGACAAGTTGACATTGTCAGACTGAACCTTTTGTTGTTTCAAAGAAAACGTACTAGGTAGTAACTATGTGATTTTCCTTACACCGAACGCATGCATCTTGTACACTGAAATCACTAAGCGCTGATGCAACGACGGATCAGGCTCCAAAGTATTCGGAAATTAGAAAACTTGTTTAGAACCTAATTATATTCCTTCTTCGAGTATAAAATATAAAGATGACGTGATTCCCTATCAAACGACTGAAGGAGAGTATATTTTTGTTCGGGGTTTCTATAAAATAGATTAAGATTTTATGACCATCGAAAATCAATGGGAAAAATGTACTCTATATAAGCAGTCACTCTTTACCGAGTACGGCTTCTACAGGAGGTGAAAAAGAAGGGCATTCAAAAGTAGACATCCTGCTGAGTCTAATTTGTTATGAGATTATGCCGCAAGATAATCAGTATTGCAAATCTACCTAAGTAATCCTTCCTGATCGAAAAGGCATTTCAGAATTTCGGTCAACATTTTATGAGATCGGTCACGCACTGTAAATCAGACAATGAGGGATGCACACTTAACATGTGGCCATGCGACGCACCCTTGCGTTATAGCCGATGACGATGTTCACCGTGTGTGACACGAAGTGGACGCACCATCAGTGGGAATCAGTGCGTACAGTGAGTGACCGATGTCATGAAATGTTGGCTAAAATTCTGAAACGTGTTTTAATTAGGAAGGATTACTTAGGCGCGACTGCAAAACCGATTATCGTGCGGCCTAACCCTATAATACTTCGGACTCGGAAGGATGCCAGCTTTTGAATGGTCTGCTTATCAATCTTCTGTAGGAAACATACTTGGGAAAAATCGACTACTTATTTGACATACATTTTTCACATTGATTTTCAATAGTCTTGCAAATTTAAATATATCGCGAACAGCAATATGCTTTCTTTCAGTCGTTTGATAGAGAAACGCGTCGTCTTTATATTTTATACTCGAAGAAGTATAATCAGGTCTTTAAAAAGTTTCTAAATATGCATTTTTAGGTCGTGCAATGTCCACTCATGCAGCGTCGTACCTGAACGTTTACCATTGCTCCTCTCGAAATGTACAACATATTCCTTAATCATTGCAAAATCTTATGGACTTTATATGATATTTCATTAAAGGCATAGACGTATATATGATTTTCTTTGCGCAAAACGCATGCACCCTGTAGACTGAAATCACTGAGCGGTAATGCAATGATTGATCAGGCTCCAAATTATTCGGGAATTAGAAAACCCTTCTAAAACCTAATTATACCCCTTCTTTGAGTATCAAAGGTAAAGATGACATGATTCTCTACCAAACGACTGAAAGAAAGCATATTTTTGTTCATAGTTTCTATAAAATATTTTTTAATACGCAAGCCCCTCGAAAATCAATGGGAAAAGTGCACGCTACTTCAGTAGTCGTTCCTATAAGATTTTCAAAAACAGTGTATTCAAAAGCTGATATTCTGCCGAGTCCGAAGTATTATAGGGTTATGCCGCAAGATAATCGGTTTTGCAGCCGCGCCTAAGCAATCCTCCTTAATCGAAAACACATTTCAGAATTTCAGCCAACATTTCATGAGATCGGTCACTCACTGTAGTTGTGCGGACTTCCGTCGCACCTACCGCACACTCTCCACCCATTCGCAATGCCAATACGATTGGAGATGGGCGCGTGCGCAGTTGCTGAAAAAGTTAAACAGTCGGTCTACGCGTACTACACACAACCTGGCCTCCACCTTCGTGGACTCGGCTCGAATCTACAGTGAGTGACCAATCTCGTGAAATGTTGGCCGAAATCGTGGAAAGCGTTTTCGATTAGGAAGGATTACTTAGGTGGGGTTGTAATATTGATTACCATACAGCATAATCTCATATTACTTCGGCTTTTGAATGCACCTCTTTTCCATCGCGTGCAGAAACCGAGGTCTGTAAGAAATGACTACTTAAGTCGAATGAATTTTTCGTATTGATTTCCGATGGTCTTATAAATTGAAATATGTTTTATAGAAAACGTGCACAAAATATGCCTTCTTTTACTCGTTCGGTAGAAAATCACATTGCCTTTATACTTTTAACAGAAAAAAGTGTATATTTAGGTCTTCAAAAAGTTTCTAATTATGGGATTTTTAAGCCCGCGCGATGTCCTTGCGTGCAGGACCGCACATGCCTGTTTACCGGTGCACCGGTTTACAACACATTCCGGACGCATTGTAAAGTCTTATGAACTCTATATGATATCTTTTTTAATGCATATAGGAATATATGACTTCCCTTACGCGGAAAACATGCACCTTGTAAACTGATGTCCCTAAACGCTAATGCAATGGCAGATCTGGCTCAAAATTATTCGGGATTTGGAAAACTTTTTGACGGCCTAAATATACAATTTCTCCTGTTACAAAATATAAAGACAATGTGATTTTCTACCGAACGAGTAAAAGAAGGCCTAGTTTTGTGCACGTTTTCTATAAAATATATTTGAATTTATAAGACCATCGAAAATCAATACAAAAAATGCATACGACCTAAGTAGTCATTTATTACAGAGCTCAGTTTCTGCATGCGGTCAAAAAGGGGTGCACCCAAAGCCGACATCCTGGTGAATCCAGAATGCGATAGGATTACGCTGCACGCTAATCAATATTACAACCCCACCTAAGTAATCCTTTCCAATAGAAAACACATTTTACAATTTCGGCCAACATTTCATGAGATCGGTCACGCACTGTAATATGCGCGGGTGTCACCAAGGCCACACTGAGAAGGAGTCATTGGGGCCGGACTCTCAGTCATGAGAGAGATCGGGCTTTTCGTCATTCGCAAGACATTATAACAGATTCAAGGCCCTCAGGTTTGTTGCAGTGAGGAATGCACTGATGCCTTCCACAGTGCTGACCTCACTTCCTCGTGCTTCTTCCATTCACACATCAACGGCCTGAGCTTGTCAACTAGGTGGTGATGGAATCGGACGCAGTGCCGCCACTACTACGTATGGCGGTAGTTATAGGCTCGCGTGGACTCAGCACAGCCTAGTAATTGCGTGCCGTCACCCAGTCTAGCCCAAGCATCTGCAGCGGAACCCGTTCTGGGGAACCAGGATCATACCCAAATTGGACAAAATGTTTGTACTTAGCAACAATGGAGACTCTTATACGGTTGGGAAAGGTTGTTTCCTCGTTTACCTTGTCTGATATAAGTCTAAGCGAAGAAGAAGGGTCGAGCACCGGAACACTTCATTTATTGTCCTGAGCTTTCAGACTCGTGCAGGAGTCCATAGTCAAAGGTAGTAGCGGCAACCGAACAAGCGACAGTTATAGGCCATGTAGGTCAATCATCGACCGACGGCGCAAGACTGGAGGTGACTTCGCAGGGCTCTGTACGCCGGTGCCGGATCGATAAACCGATTGACCGAATTCTCATCCGAGGCTCAGGCTTTAATAAATTCTCGGCCTGTTTTGTTTCCGGCGTGGACGGCGTGGCGGCTGTGAAGTTAAATTCGTGACCCATTTCGTGGGGGTGGGCGGCCACTTGTGATAATGCGTCGCCTCGTCGCACAGCCAGCTTATGTTCGTGTATGCGTGATCCGAGCATGCGCCCAGTCTGCCCTGTGTCGTTACAAAGACAATTTTGACACGGAATACGATATACCACGCCAGATTGCTCTCCAGGATTAAACCGGTCTTTAATTTTCATGACCCTATTGCGCATGGTGGCTTTAAGGCGGTGTGCAATTCCAACACTTAGCTCCGCGGCAATGCGCTCGGTCGCTTCTGAAACGTCCTTGATGTATGGCAGAGAATGTCATATCGGCGGTGGTGTCGGTTTTCAAGTACTCTGGTGGCGACCGCGTAGGCAGCAATTTATGAATGCCCTCGGACAGCCATTTTGCACAAACTGAAGACGCTCTTCAAACGGATCCAAACTCATTACAGCAAGTCGGAGGACAGAACACGTGAAGCTCACTATCTCCGCGACCTGTTTATGCAGGATAGCTATCCAAAGGCATTTATAAGCCGTTGCCTACCTGTTAGTTCCCTAGAGGAGCCAAACGGCAGCCTCATCAAGGGTATGACATTCTCTGCCATATATTAAGGACGTTTCAGAAGCGGCCGATCGCATTGCTGCGGAACTAGGTGTTGGAATTGCACACTAGCCCAAAGCCACCGTGAGCAGCAAGGCCATGAAAATTAAGGACCGATTCAATTCCAAGGAACAATCTGGAGCAGTGTATTGCATTCCGGGCCAAAACTGTCCTTGTAACTACACAAGTCAGACTCGCACGTATGACAGTAGTTATAGGCTCGCGTGGACTAAGCACAACCCAGTTAATGCCTGCCGTGATCCGGTCTAGCTTAAGCATCTGCAGCGGAACCCGTTGTGGGAACCAGGATCATACCCGAAGTGGGCAAAATGTCTGTATTGGTGGGATAAAGCCCAATTAACGCCAGTGGAGACTCTTATACGGTTGGGAAAGGTTGTTTACTTGTTTACCTTGTCTGTTATTAGTCTCTCTTTCAGCATGTCCCAACCATTCTGAAGTTTTATTGTGGAAGGGTGGAAAGAGCGTCAAGCTGACAGCACATGGTCTGCCTTCGGTAATAACTGATTCACAGGAGTAATCGAATATGAGAGGCCAAGACGAAGCAGCATGCATGATAGAGGGTAATATGGTGAACCATTGGCGCTAATGGCCAGATCCTGTCAAAATGGTAACACCGTCAACTGACGCTTAGGGCCCAAACTGTTATCAATTCTAAGTCATTATTACTGGTCCACATTCACCAGTATGATCCCCTCTGGAGTCCCCCCAATAAGGCTAAACCCCTGTAGTCCAAAACGACGAGAAACACGCCTCGGGCTTTTCAAATGCGATCATGGAAAGGTCACCTGTATTTGATGCACCCTTCACCTTTTCAGCCGATAAAGTTAAAATCCGGTCCCACCTTCCCCCACGCAGACACAATCGTGGTCAGGGCAACTGGAACCACGCCAGATCATAGGCAACAACTATCAGCAACGCGGCATGGTAGAGACATATCCAATTTGTAAACACTCATCCAAATCCCATATCTATCCGATCGACCACCTGTTAGCTTATCCTGCCGTCTCTTGAGAACTCGTTCCAGGAGGCCTAACCGACAGACGTCACGTCCGGCTTATCTGCCCACGTTTCCAACGTACGCGTAAGTCACAGTATTCATATGCGCATTTATGACAGTGACCGCTGAAGCGGCACTGCCCAGATTTCCCGTGCGTCAGTGCACACACACACACATTCGCACAATACATGAGCCTACTTGACCATATACGTACAAATAGTGACCAAAAAAGAAAAGAAGAGTATAATTCGGTTTTAAAAAACTTTTCTAATTGTGAGATTTTTTAATACCTTTAAATGGCCGTTCATGAAACGTCATGTATCTGCATTTACGAATGTGGCTTGTAAAGTTAACAATATTGCTCAAATCCATTGCTTAATTTTATGAACCTCATATGGTCTCATCTTAACACCGTAGAAAAATGCATGGTTTTCCGTACACGGAAAATACACACCTTGCAGTTTTGAAACCCTGAATGCAAGTGTAACAGCGGGTCGGGTTCAAAATTATTCGGGAATTAGAAACGTTTTTTAAAACCGAAGTATACTCTTCTTTTGAGTATGAAATTGGAAGAAGACGTGATTTTCTACCGAATAAGTGAAAGAATGAATATTTTTATGCCTGTTTTCCATGAAATATAATTGAATTTTCAAGGGCATCGAAAATCAATGAGAAAATTGCATGCTAAATAAGTAGTCATTTTTTGCAGAGTATAGATCTTGCATGCAGCCGAAAATAAGTTCTTTCGAAAGCCGACACCCTGAGGTAACTGAATCATTATAGATTTATGCTGCATCATAATTAGTTTTACAGCACTACTTAATTTATCTTTTTCGAAACGAGAACGCATTTCGAAATTTTGGTTGACATTTCATGAGTTAGCACATCTACTGTATGCCACTGCGTCCGTGTCAATCGGTAATTCCTCAGAACTATAATCGGAATGAAGTGGGTATAGGAATAATGAGTTTGGCACATACTGTGTAAGTGAGGAACAATTGACCATTCTTGAGAGTGGTGGACGTGATGCGCCAGTTAGCCGTTGTTACATTTGGATTGCGTGGCCTTTATGGTCACCAACGGCTGGTAGGCTGAGACGCCAAAGTTCCTATTCAAAGTCCTGCCATTAGGACGTGAGAGATATGTAAGGGGGAAGATTATGACAAATGTGGTGCAGAACGGTCCAATTCACATGGATTTCGGCACTCGTGCAAGATTGTGATGGTCGTCGTCGTCGTCGTCGTCATTATTATTATTATTATTATTATTATTATTATTATCATTACCACGACATTGGCATGTTAAGGCTTATGGTGGAAAACTTACACTTAAAAGAGTTTGTCGAATGTTTAAATTGCAGGCATGTATCTGTCCCAGAGCGTACTCGTCTTCAGAGCCTCGTAGTGAAGCCTTTAAACTCCTGTCAATTGAGTCCTCCAGGTTACATCTTCGAGCACATGCCAGACTCATAAGAGTCCGACTGCAGGAGGTGTTTACGATAGCCAATACGGGATGACCCAGGATGGTACACCGCAAATAGAGCCGATCGGCAGGTTTGAGGGGCACGTAGAGCTTGGGACTGCTGCTGGCACTTCGTTGGCCGATAGAACTGCGTTTTAGAGGAGCACAAAACGAGGGGAGGAGTAAGTAGGGAAAAAACGTTGGACGCAAGATGCGCACTTGTTGAGAAATCAATAACCCTACATATGGGGTACTGAGAGCGTCAAATTTTGCAATAAAGTGCACGAAAAATTGCAAAATCTCGAGAACAGCCTAAATAGGACATATTTTTAAGCATGTAAACCCGATGACAATGTGGACAGAGGCAAGAAATTTGCCAGTATAAACGCTCAGTTTACGTTGTTTTTGATTTTCATTATGCAAATGTAGGTAGGATCCAAGGAATTGAAAAGGCTGCAACGTAATTTCTCTTTTGCTAAACCAGAGGGATATGACTGAACGTTTTTGAGTATAAGAGCAAAGTAGATTGAAAACACCGAACTACCTCCGCAATTTTTAATCAAAATGCTTCCTAGCAACCTTTCAGGAGTTAGAAAACGTTCTGCTCTCTGATGCAGTGAAGACAGGCTATTTCTGCATATTTTATATTTCACCAGACTTCAGACTCCAACTGCCTAACTGTTTTTAATTAGACGTTTAGAAATAAAGTGTCGGAAAACGTTTCTGTAAGTCATCATGCAAAATCGTAAGGCATCTCGCCTGTTAACGAGGCTCCAAATGATACTTCACAGAAGTTTACTAGATTAGTCGCAACATTCCCACTTATGATTTCTAGGCCGCTATTTCATGCCAATTTGCATTTTCGAAATTCTTCTTAGGCGAACTTGATAATTTGAGCGGGGCGGCTAGTCAGCACTTCGCCAAAAAATATTGTCTCTTTGCATGATTGACATCCAAACGAAAGAAACTGACGGAAAACCATTTGCTAAGAAAGTACCTTTCTACGAAATCTTCGCAAAACGGAGCTAATTCTATTTTATGATTTTTTTCGTGGGCAAGATTCGGTTTAGTTCACAGGCCAGGCTTCGGAGGTTGAAGATTTATGTGGAAAGTAACTTTTATATACCGCGTCAGATATGAGGACGTTTCATTGGAAAAGCCTAGATTTAATAGACCACTTTTAGTAAGCAACCTCTGTAAAACTGTCTTGATAACTTATCGCTAACTGTCACGGTACGTGAGCAACTACGACTTGATAAATACGAGATTAAAAACCTTTGAAAATAAAACACTATGAATCAAACAAAACAAACACCAAATTTGGCCATCTTTATAAATGGATGTTCTGATTTTACACGAAACTGATCTGCGTTTTGCCATGATAAATAGCTATGAACTCGAACATTTAATTGCATCAAACAACTTAAAAAATGTTTGAAATCTAAAAGAGGGGTTATGCTATCGGTTTGATAATGCTACAGGCGGTTTTAGACACATTAAAATGAAAGTTAATTATGGAACAACGCATCTAGCTCTTCAATATAGACGTCTCTAGGACTGCCTATAAAGAGGAAGCCTAAAGTTTATCAAGTTGACTTTTAGTGATATTTAATAAACTAGATACCTGAAGCAAATTTAGGCGTCAGATATAGCTCACGGTATACTTAAAATGCGTTTATTTTATCTTCAACATAAAGCAAACATGAAATTGGATGTGTGCAAAAGCTTTGCTATGTATATCCACGAATAGCCGCCACAAATAGTGCTGGCTTATAATTCGCTTAGCAAGCCGCTGTTTATTAAATCAAATTAAAGACAATATTAGTCAATGTGTAAATTTGGAACCTGAAATGCTTGATGTGAATCACATCTAGGGAACTAATCTAGGTGAGTCCCGATCATTATGCCGAAAAATTGAAAATACTTTACTATTGCGGCAAATTCAATTAGTTTAGGCGACTGAGAATACAGTAAATTTAGGTATCATTGGTATCATATACATTTACATAATAGGTTAAATGGACGAGTGGCCTTTAAAGAAAACCTCGACCGGTTGTGGAATAATGTATATCACAGATATCCCCTTAGCCTTCAGAAATGTAAATACAATACGCAAAGCAGCGGAAAAATGTCTTTTAGAATGCAGTAATTTTGATCTAAATGGTAACATTAACGATAGGAAAAAGGTTGTCATCTTTGAAAGTTGCTTGCTTCACCCAGAACAACGTTATCATTTCGGTACTGTAGATCTAGGTAGAATATCAAGGAAGAAATTGTCTAAAAGCTATTCTCGTTGTAACAAACGTCAACAGCTATATTTTCCAAGTCAAAATGGCCCAAAACACTGCAGAGTCCATTGCAGAGGTATAGTAATTAACCTGCAGACAACAGAAAAATAATTCGAAAAGGTCCAAAATCTAGCGGCAAGCGTCTGAAATATATGTTTTCTTATTTTCAGGTAATGATTTTACAACTCAAGACCATTTATTGAATTTAGTATACCGAAAAACAAACGAACTACAATTTTTTCAATTTTCATGTAACCATAAGTAATCCTAAAAGACTGCGTCTCAAAATCCAACACGTTGGTCAAAGACATCAATAAGTTAAATACAATCAAACGTTTGTGTCTTTTGTAGTCTAGGGGACGTCTGGCTGAAATTATTACTTAAAATACACTCCCAACCGTCGAAAACCCTAATATGTAATTAATTAAAGCGGTTGATTGACCAGGAAGGTCATGCTCTTTCTATCGAAAACAACAAGACTGTCCGAAATCTTACAAGAACCCATTGGCAGATTACAGAACTAGTAAAATCCTTGCATTCAATAAATCCTGAATTATCATTTAGAAAACGCTAATAAGTGCTTACTTCCTCACAAGGGGATTCAGTAGCTGCCTTGGCACGTATGTTGGCTCGTGGACAAGCTCTGCGTAGTGCACTGAGTCCTCATTTTGAGGCCATGGTTTGTCTGATATGAACGGTAGATGATAGTAAAAAGTGAGCCATTTTCGTGAAAGTATCCAGTAAATAACAGAAATAATACTATACGGGAACTACTATAATGTCTGCAGTTACATCGTTAAAATCACTTTTTTAAATACTTTTCCAAACGCAATATCTCATAAAGAAAAATATCTGTTGCCCATCTTTATCAATAACTACATGCCGTAATACGTGATTCGAGTAAAATACATTAGGTAGGCTAATCCATGAAATGTCAACCGAAATTCCAAAATGCGTGTTCGTTTCGAAAAGATTAATTAGGTAGGGTTGTAAAACTAGTCAGCCTGCAACATAATTCTATAATATTTCAATTACTTTAGGATGCCGGCTCTTGAATGAACCTCCTCCGGGCTGCATGAAAAAACTACACTTTGTAAAAATGACTACTTACGTGGCATGGATTTTTCTCAATGATTTCCAATGCCTCTAAAAGTGCAATTATATTTCATAGTAAACATGCATTAATATATCTATTATTTTGCTCATATGGTAGATAAGTACACCTTCTTCTAATTGTATGCTCAAAGAAGGGACATCATTGATGTTTAAAAAGGTTTTCCATTTCCCGAGTAATTTTGAACCCGCTCTACCGTCACACTTTGATTCAGGGTTTCCAAAGTACAAGCCGTATATTTTCCGCGCAAGAAAAACCCCGTACTTGCCTACCGTACTCAAGGGAGATCATATAGGGTTCATAAAATTTAGCAGTGGATCTGATCCATATTGTTAACTTTACAAGTCATTTTGGTAAATGCGGAGATGTGACGATTCATGAACGACCATTTCACGGTATTTAAAAGTCTCGCAATTGGAAACTTTTGAAAATCCGAATTATGGCTCTTTTTCGAGCATACCATTAGAAGAGGATGCAATTGTCTACGAAATGAGCGAAAGAATAAATATATTCACGCATGTTTACTACTAAATATAGTTGTACTGTTAGGGACATCGAAAATCACTAAGAAAAATTCATGCTCCGTAAGTGGTCATTTTTACAGAGTGTAGTTTTTACATGCAACCGGGAGGAAGTTCATTCAAGAGCCGGCATTTTAAGGTAATTGAAATATTATATAATTATGTTGCAGGCTGACTAGTTTTACAACCCTACTTAATTAATCTTTTCGAAACGAAAACGCATTTTGGAATCTTAGCTGACATTTCATTATTTAGCCCGCCTTCTGTATAGTGCACATTTCTTTTGCACCAAATTGTGTTACTTTCGTACATTTGATGGTACAGTAAGTCAGTTTATTTGTATGGTGTATTCATAAAAGCATAATAAACAAAATACAATCATTTGCATTTTCTTCTGTATGGTCGATATATATAAAAGAATCTAAACTTTTTGGCACATGAACTAGTCCTTTGTGCAGATCTGCGCGGGATTTCTTAAGGACAAGAGCAATAAGCATAAACTGTTCTCTGGCAAGACACATGCAAGCACAATTTACCGGACGGTTTGGTATTTTTTAAAGAGTCCACCTGCACAGTCTGAGATTGATCTTCGGCCGATGACTCCGTATTTCCTTTGATTGATTTTCTTTTTTTATCCATTTCCTGGCGTCTAAGTTTACTGGAGTGCCTAGAATGTTCTGGAAATTTTTTCATTCCATTCTTAACAAAATGATAATATTATCTTTCCTACCCTATGCTCATGACTGTTTATTCCATTTCGTGGAAGAACAGCAATTAAATCCCCGTCTTTTAGTCCCAAAGCCGCACACGTTACCTCGGAGTCAATGCTCAGTCGCTTTCCATCTTTAAAATAAATTGTTTCCGGCTTTTTAGACATAGATACTCCTGGGAGAGCTTGAATCACATCCGAAAACTTTGTGTTCCCAGCGGCGTCACAAGTTGCCACTCGTTCATCTGGCAGAAAAAACGACAATATCATTCCGTGTATTTTAAAAGTTGGAACTGGATTAAATTATAACATTTTTTATCTGCTTTTGCAGATAAACAAAAATGACTTGGTTCCACCAAGATAACGTTTTAAATACTGACCTTAGAAGCAGTCGTCGACATGCGACACCGGAAACCTCTGCGAGAATAACAGGTTCGATTTAGCTCACGCTTTGCTTAAGAGAAATTGAGAAGGAGGATTATTATTGAGTGACTAGAAAAAACTTACTTAACATAACATCACCGTTTGTCGAGGTTTGTAATGTAAAAATCTTTATTTTTGGTTCATATTGCACTACCAGATTCCGCATTGGTTTTCTAACATAATTAAACGCTTGTGGCGTTTGCAAACATCAGACAATCACTGAGACCGCCCGGAAATTGAGATTTTGGCTTTTACTCTCAGCAGTCAACACTAATTCGTTATCTTCTCAAGATTAAAAGGTAATACGTGTGAAGACTTAAACAGAACGGCTTCTTCAGTATTTCAGTGAAAGTACCCATGTCCCTATCATATCGTCAGTAAAGTATGCATTTAACATTGTTGCTCTGAAACACTTGCACACTTATGTGACGAAGATAGGTCATTCAGTATATGTCAGTATATTTTAAGCGAATTATACAATACTTTGAAAGCTGTTATGAAAACGGTACATACAATATCTTACATCATTTATTTGTATTGCCAAAGTTATGTCAGTAACATACACATGTTACGGCATATCGTCTTTAAGACTGCGCGACCGAAACTCGAGAACACTCAGCTGTAAATGGTAATGTATACCTGAAATGACAACCATCCGCATTAGCGGTGGGTTTATGCAAGGCGTTGACTTAGCGTAACAGAGCAGTTCCGTCCACCTAAGCTGCATTTTTCAAGCAAATATACATCTAGTCTTTGTTTAAAAATGTCCATTGAATCCGCCATTATTCCGTGCTTTGGAAGCCCGTTCCAGACACCAGTGAATCGCTGGGAAATGTGGGGAGCTGCGAACGTCCTTGCAACATCGGGATCCTCGAAGTTTAGAAGAGTTCCCACACAGATTTGTTGTTGTGGCCAAGGTGAGGAAATCATCGAGGTGAAGGGCACAGTCCCGCCTCCGCCATATCTGATACGTCCGTACGAGTTCTCCTCGGATTTGCCTGTACTCAAGAGGGAATAGGTTGAGCTTGCCAACTCTGCAGCTGTAAGATAAAGTCTTGAGGTCTCGTACAATTTTTGTCCCTCTCCTATGAACTCTTTCCAGCAACTTATGGTCTTTTTGCAGCCACTGGTGGCATGCTTGAATTCCGAATTCCAAATGCGAACAAATAAACGCTCCGTTTACTTTTCCAAGTAACTCTTTGTCTATATCTTTGAAAGCTCGTTTAATGAATAGGAGAACATCGGTAAAAACTTTATGCCAGTTTACTACTGATAATTTACTTCTAACGACAGCCAAATTTCCTCGCTATAAATTCGGCCGTATCCATTTCTTGGGTGTATGGTCGGTATCCCCAAAAGAGCATGACATGGTCACTCTTACAGGCCTAAGTTCGCCGGCAATACTTGGGTGTTTTTTAAGGACGAGGTCCCGAACATTTTCTCTTTGGACCTCTCTGATTCTGGTTGGAAAGTTGACATTCTGTACCAGAAAGAAATTAGCCGTTAGTTTAAACGGCCTGGAATAAAAGGAATTTCGCGAACCATTTACTACTTAATTGTTCCAGTCGACCATCGATGCGTTGAAGTCTCCGGTTATCAGTGTCCCTTGGCTTTGCGTCACCTCTTTTATTAACCCAAATATCGCCTCGTCAGCCTCGGGAATCTGATTGGGCGGCCTTTTTACGTTCAGGAAATTCAGATAAGATGCATCTTACATCCTTAGTTTTAACCACGGTGCTTCACAGTCACGGGAGAAATCAGTTTTGTGCTCTGGTGCAATGATTTCTTTTTGGACGTAGATCTCTTGCGTCCTCCATTTTTATGCAGCCTGTAACGGAAGAAGTTGGTCTTCATGGAGTGCAATTTCGGCATCCAAGACTGCAGCCTTTAAACAAGTCTCCATGATGGAAATAACATCCGGCTGCATATCTCATAACCACACTTTCAGCCCATTTAGCTTCTGGGAAAAATTCTGAACATTTTTATAAAGAAAACGGAATTTAGCCCAGGCAGATTTCCAAACGATTTTTGGGTCGAATTTGGCGGTTGTCATGGTATAGCGGCCGCAGGATCGCTCGTCTCTCGCGGTTTTTTGGTCAACTGGTGCCTCTTTTGGTAGTGAGGCATTTGCTTTTATTGTGTGTGGACTCATCTCTCCTATGCTGACAGCCTGGCCTACTTGGTCTTTTCGAGATGCTTCGAGACGTTTCATCGTTTTTTAAGATCAATCGTTCAGTCGTCCTTCTCTCGCATATGAGACCCTTTCTCGGTCTGGTTAGGTCCGTAGATGGGCTGTCTTCTTTCTCAGAGGTTAATACAGTTATTGAAGTTGGATCGGCATTTTTCTAGCTGTTTTCTGAACTTCCGACATTGCCAACTCTTTCCTTTCGGGTGAATGATGAGGAAGTTTCATCAAATTTTCCATCTCAATTCTGAAACATCTTATCTAGTTCTCCATCTCCAAGAATTTCCGAGGGAGTTCAAAACATGCCGCGTAGGGTTTGTCTTCGTATATGACATCCAATCAACTTATCGGAAACTTTGCGCGTTTGGAGGGCGGTAATTTGACAGCAGGAAACTTGACGCAGTAGTCAATTATGCAACGCCTAACGCCTGGGTTAATTTTTTTATCAAACAGTCTGCTGCGCGTCAGTGGTCCAGTGGTAGCGACATTTTTAGGGTCACTCTTGTGTCTAGGATCGAGCCAAGCTCGCGGCGGACTATTTGCATATGTCTAGATCCTTCCTTGATCAAGGTCAAGCCGCTGGTTTTAAATTTGAAGATAAGTGGAGGATATTATTTTTAGTGGTTTTTCTGTGAGATCTAACGGTTTTAATACCTGTTTTTTTGGTTGAATTTCCTTAAATACAGGCCTTTTCTCTAAGAACTGCCCGCTGCCATCTCCTTTCGAGTTTTGCTAGTCTACGCCCGCTGTTCACTAATTGCACTTTGCAATTCTCATTTTGTGCATCCGATT
>CACRXP010000056.1:888268-902561 GCA_902702965.1 Spirometra erinaceieuropaei | reverse complement strand
GCATTCCGACCTCATGCGGTCTGTCGACGCTCACGGTGGAACCCTCAGTATTCACTGTCTTCTAGTAGTTCGGTCTTACCTCCCTTCCTCACTGCTCGGCTGAGCTCGAAGCGTGCTGTGGCCGATCGCATCTCGGTTCCTCTCGCCTGGCCTCTTTGACGCGGCGTACCAATCCGGCCCAGACGATCTCAATTGTGAATCCCGTATACAATGCCATTTGCAAGCCAGTCCTGTCTGACCCACATTCGTACCCATCAAGACGGACATTTATTGATACCCTGACGATGACCGAAAACATTCCGTTATATACCGCCACCTACAGGCCAGTCCTGCTCGCTTTTTTTTCTGTTATTATTTTTAAAGAGGGGTTTTTTCTCCTGTAAAATTAATCCAATCATTTTTAACTTTTTCCGGGGAGTTTTTTTTTACCCCTCAATCTTCATGTTTCTCAATGGACTTCTAATTCAGAAACTATGAATTGCATTTTGTAAAGATTCAGCCTACCTCGTCTAAAACTCGCATGCAAATCTATTTTAACTTGCTTTGATGGGACCCCGACGGGTCTTTAATAAAAATTATCTATCTATCTATCTATCTATCTAGAGGACACTTGATCGACTACCATTATTAAGTAAATAAGCTTGAAACATTTCTAAATTTATGGAATTTTTTAAAGGCAGATTAACTGTATGAAGTAGATAGCAAAGAACTCGGCGGTTCTTGGATTTGCGAAATCTCATGATGCTGTTGTCAAAGACGCGATCGGAATGAGATAGGTATTTCCGACGAATGACTTGTTTTAGTCCCGTGAATATCGAGGCATTGGTAGGCAGAATCGATTCCTTAATTGCAGTTGGCCGTCAGGGCGTAGATTAGGCAGGAGTCTAGAAAAAGGTGGATCCCTCGGGGGTCGAAAATTTCAAACCGAATTCCAAAGTCGCGCGACTGGATAATTTTACACATACAATATTATTCATCCCCGTTAGCGATGGGTGTGTGCAAACATTGTTTTGGTGTAACAAAGCTGTCATGCCCAGTTAAGCAGTAGTTTTTAAGCAAATGTACATCTCATTTATGTTTATATGTCTCTATTGAGTCTGCTCTTATTGCAGCCCCGGAAAGTCCGTTTCAGGCACTGAAAACTCGCCACAAAAACGGACATCTACGAATATGCAGATGGAATAAGTTCGGTCAAATTTTGAGGTAGTTCAGAAGCAATAACACAGTCCCGATTTCTCATAACCCGATGGGTCGTATAAGAACTCCTCCGACCTGTCTGTCCATAAGGGACAGTTCAGTTACGTTTATCAAGTCTACGTTGGTATGATAAAGTCTTGAGGACATTCGTGATTTAAGTTGTTCTTTGTTGAACTCACTCCAGCAAATTATCGTCGTTTTGTGGTAAAGGTTGCCACGCCTGAATCTCATATTCCAGTTATGAACGAATAAGCGCTCCGTATACTTTTCAAAATAGCTCCTCACCTATGTCTACGGGAACTGTTTTAGTAACGGATAAAACACCGGTTACCATTCTGGCCGCCCTGACATCAAGAGAAGGGCTTCACAAATGCTTCAATGATGACTCCGAGGTCTTTTCTGCTCGGTTACATATGGAACGCGCTCTCCGTCAAGAAGGTGCTAATGTTCATCCACCCCAACTCCGCCGGCCACAACACGCTGACTCCGCCATTCAGGTGCCGTGGGGACAAGGCGCTTGACCAGCCCTGCCTCGGATATATAAGAGTTTTCTCCGTAAAAGTTTAAGAAACCATTATATCTTTGACGATAAATAGTTCGCACTGATCACTGTTACTGACGATTTATCAATTATTAAGAGTACTATATTGTCGCCGACTTCACCCTATATAGCCTAAGCTTTAAATGCACCTTTTGTTCACAGATATACTTAGTCACCTATAAAATTCGGCAAACGTTCCTATGTTACACTTAAAAAGTGAAGTTGGAAAACACGTGTTTTCGGTAATTCTTCATCAGGCCAATACAATTACATAAACGAATGAAAATGTACAAAATCAGTAATGTTTACAGATGTCTCAAGGGCTATTAAGTCATTAACACTCATCATTCCCACGCCGACCGCATGACAAGGTCGGCGGATGTTGGTCCTCAGAGCTAGGGGAAGTAAGAGAGTCTTCGTGTGATGTTCTTGGATTGAGTACACGACGTACCCAGCACTGTAATCAGGGATTTGAGGCGGCATGGCTTCATCACTTGGGGTTTGCGTTGGCCACGGCAGAGAGAGCGCTTGTGTCAGAGTTTTCTGACAGCAAAACACCGGATTCGCTAACCGTATAGCTACTGCCTCGGCCGTTGCTAGTATCCGTTGGCGTAGGCCTGTACAGAAACATGTTGATGTCCGGTAGGCAACCTGAAATGCTTCCTTGGCATCATCTCGGTGATTCGTATCGATTAAATGTGCGAGAACAGAACTCAAAATCGACCGGGTCTCACCTCTATCTAGCCAGGCGGGCATATGTTCACGCATCCCCCTTACCAGGCGTCTCGTTGTGCGGCCGAATTTCCTGCTCCACAGGAACAAGTAAATGAATAAATGCACATTGATGTGGCCTCCAACGGTAGTCTGTCTCTACCTCCCAAACGTAGGGGGGAGAGTTTGTGAAGCAGACGCGTAAATTCGCCGCGGGAAATGCCCACGTGATAGCTCTAATTAATCGCCGTCGGACTAGTTCGCTCTCTGTGTCTCCTGTAAAAGGTAATCTTATGAATACATCTTTCTTTTCCGCAGTCGTAACAGTTTGCTTTTCCGCGCGTTCCCCAATATTTCGGAGGATAAATCTATCTGGGTATCCGTTCGCCCGATGTGTGTTCCGCACTTGTTGAAGTTCTTCTTCAGGAGCTTCAGGTGTGCAGATGCGTCTCACTCTAGCCGCCACTCCCTGGACTACATTTCGTTTAATATTTAGGGGAACAAAAGTGTGAAAATTAACTTATTGCCCTGAACAGAAGAATCGAAAAAATTAACATTTCTCATGAGGGATCTTAGGAAGCGATACGACTCACAAAAGAAGGAAATGTGAGCGGATACGGAAATTTAGTGGTGGCATCCTAAATTCCCGGTGGTCCTTTCTCGTTGTCATATAGAAAGTTGTCCAGTTCAGTTCAGTTCAGTTTTTTGAGGGAAATAGGCGTAAGCCTTTGAGTACCCTATTTGCGACGTAACAAAATGTGTGGTATACAGATAAATATCCTAGGCTGAAATAGTTCCAACACGCCCATAATGATAGGACAACATGAGGACGAGTTATAGGGGGGGGGGGGAGGGGGAGTTCTACTTCTCATCGCTCTCGGTCACTTCGGAACATAAATATGTCAAGATTCTTTTTAAAGCTTTGTATAGATGGTGACATCACAACATTTGCGAGAAGGGCACTCCATGGTTTGACCACTCGAACAAGAAAGGAGAACTTCCGCACAGCCAGCCTTGCCTGCTGAGTGCGCAGTTTTAGAGGGTGTCCTCGGAGATTGGTCGTGGTAGCAAATTCAAAAAAGTTCTTGAAGGCCAGACTGCAATCCAACCCCTTTACAATGTGGAAGGCCTGCAAACTATCCCCGCGAAGTCGACTGTAACTCAAAGGGAAGAAGTTTGGATTTAATAGGTGGGTTGCATAAGGAAAGGAGCTTTGACCCCTAACCATCTTCGTGGCTCTCCTCTGAAATCTTTCTAGGCAGTTTAGATCCTCAACCGCCCACGACCTCCAGCCTTGTATGCCGTACTCCAAATGCGGTCGGACGAATGTTCCGAATGTCTTCGAGAAAACATGTTAGTCAAAGTCCATAAACGCACGCTTGATGGCGTACAGTACCGACATTGCGCTTTTGCCACTCTCGAAAAATGGGCGGATAGATTTGGGAACTCGTTGTCAGCACACCGAGGTCCTTTAGGGCTTCGACATCTTTTAAGGCTGCACCGCCCAGAAAGTAGTCTCTTGTGCTGGCGGATCTGGCTGTGTCGCCTGGGCGAAGTATGCTACATTTACCAACGTTAAACCACAAGAGCCAACGGTTTGACCACTCCTCCAACCGATCTCGCTTCACCTGCAGTCTGTCTTCGTCGGCAGGACCCCGAATTACACTGCATATCTTCATGTCATCGGCAAACATTCCTACTTCGCAGTCTAAAGCTCTTGCGGCATCGTCCACGTAGATAAGGAACAAAATGGGTCCCAGTACTGAACCCTGGGGTACACCATTCTCGACCATAGCAGGATGTGATTTCGACGGACCGATGCACACAACCCAAAAGGAAGTTTTTAATCCATTTAAAGAAGTTGCCACCGATCCCTATTTTTTTAGGTTTGTGTAAGAGCCTCTGGTGTGGCACAGTGTCGAACGCTTTCTGGAAGTCTATGAAGGCTATGTGGACCGCGTGCCTCTCGTCGAGAGCTGGTGTCCAGCTCTGGAGAGATTGCAGCAAATTTGTCGTGCGGGATCCTTTTTCCGGAACCCATGTTGGCAGTTCGATAGCAGGCCGTGAACTTCCAGGAATCGCATCAGTTCACTCTTTATGATCCTTTCCATAACTTTGCAGAGAATGCATGTCAAGCTTATGGGCTTGTAATTTGTCGTCGCTGCCATCTTACCTCCTTTGTGTAGCGGAGTAATATGCGTCAGTTTCCAATCAATAGGAAGAGTTTCAGTGTCAAATGACGTTTGAAAGAGCATCGACAAAGGCACAGAGAGCTCACTGGCAAGTTCCTTGAGAAGCTTGGGTGGAAGCTCGTCTGGTTCTGGCGACTTCGATTCGTTCAATGCCTCCAATTCTCTTCGGACAGTGCCTTCTGAGAAGAGTATTACACTGACGCTTGGGGTCAGCAGTTCTTCTGTGGAGGGAGGAAGGAACCTTGCCCCGTTTGTGTAGACGGATTGGAAAACTATGAAAAATACGCAACTTTATCCCTACTATCTGCAATCTCAACGCCATCAGTAGTCCTTATTAATGGGATTTAATGCCTTTTCCTTGTACTTCGTCGGAGGTACCTGTAGAGTAATTTTGGGTTCAGCATTGGTTTTTGTAGCAAGTTCTTCTCGAAGTCCGCCGCTTCTTTATGATCAGGTTTCTCAGTTTGCTCCTATGTGACTTGTAAGTTTTGAAACATTCAAATTGCCTAGTGACGCAGTATTTTCTCCAAAATTTGTGCTTTCTCTTGATTTCTTTCTTAAGGTTGCTGTTTAGCCACCCAGGGCATTCGTTCAGTCTTACACTAGTCAGTGAGCAGTAGTTGTTGATGAGCTGCAAAAGGACATTCTTGAACAGCTCCCAGTCATCGTTGGTATTTTCCATAAATAATGAGCCCCAGTCGAGGCAGGATAAGTCTGCCCTCATCTGTGTGAAGTCGCCTCGCCGAACATTTCGTCTTTTTTGGTCTGAAGTATGTGAAATTGGGAATAACGAATAATCCCACATATGCACTACGTGATCACTTCAGCCAAGGGGCGGCATGGAGGTGATCTCGTCTATGCTGTCTGGTGTTTTCGTAAAAACCGGATCTAGACAGTTTACCCTTTGTCCTTCACTTGTTCTCGTTGGGAACATTACATGTTGTGTGAGGGACGCCTTTAATGTTTTGTTCAGCAGACGGCAATCGAATGCCGATCTTGGACCTAACGCTCGGAGGGTATTCCAGTTTGTTCCTGGTGAGTTGAAGTCGCCCCCGATCATGATGTTAGGTTGACTGGAAAATTTCCCCACCTGCTCCAGTAATTGAGTGTCGACGATTTGTTCTTTCCTATGTGGTCGGTAGACACTAAGGGCATCGACACAGGCGGAACCGGTAGCCTTGATGGTCAACCAAATAGCTTCCGGCCGCCTCTATTTGACTTCATCAGGTCCTATCTGTCCAGCCGATATCAGAAAGTCATGGTCGGTTAAAGCTACTCGACACCTCACTCGATCACGAGTGGCGTACTTCAAGGCACAGTCCTGGGTTCGCTAATCTTCCTTCTGTACATCAATGATATTTCGACTGAACTCGGAAATTCGCAAACTTTTTCTTATGCCGATGACATCAAGTGTGTTCGCTCATACTCTAAGGACACCGCAAATGTTTGTGTTGAAAAGATGAATGCCGATTTACTACGCTTAAGCAGATGGAGTTCGACATGGCAGATGGAGTTTTCATCATCCAAGTGTAGTTTCATGTCATTTGGTCCTGCCCAACTTCCTGGTCGTATACTTTTTCAGAACAACCCACTCTCAGAATGCCTCACCATAAAGGACCGAGATCTAAGTTATACAAATAAGCCTGCTTTATCACCCCATGCAGATAGAATCTCTGCCAAAGCCGCGCAGATATGTGGATTCATATCGCATAATTTTTTCCTTCCGGAAATGAATCTGGACCAGGGCTCTAGAAGAGGGTTTTGAGGTCGATGTCGTATACATCGATTTCCGCAAGGCTTTTGACACTGTCCCGCACCAACGTCTTCTTCACAAATTGAGCGCCATCGGCATCCGGGGAGATCTTCTGAACTGGATTAGGGCGTTTCTGGTTGGTCGGAAACAACGTGTCTGTGTCGGGGATGATATGTCAGAATGGGTGAATGTGACCAGTGGTGTGCCGCAAGGCTCAGTTCTGGGACCATTGCTCTTCATCCTCTACGTTAACGACAGCCTTCAGGAAATCGACTGCGGCAAAATAATGTTTGCAGACGACGTTAAGCTCTGGCAAGTCTTTAAGGGTCCGAATGATCACAGATCCCTTCAAGATAATCGGCAAAGACTGCAAGCGTGGTCGAAGAAATGGCTTCTAGATTTCAATGTGGAGAAGTGTGCCGTCCTTCATCTGCGTCCAACCAACTCTCATTCAAATGACAGTCTGAGGACTTATCACCTGAAAGATATAAGGCTCCCCGCAGAATCTTCACAGAAGGATCTCGGGGTTTGGATACAAAACAACCTGAAACCAACACTGCAGTACCACAAGGCTGCCAAAAACGCCATGGGAGTGCTGCATGCAATCAAAAGGGCATTCGTTAACTTTGACCAAGACCTTTTTGGGAGAATTTACGGCACATTTGTTCGGCCCCACTTAGAATATGGCATACAAGCATGGCGGCCGTGGCTAGTAAAGGACCAAGCATGCCTTGAACAAGTACAACGGCGTGCAACAAAGCTGGTAAACTTTCTAAAAAGCCAATCCTACACAGACAAAATGAATTGCCTTAATTTATTCCCTCTGTGTTACAGGCAACAAAGAGGTGATCTTATACTCGTCTACAAGATAGTGCATGGTCTTGAGTATGGACTTAAATTTGAGGACATGTTTCAGTGGCACCTTTCACCCAATCTTCGTGGTCACTCGATGAAGTTACAGGCAACAATGTCCCGGCTGAATCTTCGTTCTGAATTTTTCACGCAGAGGGTAGTAGAGAAGTGGAAAGATCTCCCTCAGTCAGTCGTGGAGGCTACGTCCCTGCAACTCTTCAAGAAACGCTTGGATGATTATTTGTGTCCCCTGTTTTCCCTCGACAGTCTGAACCTGAATTAATACCCCCCGGTCCAGACAAATATTTTCTCTGAGACGATACTACTCAAATGAACCAAGTACTGTTTTAATAGTGAATATTTTTTGTTCGTGTACAGTTATTTCTAACGAGCTGACATGTAATCAATAGGGTTTTCAAAGGCTTTGCCTAATATCCTTACCAAATAAACTGAATAAACTGAACTCTTCCCTGATTATACCTTCTCCAGCTTTCTCCATCTCTAAGAGCTCTCTTTTTTCGCGTCCAGATATACTTTCCCTTGGAACAACCTTCCAATAAATATAAGATCTTCAGATAATCTACACACCTTTAAGAGAAGACTGCGCCTTCATCTGATTAAATACTCGACTAAACTTTTATCTTTTCATCTTTCCCGGATAACTTTGTCTATGACCTCGAGAAATGGCCACCGGGAGTTTAGGACGCCTCCATTAAATTCCCGCATCCGCTCACATTTCCTTCTTTTGTGTGTAATATCGCATTCCGGGATCCCTAATCAGAAATTTTATTTTTCCGATTTTTCAGTTCATGCATCGCGCTCTCACAGAATGCACTTCGTCGACGCTCTTGGTGAAGACTTCTGTATTCGCCATATCCTAGTAGTCTGGTCGCATCTCCCTCCCCCCCCTCGGATGAATGTTCTCATCCAGCATATGAATTCTGCCTTGATGTTGCCCGTTTCGAACCTTTTACTCATAGCCGCATACAGGCCAGTCCTGTTTGATCCGCTTACTTACCCCTTCATGAAATCCTTTGTAGAGTGCCAAATACAGCGACGATTTTAGCGGTTCTCGATGTCATTTTTCGCATTTCGACTTCATGCGGTCTGTCAACGCTCACGGCAGAACCCTCAGTATTCGCTATCTACTAGTAGTTTGGTCGTACCTCCCTTGCACACTCCTCGGCTGGGCTCGAAGCGTACTGTGACCGATCGCGCCTGGGTTCCTCTCGCCCGGCCTCTTTGACGCGAATAGTCTCATCCGGCATATAAATCCCTGACGATGTCAGGTCTGAATCGCGTATACAATACCCGTGCATTCCAGTCCAGACCAACCCGCATACGTACCCCTCAAGGCTGACATTTATTGCTGACCTGACGATGTCCGAGTATAATGCCTTACATCCCGCCACATGCAGGCCAGTCCTGCCCGCCTTTTTCTACTATTATTTCTTTTAGCGAGAGGCTTTTTTCTCCTGTAAAATTAACCCAATTATTTCAAAATTTTTAAGTGGAGTTTTTGCACCTATGGCTAATCATTTCCTTTAACGGACAACTAATTCGAAAACTATGAATGACATTTTTCACAGACTTTGCCTACCTCGTCTAAAATTCGCATGTAACTTTATTTTTTACTTGCTTTGATGGGACCACGACGGATCTTTAATAAAAATTATTATTATATTATTATTAGGTTGGATCAACTGTAAAACACATTCCTGAAGATTTATTCCTAATTTTCATCATAGTGACAGATTGGTGAGACAAGATCGACTGCTTTTAAATCCATACTAATGGGCACGAAACAAGCTGTTCACCTCAATATATCTCATCAGTTGCCCTTGTATTGTTTCTCCATTAGTTTGCAACCAATGTTAATTAGGCTAACCGGTCTGAAGCCGCTTAATGCGATTCTTTCTTTTCCCCTTATTATATGAGGCTTGTGTTGGTTATCTTCCAGTCAGTAAGCAGAGGCTTTCTTCACCATCGAACTTTTCAAAACCTTTCAGAGCGCGTAGCGCAGTTAGTCTGTGGATATTCCATCCGATGTGAACGCTTTAGTGGGCTGTGGCTCTCCTTAAATTTCCCTTATCGCATTTGTTGCGAACGTCACCATGCTTACTATACCCCTAGATTTGGCAATTTGTCGGCGTACCTTCTCACCAAAAGGCGGCTGTCAGCCTACACGGACATGATGGAATCGTATAAGATCATGGTTTCATCTGATCTATTGGCTAGATTTTTTCAATGCCAGTTCTTTAGACAGGTAATGGAATCGTGATTGAGTTTTGCCTTATTCTCATATGCGAAGATCCTTTACGGATTTGTTGGTGGTCCCTTTACCATTTCCGATTTAAATGCTGTTCGTTCCTTTCGCAGGAGATCCTCACCCCTTTTTCGTTGTTTTTTGATTCAGGGAAATGTTCAGACTGTTTATATTTGGCATATCTCCTCCACGGACTCATTTTATTTTTCACAATATACATGTATATTGTATACGAAATGTATACGAAATGTGAACTTTTAAATATGCATATTTAAAAGTTCACATTTCGTATACAAACCTCTCCCACGAACTGGGTATTCTAAGCTCCCTTCTGTCAATGCGGTTCTGATACCTGTCTGTTCACTGGAACATCTCACCTAAACCATTGAGCAATTGTTTGAAATAATGTGTTCACTAAGACGCCCTTTATAAAAAGGACGCCAAAGGCGTCAAAGCCGTCGCGGCTTGCATGAAAATGTTCGAACAATCACTACTCAGCACTCTGAAACCCGTCCGCATATCGCTTTTTTAATCAGTCGTTCGAACGTGGAAGGTTAACATTTAGCATTTTATTTCTCTCGTCATAGTTTTTATTTGTATTTTCGGTACGTGCAAGCGTATTGCCGTTTATTTTCTGCAGTCAGTTACAAATTTCTTCAAAGATCTGTGGAGACAAAGTCATTAAATTTTTACCTAACTCGACTTCTAAAGAGTTTTTATTTTTTAAACGCTTTTATTTACTAAAGTCCTAATTGTTCCTTAGTTCGTTTCACTCTCCTGAACACCACTCTATACCGCAGTACAATACGTTATTTTCAAAAAATCAGCAGGTTAGAAAAGCTCCCATACATTGTTACTTGACTGAGTTGTACCATTCTCTAGATTGAGAAGGCCATCACAATGACCTTATATAAATATAAGTTCGACCAGTTAACCTCGTTGGAAGAAATTATCGTTCCTGTTAATACGTTTACAGCACTTTTGGCTGATAATGCAGCGCAGGTCCGTAGACTGTACACACTTGACTGTTCAGTATTACAATCCCAACGACAGGGCACGGAGAGACTGTTTGAAATAACCCCTGGTCCGCTAAATTCCGGCATCTATGACTAGGATTAAGTCGGCTGTAAGCCACATTTACCAAGCGTAATTTGTATTCTCTGAACATGGGAATTTTCAGCCATCGATCTTCTGTAAAATTGACCTCCTATGGATGTAAACTGTGCGTGGATCATAAATCAGCCAAACTTTTGGAGGGTTGACTTATAAGTGTAAGCATGCTTTGATATGGTGGGCTGCAGGATCATCAAATTATTTATCTATGAAGCTTTAAATAAATACTTACTAAAAGACTGGGAGAGTCGGTAGACTCTAACCATTTCGCATTTCCCCCAAGACCAGTTTCGGCACTGTTAGTTTTGTCAGTCTTTCTCAGGCTGAACATTTTACAAATCAGTGACTAACGGTAACCCACAGACAATCCACCATTCAAGGCTGAATCGTCCGCTGCTTTTGATCGAGATACTTAATTGAAATTTTATTATTTAGACAACTTTCCTGCTTCCGCGGACTTGTAGTTGCAAACGGGCTTGCGCCCTTCTTTTATTGTCTTTCCGTGTCGTCTTAAAAAATAAATGAGGCGGACGTACACTACCCGACTGGGCAGGAGGACAAACCTGTCTAGTAAGGGATGGGTTTTTTTCAGCGATTTCCCCGCTAAACTGAATGTTCCGGAACACTTGGTCACAGTTGGGCAGTTTGCAAATAAAACAAAATATTTTCGGAAAATAATAGTCTAATGAAAATATATGGACTACTTACTTTTTCTGACGACGTCATATCAAGCGTATTAAATTCACGCTCGTTTGAACATGCGAAAAATAGGCCACAAGCTTCAATAACGGCCTGTTCTTCGACCACCTACGTAAACTGCGCATCCGTTTAAGGTAACGTTGTGTTTTAGGAACGCACAATTCTTGTTTTACTATTGCGAGTAAATTGGTATTTCTTCACTAAGCGTAATAGGTCGAAGGCTCTTGCAGTATAATAAAGGCACAAGATCCCCAGGACGGCTAAACTAAGCACACTGAAAGTAAAGAAACTATTTTGGCAGTTAAGAACATTCGATCAATTCTAACGACACACGCTAAGTTCATCCCGTCTAGTGTCATTGGTCAACCAACTGCGAAAACCGATCTATTCTATGCACAGGGCAATTTGACGTTAGTTAACTGTTTGTTTGTGAAACCAGAGCGTCCGTTTGATGTTGCATTAGGTGCAGTTAGTTATTTACACGATTGTGACATGTCTGCGTTAGCATAGACAAGTGACTAGGTTGGTGTTAAACAGGTAATTGGTTAGTTCGTGGGCTGAGTAGGGCGCACATGACCACGAGGGTTCAAGAGTGACGGGCAGCAACGGCCGGCGCGCGTGAGAGGGCACTAGTTTGTGTGCACGGTTTTCAGTCAGTGCGACTGGACAGGAAGCAATTCAGAGTAAGCCAGAGAGTGTCTGTGCGTTAGCGGTGTACCTGCCAGTTGGCAGGGCTGTCGCAGCCGTCGACTGACAAATAGGAGCCGGAAAAGGCGGCACTGAATCGGATGGCACATTATACGGGGAACTTTATCATCAGACCATTAAGTAGGGATTTTTAAAAACTAAAAAATTCTGAGACTGACAGGTTTGTGATAAAACCTTCTACTTGCACCATGAAAGTTGTTGTCCAATGTACGCTTGTTAAAATGCAAGCGCCTAGCCCGTTTTTTATTCGTTTATTTTTAAATAGAATATCCTAGGACTCTGTTTAATTTTCTTTATTTTTGCTGCATTGTATAACAATATCGACATTTGGTGAACAAAAGACGTTTTTGCATCAAATGTCACCGTGTACGGATAGACGCAAGACGAGCTAATAACGATGTATTTTAAATTAAAATAAATTAGCCAAAGGGGGGCAGTCCTCGGATTTTGCCCTGATTTTTCCCGGAAAATACTGAGACTGCGTTAGCTGATGTTTATTCAGAAGATTAGCACAAACTGGTGGGATTAGCAGTATCATGATTATGTTTATCAGTCAAAGACAAAACTATCTATCTGGTATTGGTCCAGGATGTGCTCGTCAGCTTGTAATGCTGCTGATCACCAAAGACCAGCTACTTATTTTTCTCGCTTTAGTGCCTCCAAGTCTGTGTCGGTTCGCGGTCCTCTCCTTATTTTTGTCCCTTTTGAATTAATGCCCGCCCTCACTTACTTTAGCAGATTCTAGCAGTGTAGTCTGTATCACCTTCCGCCCTTGACCGAGAATCTTTTAGGTTGTATTTATAATGCACTGCAAAATAAAACTGGTTTTTAGCGAAAAGACAACTTAAGGCTGATGTTTCAGGTGTAAAAAATAAACAAGTAGCAACCATTAAGATGGTGAGTAAGTTGCCGTCTGACGAGGTCCTTGAATTTGCTCGCAACCTGACTAGTTGTCCGCCGAAGATCCATATTCCTTTATTCTGGGATTGTTAAAACCCTCGTTTGTAGATGAAAATGGGCTTCCACTCCACGAAAAAATGCGTGGAGCGTGCAAACATTCAAAAAGTAGATCATCTTACTGAAGTCAAATTATTTAACTGTTGGGGTTTTGGAGAGCTCGGTCGGCTTCTCACTGTCAGAGTGTTGCAGGCACAAAATCGGACAGAAGTGGATGTGGCGCGTCGGGATAATTGGCCTTGTGCTGATCAACTTTTTTCACATTGACATTCTCACTGCCTACCAAAGCCTGCCCGCTTTCGAAGTGATATGGTATCTTAGCCTTACTGAGGATAATAATGAGGAAATTTGGACATGAAGAAATAAGCTATTCTTACAGGGCCTTATTTTGGAGCACGCAACGTCCTTTATGAATTTAAATCATATCTTAGGAAATAATTTTAACACATGTTCAGTGCATGTAATTGACTGAATATAACTGACGGCGGGCCTACATTGCGTGACCAGTCTCATGAAATGTTAGCCGAAATTCTGAAATGCGTTTTCGATTAGGAAGGATTACTTAGGTGGGGTTGTAATATTGATTATCATGCGGCATAATCCTATAGTCTTTCGGACTTGACGGAATGTCGGCTTTTGAGTACACTTCCTTTGACCTCCGCGGAAACCACACTTGGTAAAAAACGACTACTTAAGTAGCATGCATTTTCCGCACTGCTTATCGATGGTCCTGCAGACTTAAACAAATTTTATAGAAAACGTTTACAAAAATATGCCTTCTTTTACTCATTTGGTAGAAAATCACATGGTCTTTATTTTATACCCTAAGAAAGTGCATATCTTGGTTTTGGAAAAGTTTCCCAATCCCAGAATAATTTCGAGCCCGATCGGCGGTTTTATTAATGTCTAGCGATTTCATTTTACAAGTTGCATGCTTTCCGCGTGAGCAGAAGCATATATTCCCCTATTCCGTTAAGAAGATATCATATAGAGTTCATAAATTTTTGCAGTGGGTGTGGACTACGTCGTTCATTTCATGAAAAGCATTGATTAACGGACATGTGCGATGTTGCCTGTATGGACATCGTACGGTCTCAAAAACCTCATAAAAACCAAAGCTTTTTTAAGACCTAAATGTACACTTTCTTGAGATATAAAATGTAAAAACGATGTAGGTTTCTACCAACCGAGTAAAAAAGCATATTTTGTGCATGTTTTCTGTAAAATGTATTGGAATCTACAAGACAATCGAAAGCATTTCGGAATTTCGGCCAACATTTCATGAAATCGGTCACGCAATGTAA
>CACRXP010000056.1:872702-883467 GCA_902702965.1 Spirometra erinaceieuropaei | reverse complement strand
AGTAGGATTGTAAAGCCAATCATTGTGCAGCGTAATTCTATAATGATTCAGTTACCTCAGGATGCGGGCTTCTGAATGAACTTCTTTTCGGCCTCCAATAAAAATCACACCGTAAGAATGGCTACTTAAGCAGCATGCATTTGTCGCATTTATTTTTGATGCCCTTAAAAATTCAATTATATTTCATGGAAAGCATGCATAAAATATTCATCTGCTCCTTCGGTAGACAATCACGTCTTCTTCCAAGCTTGTACACGAAGGAAGGGTATAATTTGGTTTTCAAAATCATTTCGATTCGCGAATAATTTTGAACCCGACCTGCCTTTACACTTCCGTTCAGGATTTCCAAACTACAGGCCGTATATTTTCCGCGTACGGAAAACCAAACATTTGTCCACGGCATTAAGAAGAGACCACATGGGATTCGTAAAATGTAGCAGTGGATTTGAGCCGTATCGTTAAATTTACTAGCCACATTGGTAAATGCAGTGACGTGACGTTTTATGAATGACCATCTCACGGTACTAAAAAATCTCACAATTAGAATCTTTTCTAAAACCGATTTATACCCTTCCTTCGAGTATAAAACTAAAAGGGGGCCTAAGTTTCTGTCAAATGAATAAAAGAATGAATATTTTTATGCATGTTTTTATGAAATATAGTTGAATTTTAAGGTCATTGAGAATCAATAAGGAAAATGCATGCTATCTATGTAGTCATTTTTTACAGAGGATACTTTTTGCATACAGTCGAAAAGAAGTTCGTTCGAAAGCCGGCATCCTGAGGTGACTGAATTATCCTAGACTTATGCTGCATGATGATCAGTTTTACAACCATAATTAATCTTTTGAAAACGAAAATGAATTTCGGAATTTCGGTTGTCATTTCATGAGTTAGCCCACCTACAGTGGATTAAGCATATACCCGGCGATGTCACAAGATATTGTGAGTAGTAGCTTGGATTACTGGACAGTTGCTGTGAAGCCCAGTCGCCCGAAAAGTTCTCAAGAATCCACATGTGGGACGTAACAGACAGTGCCACGGTTGTTTTCACTCCCCCAAAGATTATGTCTCGTCGCTCCAACTTTGAAGAGAACCCAGATGTGGTTGTTCTGTCCAGAGTGCCAAGGCAGATGGCACGCATCCCTTGGGTGGCACCATTTAAACCGGCCACCTCCGTTCAGCAATGAAGGAGCTGAAGGGGTTGAAGACCGCTTACTTCCACTACACTCGATGTTGAAAGCTGAGGTCGAAGGTCATTTGGGAGTGTGCAGCCGATTGGTTAGATAAGTGAACCCGAAGGCACTGGAATTGATTGCAGAAAGGCGAGCCCTGTGGATCAAATGGCTTCCAGACTGTGGTCGTATGTAACTGGTGTCGTTTCTTGTGATTCCGTCCCTTACTTCCAGTTCATTTGGGTTATTTTGCTTTTTCATGACATTCGTTCAAACGTACAAAGGCATGAGCAGGTACTTATGCGATTAAGAAGGCAATAACTTCAAACGCACCAACTATCCATAGACCGACTACTGTACAACACATTTAGTAACGCTAATGTTTTTAACTCTTGGAACAATTCGTTTATCTGTCTGGTTTCGAAAACTTTGCCAATCTGGAGAAACTGTGTAGCTGTTTGATTTTTCCATTTTCAAATTTTTTATATAGTTCGCTTCCTTGTAACAGATAGGGAGTTCAAAGGTTCAACACCTATATTTCCCTCAAATAAACTGAACCGAACTGAAACGCAAGGCGACCTCGGGATTTCATAGTAATGGTGAACTTCAGTTTTATGTGTCTACTCGTCGTCTACTGCAAAATATAAAAATGAAACGTGTCGTAATGAACCTCTGCTAGCTACGCATATGAATTGGCATTCCGGCCATCTCTCATCATTCTTTAAACCATCAGATCCGGTAATTACTCAAACAAAACCACTTAAAACGTGCAGCAATTTCTGTTTCTAGTTGGATTGTGCAATAGGGATCTGGAATCGCCATTTATTTTGCTTCAGTACCGCTTATTTTTATAAACTGCAGTTTATTCCTCTGGGACTCCTTCCCTTCGTTTGCAGGTGTCTTATCAGATTGAGAATCCGGATTATCGCGAGCGCATTGTAAAACTGCAGGCTGCTATTCGATATGGAGAGGGCGACATGGCTGGAGCTGCTAGTTTGGTTGAGCAGTGTTCAGCAGATGACCCGGACACTGCTGTCAATACTGGCTGTCTCTTATACCGTGAGGCCAAGTATGCGCAGGCTTGCAAGCGATTTCAGCAGACAATGCAGGTAGTCGGAGCCTCCTCTTACTGTGTCTAATATAATTAAAGTACTTATTTGGCGTTGTGCTATGTCAGTATCAGCAAACCATGGGCATCGCAACCTGGTATGTTATGGCAGTTCCCTGACGGTATATGCGCTTGCGCTCCCGCTGGGCATACAGGCGGTGGGCATGGCTGTCCAGTCATCAACGCCCTTCTGACCCCAGTCGGGGTGTCGTTGTTGCTGCTGTTGGTGGTCAAGAACCGGGTCATTTGCTGTGTGGACCAGGGGGTTTGGAGTGGAACGCCAAGGTGCGGGCTGGACCGTGCCATCCACCTGCGCCCCCCCCCCCTCACCTCCGGTCTTTTGGACTCTGCCTTAACACCGGGTCCAGGTGGAGAGTTGGGAAGAGAGAATGCGGTGGATGCTTCGCAAGTCTGCTATCACTATAAACTAATCCACGCGCAAGCCACCGTGCCTGCAGCACTGTGCTGTGTAATACACGGCGGACATCGTCGAAACCAACGATCGAACTGTCATTTGGCGTTGTTACCATTCTATCAGTCACGAACATGCGACCACTTGACAGGCCAAGTCGATCGGACTAAGGTAGTTTGGTGAGCTCGGGCGCTACAGATTTATAAAAATGAAGAATTCTCTACATCACGTGCGATATGTGCACAAATAAAGCAAAACATGTGTATTCTTAGGATTTGAATTTGAGGGAAATATGCCCTTTGCGAAAGTGAACAAATTTTGTGTCGTAAATTTTTGACGCTGGTTTCCCAGGCCGTCCTCACACGCGCAGTGTGTAAATTTGTTAACATTATAAATATGTCTGAAAAATCGACACTACTCCGTCATTCTTGTCAATAAGCCATTGCTGTTGGCCGACATGTCGTTCAGATTTGTTATCGATCTGTCGGTTAATCCGCCTCCGGAAATTCTTAGCTTTTTTAGATAAGCAGACACCAACAGTGCGAGTTTTTGTCCCAAACTTGTGTCTACTTAGCAGCGTATGCATAGCGACCTGGGTCAAGTGGTCTCGTCCCTTTACTGTCATTTGATGTTCGTGTGTGTGCGCGTGTGTGTGAAGGAAGTCGATATGTTTGGTCTGCAACCTCAGAAAAGGGATTGGCTCTGAGGGTCGAGTCAGGCATCCTGGGCAAATAAATGCTTCTGCCCAACCTGATGGCTGGCTAGTCGGAAAATTGGACTATGGCTGCCACTGGGTTTACTTTACTGTCTGAGTGCGTACGTGGGTGGAAACTGTCCGCGTAACTTGGTGCCCGTGGGTGCATGTATCCTGGTTTTGCCCCCTACCAAGAGCCATTGGAGGAGGGGGAATTGTACTGGATCAACTCGTGACCGATCAGTTTCTGGCACGCGTTATTGGACTACGCACTCATAACAAATATCACACATGGCGGTTGTGGTGGAATGCCCATGTGCGAGTTCGTGCCTTGCCAACCCGATCCTGCCTGTGACCTTCTCGAATTAGTCTTGACCTCATGCTCTAATCGGTGGAAGAGAGAGTGTAGTAAGTGTAGTGAAAGTCTAGTATCACTTTATTTCATGTGCAAGGCATCGGCTCCACGACCATCCTGCTGTGCGACACACTGTGGACATCGCCGCACCAACGGTCGAACTGGTATTCCTACCGATCATTTGGAAACTCCTACCACACCACTCTGATAATCGAGACGAAGATATTTCCGAACCGTCTGTACAAGTACAGTGCGGTCCATGAGCTCGTCCCCTCGTCTTCGGGTAGTCATAAACACGATATATATTGTGATGGATGAGCATTCACCGACCAGGTTCCGGAACATGCTTTTCTGTTGTGGCTTGAAACTCAGTCCATAACCCTTAAAAACAGCCGCATATCGACAAGCAATAACGCAAAAGCAAATTGTGGCAAAGACAGAGTTTTCTCTTTTTCCGTCGTTATTTCATTCGGAATTATTACTGGTCGATTTGTGGCTGTCTGCAAGGACACTACGGTAATTGGCAAGTCTCAAAAGATTTTGACTGAAATTTCGAAATGTTTCTTTGATTGGAAAGTATTACCTAGGTGGGACTGTAATATTGATTATCTTACAGCGTAATCCAAAGACATTTTCGCCTCATTCAAAAGTTATCAGATTAGGGATAAAAGGAAATCTTCTGAACTGGATTCAAGATTTCCTAAACGGACGGCGACAAAAAGTCACTGCTGGCGGCTACTGCTCAGAATGGGCACCTGTTACGAGTGGAGTCCCACAGGGGTCAGTTCTTGGGCCGCACCTATTCATTATCTATGTAAATGACAAAGTACGGGAAGTGAAATCGGACATAGCGCTCTTTGCAGACGATCTTAGACTTTGGAGAGCGATAAAATATGAAGATTACGTCAAGATACTACAAGAGGACGCAGAGAATTTGCACGCATGGAGCAAGAAATGGTGCATGAAATTCAACGTCAACAAATGTGCAGTAATGCACGTAGTATCAGCGAGGCGAAGAACAAATGCACCCCCATGGCAGTATCTCCTGGACAATCAACCACTCCAAACCGTAGATGTGCAAAAAGATCTTGGTGTATTTATTAAAGACGATCTAAGCGTCACCACGCAGTGTTCTAAAGTCGCTGCGCGGGCAATGTCCGTTATGAGCGCGATACGCAGAACGTTTATACACTTGGATAAAGATGTCTTTGGCAAAGTATACGGGACATTTGTGCGGCCGCACCTGGAATATGCGGTACAGGCTTGACGGCCGTGGCTTCGGAAGGATATAGATATCCGTGAAGGTGTACAACGGCGTGCTACAAAGGCTGCTCATGGCCTCAAAAGTTCACGTGCGAGCAGCGCTTGACGGCCCTGAACCTCTATCCCCTCCACTACAGGCAGGACAGAGGTGACCTCATAGTAACGTTCCAGTTGGTAAAAGGACTTAATCTGGATGTCGACTGGGAAACGTTTTTTGAAATGGCACCCAAGTCTAAGCTCAGACCACATGATTACCAGCTTAAAAGGGAACTGTGCCACACAAATCAACGTTACTTCTTTTTCTCCCAGAGGGTCATTCGCCAATGGAACTCTTTGCCGGAGTTTGTTGTTAATTCCCCTACCGTGAACGTGTTCAAGAGACAACTGGATACTCACCTGATAAAAGGCAACCCGAACTGCCGAAGCCTGATCTAACGGATTACTGAAATGACTATACATATACTACTAACAACCCATAATGAAATATTGAAATTTTCACAGTCCGAATGCGCTGAACAAAGTTTTTCGCAACTATTTCGCGAATATAATACCCCTTTCGCCTTTATGTTATATTATTAGATTTATGAATTCTCCTTACTAAAACTGAAAGCAAAAGCTTTGAAATTTAACTATTTTCCCTTATGTCTGTACCCTCTAAATGAAGTTTTCAGGGCTTCTGTCGTTTACTCCAAATATACTGACTGATACTGACTGATTTCGGTCATGCCGTCATGCCGACTTTTGAATGCGTTCGTTTCTGACCGCATGCAAAAAACTAAGCTAAGTCAGGAGTGACCACTTACGTAGTAGGCACATTTTCTACTGATTTTCAATGGCTGTATAAAGTTTAGTATGTTTTATAGAAAACATACACAAAGATTCCTTGTATCCAATTGTTTGCAAAGTATGCTTCCTTCAAATTTTATACACGAAGAAAACGCATCTTTTAGCTTCGAGAGTTTGTAATCATGAGGTACAACACAACTCGAATGGACATTTCACGGTCTTAAAGAATCCAGTCATTACAAGCTCTTTTGAAGTATAACCTTTGAATAAGACCTAAGTTGCTACCATTTGAATGCAAGAAAGGATATGTTTGTACATGCTCTCTATAAAGCATATTTAAATTTATATGGGCATGGAAAATCATTAGGGAAAAATGCATAATATATATGTAGTCATTCTTAACTGAGTGTCAATTTTCGTATGTGGCCGAGAAGGAAAGCATTCAAAAGTCGGCATTCTTGTGTGTCTGAAATGTTTTCGGATAATCAATAAGATAATTCATATTACTACCCCAAGTAAGTAACCCTTTTTAATCGAAAACACGTCAGATTTCGATTAACACTTAATGATGTAGTTCACCTACTTCAGAGGGAAATGCGAGGCCCAACGGGACGAGTGCGTCCTATAACCCGATCTCTGGACACCCTTCCGCCATAATATTCTCTATCGCAATAGATAGGTCAAAAACCCTTAACTCAGTGGTAGAGCTTTGAACTTAAAGATACCTAATGGTCAAGTAAGCCGAGTCCAAATCCCGGGTTATCTAAACCTGAGGTTTGACGTGGTTGGCTGTCGAGGGCTAGTAGGCCAGAAATAGCCGTTTTTTCCTTATCTTCGTCATTACTACTGCCTGCATGCATATACGCGCAGGAGGCATGTTAAGCTAATAATTTTTCAAATTACTGGAGGAAGAACTTGAAGTAAACCGACTGGGATTCAACTTATTGAATTCAACATCAAATCTTCTTTGAGTGTTTAGGTCAAACACAATCTACGTTTCCGAGATAATCGCGTGATGCCGTCCTATGAGCAAGAAATACAATTGGTGGTATAAATTTCCGGACGATTGGAAACACGCGAGCCCCAGGTCACAGGTTTCGCAATGCTCCGAACATAGGGACTCCTTGCATTTGCGTCATCTAACAGCAAAACCATCGGCGTAACTTTTTTCTGGGCCTTTATCTGGTATCTGTGTTCGAAATATGGGTAAACTATTGCCACTTATACGTATATACGTGGAGCGAATTTCGGCCCTTGGGATGGTCACTTTCTTCGGATCCTTTCGCGAGTATATTCGGGGATTAGGAAATAATATTAGCAGGTGGGCAATTTGATGGCCTTTAAAGACCTTTTAGAATTTTTATTTGAATAAGTATCACATAAACCAAAGTAATGGCTTAAATACCAGGTAATTCTTTGCTAATTTTTTTGAGCTTTCTGCAAAACGCCTGGGCTCTGGAGCACAGACTCCCGTCCATTTTTCAAGCGTATGTTTTCTGCTGCTTGGATAATTCTTTCGCGTTTCACCTTTCTCATATATTTAGGTCCTACGTGAGTCTGAGGCCAGTATCCCCGTTAAATGTTTGGTGAAGATTCATTTACTCATTTTTTTCTAGTGACGACTTGAATAAGCTCATCCCCTGGCCTTTATTTTTCGCTTAATTGTCTCAGGTCGTGGGGTTCCAACCGACCATAGCCTACAATATTGCCCTCTGTTACTACCAAATGAAGCAGTATGCTCAGGCTCTGAAGTACATCGCCGACATCATTGAACACGGAATTCATGATCATCCAGAACTGGGCGTAGGAATGACCACGGAAGGTCTGGAAGTCCGCAGTGTCGGCAATACTCTCACACTCCGGGAAACGGCTCTGGTGGAGACCTTCAATTTAAAGGTAAAGTAGTATGGCCTTTTGCGTGAATTCCATTGTCTCCTAAACCTGGGAGGCCTATTTTCCTGACTAGAAGACTCAAATTTGATGGCTTTTGTGATGTGTCAAATTTCTGGCGATGTGGACTTTTGATCGGAAGATCACAGCGAAAGGAGAACAGACCTATAGCATGGGTAGGAAATGCAATGTGTACCTTCGGAGCTTGAATATTTTGATTGATGATAGTTTGGATGAACTCTGAAGAGAACTGTGATCGGCGACGTTTGCACTAGTGGAGAACGGGAATTAAAATCAAACAAAGGTTAAACTGTTACAACATGCACGTTGTCTAAAATCCTTGTATTGGTAGTTAGCACTGTTTGTCTCGCTTTGACCTAAAGGCAACATTGGGCTAGATCATGCATCAGATTACCTGGGGTTACTAAAGTTAAGAAGTCTAAATGTTGCCGTTTGAAACTAAAACTACGTGAATCTGCGATGCTGTGTTGAAGCGTGAACCCAAGAACCATCGAATTCGGTTATCAAATTTCCGTCTGGACAGCCTGGAGTCGAATAATGCTGACTAGTTGAGTGAGGTATATGTAGACGTCTTAGTTTTACTTGTCTTGGTCGGTAGTGGTATATAATTCTTGCTGGCTCGTCACTTCGCGACCACTTTTCCGACTTCCAAACCGGACGTGCAAGGAAATCCTGCAAGTAACATAAACCAGTGAGCGTTGTTACCATCTAGCCTTTCGTCAAACATTTACATGTCGCCTGAGTTTCCACCCAGGGAGCAGGAAACCGCTTCGAGTGTATTGCCGAGATCTCACGAATGTTCGGCCAGCCCTGGCTACCATCGGACTTGTCTTTTGAAGCCACTCTGTCTCCGGGTCTCTTGCAAACTTTTTCATCCTTGGAAATACACTTGAGAGAGGCTGCCGTTTTCAGATTACATTTGCGTACAACGCAATCCTGCCTGGAGTTCCCCGATGGTATTGCACTTTCCGGCACCAAAGCAATCGCCTATAACTGCTGGGTCACTGTCTGCAGACAATAGCAGTTTATGGAGGATTTGTTGTTCCCAGGCTTGATAGGAATTAACTACACTGCTGTTCGTTCAGTCATGTTTAGTGATGGGTGGAGGTCATAGATAGTTTTGGTGCTTCAGCGGCGTCTCTTCTCACGGTAATAGACAGTTTGTCTGACACACTGAGAAGGAATTGGGTAAATTCTACTCGTCTACTTGACGACGAGCGCTGAAAAGGTCCACAAATGACTATGAAGGGCACATATGCCATATATGCACGTAGTTCGTGCTGTTATAAAGAATAGGCGTTTGGGCCCTGCATACTGCATGTCAGGGCTTAACCGGCATCCACGGAAAATGCCCTAACAAAGGTACCATACTGCAACAAGTGTGGACGTCTCCACGGTGAAGGAGTTACTTTCTGAATCTTTTGCAAGTTGATTTATTACATTTTTAACTGAGCTAGGTTTCGCGCATAGGCAGATAGCTGCATGCAATATTGCCTCTTGATAGCGGTCCGAAAGTAGAGCAAGTCAAGTCTGCCAAGCAACTGCTTAAAGTATACCTACTAAGGGGAGAGTTTTCTACCAGCCGGGTCCGCTTGAGAAAAGTCTTCTACCTGAAAGCGAGCTTCCTTCTTACTGGATTGATATGTTCCCCAAAATTTAAGAAAAACAATCAATTACACACTCTGGACTAATCTACTTTTGTTTTCTTCGACATCCGAACAACTCCAGTAAAATTAGGTTTAGGGATAAGTTAAAGATTAGGTTTTAGGCTAGATTTAAAGTTAGGGTAAGTCAGAATCAAGTTCAGGGCCAAGCTAGGAGCTAGTGTTACCTGGAGAGTTAAGGTTTAGGCAGGCTTAGAATTAAGACTAAGGCGGTAGGTTAGTTTTATATAGGATTATCGTTGGGTTTAGGACACGGGAATGTTTGACCTTTCCGGAATTATACGCAGGTCCACCATTATTGCTTAGGCTGGGCGTTCCTATTCCCATGTCTTGTTTAGCGTACCATATAAGTCACTCTTACCGAGGGGTCCCCCCTCAAGTACGTAATCGTTCTTGAAGTGGGAGTTTTTAAATCAAACGCTAATTCCTAGTAGTGTATAAATTTTTCATGAAATCGTCCAAGGATTTTGTTAGTTCATATGCTGTTATAAAGGTCTCTTGAATTTAGCAGGATCTAATATTTTCCTTAATTCTCAGGCTGCCATTGAGTACAATCTTTCCAACTTCCAAGCCGGTTGTGAGGCCCTGACCGACATGCCGCCGCGCTCGGAGGAAGAACTGGATCATATATCATTGCATAACCAGGCGCTCATGAATATGGATTCGAATCCTGCCGGCGGCTTTCATAAACTCCAGTTTCTGCTTCAACAGGAGACCTTCCCACGCGAAACCTTTGCGAATCTCCTTCTTCTGTATATAAAATACGAATATTTTGACCTCGCCGCAGACGTACTAGCTGAGAACGCAGCTCTTGCTTATGAATATCTTACACCCGATCTGTATGACTTTATCGAAGCGGTTATAATGCGTCAGACGGCGCCACAGGACGCATATAGGTGAGAGTCTCTATCTCCTTGCACGGTACTAGCACAGCTTCTCTATGATTTCTTTCGACTGAGGATGGTTCTTGTTTGGTCTTAGTCGACTCGACCAAATGGCTGCCAAGAGCACAGAACAGCTACGCTGCTTAACAAAGCGTGTTCAGGAGGCTCGGCAGGCGCATGATGATGAGGCAGTTAAGGCGGCGGTTTGCGAATATGATGCGGCTCTTGAGAAATACATTCCCGTACTGATGCAGCAAGCCAAGATCTACTGGGACATGCAGAATTATCAGCAGGTATGACTGTTAATGAGAACTTCACTACAACGTCTACTTTATACTTGTGAGTAGACAATAATACGCAGTGTTTTATTTCCTCAGGTGGAGCGCATTTTCCGAAAATCTGTGGAGTTCTGCAACGACCATGAAAAGTGGAAACTGAATGTCGCTCATGTCCTCTTTATGCAAGAGAACAAGTACAAAGAGGCTAGCGAATTCTACGAACCGATTGTGAAAA
>CACRXP010000056.1:844818-862133 GCA_902702965.1 Spirometra erinaceieuropaei | reverse complement strand
GTGCTAGGTTATCTCGTACAGCACATCGCCTTATTCACTGACGCGTTACGCTGGTCACGCCGCTGAACAAGGACGTAAGCTAGCAGATGCCGATGACGCTAGCGAGACTACGTCCACGTCGCCTCCTTACGCATCAGAAGACTGCAACTGCTGTCGCTGCTGTTGCAGCTGCCCATCTCATGGTGACCGAGCACTCCCTCTAGGCAGCACGACCTGTACTGAAGTGAGCATTGAGGTCACAGTAGGCGATAACTGTGGTCGCTTTTCACAGTCCCGGGGAGGGCGTGAAGATTTTCATCTTAGCTGGTCATTGAGGGGTGTATAGGTGCTGACGACAGTGGCAACTTTTTGCCGCAGTTTGGCAACCTCTTGGGAATGAGACCATAAGTGAAGCCGTGTGACGGGAAGGACAGTTGTCTTACGACTTCGTCCCTGACGACAAAGGCGACTTGGAATTCTTGCTGCTTCTGCCCTTGGATGCCCGCTCCAGAAGAAAGTGTATCCTACAGCCTGTTCAGAAAAGCAGGTCTCGCTGGGAGGCGCAATGCCTGGTTTGTAGCGCGCCAGTCTGCGGGTAACCAAAGCCGTCCTCCTTTCCGGACTGTATGCCATGGGATTTTCTAGAAGGGAAAGAACGTTGTAGGCTGCCAGAGTGATCGGTGACGCTCTGGCAGACTGTTGGTAGACACGGGGATGAGCATGAGAGTGGCTGCTTGTTGTGGTTTTTCGACTGCATCTTTTACGCTCAAAAGCCACGGGAACTTGCCGATGGTTTGTTTTATCAGCACCTTTTCAGCCCCTTTCCTATCGAGGGGATAATCAGTGTTATTTCTAAATAGGGCCGTTAAATCCTCCCAGACGGCTGCCGAAATCCACTATGGCTCACAACTTTTGTCTAGCGGGAAGGCAATCTGATCTAGCCTGGGAAACCTACGGGGTTGCATGTTGCCTTCTCCATAGAACTGTTTTGATTGTGGCTGGGAAGGGAGTCTGGGGACTAGTTCGGGACTGCCGGCTGTAAAGACACACGCCGGACACCCTCATTTGGTTTAACCCACCAGCCAACAACGCGTACCGGACTCTGACCGCTGTGTTGTGCACGGCTTCATGGAGCCACATGTGAGAACTGAGTGCTGGAACGGTATCCATTAGGCCATCGATGCGTTCGGCGCAGGAACCGTCAGTGTACTGCCCATAGGTACGCGTTTCTTACCACCATAGCTGTGCTGTGACGGCACACCTAGATGCGGATTCGGCCATGTCAGCCACCTTTTTTGTTGTCTGTCAAAAACCTGATCATCTGCTGTGTGGACCAGGGGGTGTGGAGTGGAGCGCCAAGGTGTGGGCCCGATCGCGCCAGCCACCTGCGCCCTCCCCCACCCCTGGTCTTCTTGCCTTTTCCTTGACATCGGGCCCAAGTTGGGGGGGGGGGAAGAGATTGCGGTAGGTGCTGGGCAAGTCTACTCTCATTACAAATTAACTCACTCGCAAGTCACTGTGTCTGCTGCGCCTTGCTGTATCGCACACGGTGGACATCGTCGGAAACGACGGTCGAACTGTCGTGCGTACGATAAATGCTTTACGAGCGTAGTACACACCGGATTAGATTTCACTCCTTATCTCGACAGACGGTTGAACTTGTGAGTAGTATGACATCACGGACGGCAAAGCGAGAATTCTGATTGGCAAGCCACGGGAATAGGACCCCTTTCCCACTAAATTTCGTGGAGATTAGAATTGTGGTTAGGACACGGGAATGTACCCTACCTTGAGCTTGAAGCAGGCCCATCTGTTTTCCCGGAGAGGGATTCCTATTCCGCCACCTTAATCTCTAATTGAAGACCTTTTATCACTTTGGTACTTGTCTGTATTAATTACTTTTAGGTCAGTTTATTTCCAGGTTTTCTATGTTTCCTGATCCTACACGTACCCATTAATCTGTGCCTACATAAAGTCCCTTCGAGGTAAGTAAGCTGGCATGCAAACTGACCAATTATCTGCCGGTAGTTGCTTTGGGCAAGGACTAAGTAGGAGCTTGCGCAGGCGTAAATAAACTAATCACGGTAATGGAAGCCACCTGCGTCTTGGGCCTTAACTGCCCAAGTTACAGCTATCAAATTACCTGCGCATTCAATTGGCCACGCTCTGTCTACTTTTATCGCGATACATTGATGGCAAGTGTATCAAAGACTCCCGCCTTGAACCTTCAGGATGCATTAAGCCCACCTGCCTAGTTTGGGGCAAATAAAGCCGAATGGCCGAGCAGGGGCGTTAATGCAGGCGAAACAGCCTGCCTAATATCCCCCCTTAAACAAAACTCAAAATGCCTACGGGAGGATAAATATTTCTTTGTGCTTATTTGCCCGTCTCTTGCCCGCTTAATAAAATATCTGCCAGTCTGCGTGTTCTCCGGGCTTTGCATTAATCCAGTGTTTCCCCGCCCCCCCCCCCCTTTTGCATTTCAGCATTTGCATACTAATTGAACTTAAATTCTTGTGTGGAAATAAGAGTTTGAAACTGCTCACAAAACCATAGTAAACTAAAGACGGCACAGCCAAATTTTGCGTCGCTTTGAGTGAAAAATTCCATGCAACTCTGCAGCCTATAAAAGGCTATCGTGACGCCGCGCGCAACCTACATAGACGACTCAGGAGACAAAGTCGGTACGCACAACTCGACCTGACGATTTACAATTGTTCCAGGACTAAATTTAAAACTTGACGGCGAGTCTATAGAACAAAGTGCGTTCGGCTCCCCATCTTCGTATACGTTTTCTATCGATTTCCGCGTAGAAAGAAACGTCTAAACTCAGATTTCTATGTAAGTATATGTTATGGTGAACCAGGTGAAGAGGTAGACATTTAATATCATTTTTACAGGGCTGGTGGTCAATGTGAAAAAACTACTCTAGCTCCCTCCAAGTGTCAAACAACCTAACAGGTTCCACACCATTATATACATTTGCCGTCGTTTTCGGCGGAAAATAGAAGGCTCACGCCTCATTTGTTTGTTTTACCCTACTCCCAATAAAGGTGCTGCTCAAATTGCAAACTCTTTTGTGGAAACACAGTCTACCCCTTATTGTATGGTCGGCACCTCCCGATACTCCGGTCTGAATGAGAAGTTCAGGAAAGTCAAAGTAATTCGCGATGACCAGAAGTTAAGCTAAATTAACTCATTCCTCTTGAATTACGAGAAGTTGGATGCTGTCGACTACCCCAGTACCACCGGGCTATCGACTGGTCAGTGTGCGGAGGCGATGGTCCGGTTGCAGGACATCCTGTTGCTTCCGGTAGAAGACACACATTACATTTGTCGAAATCACGGTCATGGCCAAACTGCCATCGGCCTACGAAAAGTAACCTCCGCTATCTGCTATCGGGAAGGTGGTTGAGGTTCAGAAGAGGAAGGTTGATGATAGAAGAGAACAGGCGAGGCCCAGGAGGCAGCGCAGAAGACGATGATGCGATCACTGGAGCAAGGAATTCATTGACCTGACGTTTCGGATCCTCACTCGAACATATCATCGGAGACAGTCGCAGGTAAGGATAATGGTAGCACAATGAGTGCAGTATTTATAGCACGTGGCTGCAATGGGACCAAATGCGTACCATAATTAACAGCTCTCGCAATCACTGCTGGGGTCGTAATTGATGTAATGATTGCATGTCAGTCCGCGTCCGAGTCGCTACTGGCCGCGATTTCGTCACCTGTGCTGGATACTGGTGTGACAATTGCTCGGCAAATTGGCTCACTGTCATTGGGATTACTGCTCGCCCGCGTTGAACAGCCAGTACCTCAAAAGAATTTCAGAACACGAAAGTCCATCACCTGATCCGAGACACGTCCAGCCGGTATTGCAGTAAAAGACCTTTGTTTTGGTTATGCACCTCACCGATCCCCCAGGAGGGGTCCCTAAAATCATTCTCCAGGTTTTCTTCACCAGCGAGGTCAAGCCAGATCTAGAGAGGAGGTCACTCCAGTCGGCTTTTGGCGATTCCAGGGCATGGGGCCGCATTGTTTTTTGGATGACATAAACTCAAAAGTCTGCTATGCCGGCATTGGCGTAGGTTGACAGAAGTGTAAGCACAAGTCAAAATCCCAGGCATACACTTAGACGCTATTCTGTGGTTTAACGCCATTACCACAAAAGGTGCTCAACCGAACAGTTGTTATTCAGCTCCAATACTCTCTATATTTTGTCGGGAAAGTCAGGGATGGGAGGGGGGGGGTGAGGATGAAAATTTTCAGCTTTTTTATCGCTTTTGGCTGGCCAGCCATCCCTAAGCCCGCGTAGAGCATGCTAAATTGCACTTTGCTATTCGAGCTTCGATGAGAGAATCGACGCTTTTATTGTGCCATACGGCCAAGTCGTATTTGCGAAGGCCAACCTCATGTGACCTCATATTTCACGTGGCCTTTCGTGGAGAGCTCATTACTAGTCAGCCTTTCGCTTCATTTTCAACTGAAATCCCTGTAAGAGTGTGTGCACGTGTGATCCTCTGTCTTCCCATCTACTCCCGAGTCTCCTTAAAGTGCGCCTGGTTATGCTGTAAAAATCCACCCAGAATGACTTAACTAGGGACACGGGACTGGAATCTGGGAATAAAATGATCAACAAAGAACGGGAATTTGTGAATAACTGGTTCAAAAAGTGTCATATACGATGCAGTTGTCCGCCATATTTGGCAGCTGGTATCGAGGAAGTTGAACCAAACAAAGCTATTCTCAACCGCGGTGTGAAGAGTTCGTCCGGTAAGAACAGTGAACTGAAATTTCCCTGAATGCATGCTAGGGAATTTAGCATCTGTTGCAAAAGGGAGGTACCTTTCTGCTCAATCTTAAATACCACAAGATGGATGTAGGTTTAACAGACCCCAGTAATATCTATTCAAATTTGGACGTTTGGGTGTTTCGTCAACTTCCAAACACGTGGAAAAGCACGAGAAAGCCGTATCCGCCTTGTTCCCTAAACCGGCCGCCCGAGGACCAGAACAGCGTAGCCTCCAAACTCTTTCAAGGTCTGTCCAAGTTAAAAAAAATATGACGTACATCACTTCGAACGCGGGCCCACGGGTAAACGTGACCCTCTGTTTCTCCTTCCTCCCCTCCCCTCCAATAATTAATACATTTTTGTGGAAGTTCGGGATCTTGTCCACAGACTGCCTTACACATCCTGTCATGCCGGATTCATTACCCCTTCTCCCCACCTGTCCCCTCATTAGAATACATCCTGGGGGTATTCATTGGTGTTCCTCCTCTCTAGGTCATTAAATGTGGATGTGCACTAGCGTTTTGTCGCCCTCCCCTCCCTTCCCCCCCGCTTATGTAAATTAGGCTGTCTGACTGCAGCCGCTGCTGCTGCCGCATTCGAGGCCGGCTCCCTCACTCCTTTTGAGAGGATTACCACCAATGGGTTCGCGTGTGTGTGCGCACGCGTACAACCGCCACTGAGTGAGAGAAGTGGTTCCTCCGGCTCAGACCTGCAAAGGGCGTGGTGCTCGAGGGAGACTGCTTATGTGTGTGTCTGTGTGGCAGTATCGCGAGTAATCACGGCCAAAGTCGATTCCTCGAGCACAGTGAATTAATTACCGGCTGAACCGCCTTGGCCGAATGAGTCACCATTCCTGCCCGCTCCGCGTCCGCGAGCACCACTCGGTCGTAGACGATGGAGCCAGCCTCCTTCATCCCGTCCCCGCGACTGTTCTACATCACCCTCTGGCTGGCATTGATAAGCGTGGACAACCTGCCCCAGTGCTCTGACAGGTCTTTACCCTTCGTCTCGCGCTCAGTCACGGCCGACTTAACTGTGGACCACCAGCAACAGCGGCGATGACGGCTGGAGGCAGAGGGCGGGGGGGGGGTACTAGGTCGTTCCAACTGTCCTTTTGTCAGACGGGGTTGTTCCGGACCTGGAATGACTTATTTGCCTCTCACTTCTCCCTCTCCCCATCCCCCACGGTGCTCACGACTGCTCATGGATGCCATCATGTCAAAGAGGGGTTTGTGAGTGGGCTTGCGCGACGGGCTTGTTTGACAGGCCCTCATTACAGAGTTAGAGAGGGATAAGTACGTACCCGTCACTACGTCTAGTGGGCAGACGGTCGCTGGTCCACTTGATTCCTGATCACTCAGGACTTCCCCCAGAATTGCCATTTGCGAGCACCCAGAGCGTGTTGACTAAAATTTAATTCATTGATATTTTGGCAGATTTTGAATAATTCATATTGACCCAACTGTGAAAAACTCGGCGCCTCGGTGGGATTCGAACCCACGCAGTAAGGGGGAAGGCTTTAGTACAGCCAACGCTCTAACCACCTGAGCTACGAGGCCCCGCCGGACGACGCGAGTTTTATCACACTTGGGTCATCTGGTGGATTCTAGGTGAATTACTTAGGAAATCCGGCTTGGGCAGTCAACTTACTGTATCAGATTTGGTGGATTCCAGACGTTGCAGTAGGTTGGGCGGGTAACTTGACCCAAGTGTGATAAAACTCGCGTCGTCCGGCGGGGCCTCGTAGCTCAGGTGGTTAGAGCGTTGGCTGTACTAAAGCCTTCCCCCTTACTGCGTGGGTTCGAATCCCACCGAGGCGCCGAGTTTTTCACAGTTGGGTCAATATGAATAAAATTTAATTCTTATATGTTCATTGCAGTACAGAGTACTTGTGCATGGAAGTTCTTGTTTTCTGTCCACAAGGGTACGAGAGCCTCTAGCAGACGGGTCATACAGACTTATGAAAAATATTAAACGATGCCCCCAACTTTCCGGTTTTCTGACTTTTATTGCAATTTTATCCAGTTGTGGCTGAAAGTCCAGAGTAAAACGACCTCACCTCTCACTTCAGTATTGCAATAACTGGGCCTTGCTTAGCCCATTATTCCTTCCAGAATTGTCCCATGGTTAATGTTTTTAGTAAGATGTGGTTTGGTAGTCCCACCTGATGGACACAATACTGTGGGGGTTGGGGTTAATGGTTAGGGATTAGGGTTAGGAGTTGGAGACTATGGTTAGCGGTTAGGTTTAAAGCTTAGGTTTAGCAGTTGGGGTTTAGGATAAGGGATTATAGTTAGGAGTTAGGGTAAGGGCACTGGGTTAGCGCAAATATTTATCAACCATGGGAAGTACAACCACGCACTCCCAACTGCTTTCCTTTTGCATACAATTACTTTACCTCGTCGCTTATGCGTTCCCCGGCTCCCCCTGTAAAAACCCCTATTACCACCGGTCCGTACTGGAGGTATCTGGGGTTTGTTTACTTCAGGCGGGGCTACCAAACCACATACGACCATATTTTGTGATGACCGCCCATTAAGACCACCATGGACATCGATTTGCCCGTCTACGAACTAACATACCGCCAGTTTTTCTTTGCACACCATTTAATAAACAGCGTCAAGGAAATCTTGGCCAGGCAAGGATCAAACTCAGACCCACTGATGGACAAGACAGGTGTCTGCCCTCTACGCCATGGGATTTGCATGGCCGAATTTGAGGAAGCAGGACTGCTCTCCTCTCCAGAGGGACGGTAGGATTCCGTGGGGTACTGACCACCAGAAAGCTGGGGGTCCTGCTTGGAACCTCCACACAGTTGACCAACATGAACTGTTCCGCCTAGTCCATTTCTCCCAGACAAAATTACATTCTGGTGCTCTTTTTATCAACCGCTGTCAGAAAGCTTAATTTTTCCATTTGGCCATGTGGCAGTATCGCTCCGCTTCTGGAAGTCTTCCGAAAAACGTGTCAGGTCTTCGTCCAAGTAACTTTTTTTCCTGCAATCTCTTGGTATAATTTTAGGTAGGACGCAGAGTTAAGCTTCATTCACGTTTTATTTTGTGTGTAAACTAGTTTTTTTTGAAGATTTATTGAAGCACCTGATTTTGCAAAAAGTGGTATATGTACGTAGACCGTACATAGGGAGACATGTGTTCGAATCTTAATGTAGGTCGGCATAAGTTATGCAGCAAATCAAAAACTTTGTCCACCGCCCGTTGAGTATCCGAAGAGGCAGAATTATACAGCGTTGGCCCAGACACCAAAGGGTTCGCTTGGCAACGCTAAATCAAGACGACTGAAAATCGCATGCTATCCGTACTAATGGACAGATTTTGAGCTAGTAGTTTTCTATCTCTGACGATACTTTGACCGTCGTTGCCTACGTTATTCGTCGTGCGCTCCACAGTAGGCCGAGAGCAGGCACGGTGACTTGCGCGTGAATTAGACTATAGTGAGAGTAGACGTGCGCAGCATCTACCGCACTCGTTTCCCCACTCCCCACCTGGATCCGGTGTCAAGACAGAGTCAGGAAGATCGGACGCGAGGGTGGGCGCGGGTAGTTGGCACGGCCGGACCCGCACCTAGGCGTGCCACCACACTCTACAACATACACTTGACCAACAACAACATCCCAGCAGGAGGCAGAAGGACGGGGCTGACTTGGTAGCTATGCCCACTACCCAGCGGGAGCGCAAACACATCTACCGGCAGGAAACCAGGTGTCGGAGAACTGCTAGCGTATACCAGGCTGCGAGTTCCATGGGTTGCTGGTACTGGTATAGCACACGCCGTCAGACCTTTCGACATCATACACACACACCCCACACCAACCACGGATATAGAGACACTCTATATCTCGGTCGCTCACAAATAATCTTTAAATCCTCAGTTAAACACCTTTGTCAACGGGCCCGTGGCTCAATGGTAGAGCGTCAAACTCCATGACCAAAGATCCCGGGTTCGAATCTCAAGTGATCCACACTTGGGGTAGGGTGTGACTGGCTGATGACGGCTAATAATCCAGAAATGGCCATTCCGGTCTCCCTTGTCTTTGTCGGTACGACATGACCTTTGTCAGCATTGGAACACGAATTTATTCAATCGGCCGGGACTGCTAATACTGTGGAATAAATTGGGAAGATGAATGCCCTTTTTGGATTTAGTGACCCTTAGAGGAGGGACTTAAACACTTGGGTAAGCCTATAACTAATTGAGGCGTTGTAACACAGATGTGTAAGACATTCAGTCTCCCATGAAATCTTGCGTAGTGTCATGTTGACTGCTGAGAAACCTTCCGATCTCCTCTGCTATTTAACTCAAGCAAAACGGCATACACATTAGTGTGTTCGCCCCCTGTCGGTCTGATGGGTTGACCGTCGATTTCGGGGATGTCCCCCGTGTGCTTCAGAGCAATGTGCAGCAGGCGCGGTGACTTGCGCGTGAATTAGTTTGCGGTGAATGTAGACTTTCGCAGCATCTACTTGACTCCCTCCTCCCCATCAAGAAGACTGAAGGCGGGAGAGAGCGCAGGTGGTTGGCGCGACGAAAACCAGCACCTAGGCGTGCCCCACACCCCCTGGTCCGCACCAAACACTTGACCAAGACTTTGACCAATAACAGAATAAACGGATCAGAAGGAGGAGGATGGCTGGGTAACCATGCGCACGACCTGTATACCCAGCGGGAGCGTAAGCGCATCTACCGGCAGTGAACCAAGTGCTAGAGAACTGCCAGTGTACATCAGGCTGCGAGGACCATGATTTGCTGAATCACGGCATAGCAGACGTACACAATTCTTACGACCTAAAATTTCTACTAAACCACGTATTGGCACATTCAGAAAATAGCCAGGACTCTGCTCTGGCACGAAACTTATCGTTGAAGATTTTAGTCTCTTCAGAAATAAATTCGCAAACTTGGAATGAATGCTTACGGAGAAGTTTAGCCAGTCTCGCTCCGGAAGTCGGTATGAACATAAAGGCTGCAATTCGCCAGATTTGGCAGAATAACCGCTCAGTATTACAAAGTCGTTAACAGACAGTCAGTAGTATACAGATGTTGAATGATTCATCATACTGTCGGCGCAAGTACTAGCATGAAAGTTAGACATTTTTTCGCCAATTTCGTGCCGAGGCTGCAGCGGCGTCGGCTCACCGGCTCAGATACTCGTAACAATTTTCAGACCGGGTCTGAATAGACCGAGGGACTTACTTCAAGTCCGCGTATTGATTTCTGAGGGAATAAAAACTCAACATTTAAACCTGGAACATGTAACGAGAAGCACATCGCGAACGCCAGAAGACTCACTGGTGAACCGAACCGCCCGCAACTGCTTCATGCAGCGACAAAGTTGGTGAAACACGTGCCAGGGTCGTGGCTAGTAATCGTGCTGTCTGGATAGTGAATTGCCTCAAGGCAGTTATCCTCATGCTACATACCCTTAGACGCAACGGCTATAGTGGTATGAGCTCCGAGAACTGAACAACTCTTCGGAGAGGTGCATTGATCAGACCGATTGCTGTCCACAGAGCGAGAACTGCAACCAAATTGGCAAAGCATTCATTTCATTGGCCAACTGTAATCATGTTCAGGTCTCAGGTCTTTCGGTCTGACGATGGTTGACTGCGGAAGACAAATGACTATAGTTCGACCGTCGATCCCGATGATGGCCACCATGTGCCCCGAAGCATGGCAGTCACAGGGACGGGGATTTTCGCGTGAATTATTTTGTAATGGTAGTGAACTTGCGCCTCCTCTATTGCATCCTCACCTCCCCCAGTTATATAAACCCCGTGTCAAGACAAAGTCAAGAGGACCGGAGGCGCGATCGGGCACAGACAACCGGCGCGGCGTGAGCCCGAACCTAGGCGCGCCACCACACTCCCATGTATAGTATTGGTTATGGGTGCGCAAACCCAATAACGCCTGTCATGACCTGATTTGGTTCCCACGTTGGTCCAGCACATGTGCTTGTTTTAGGGGCAAAGAGGATAAATAAAGTAGGAATGAGCATCAATGTCTCCCATCTCACTGTCGACAATATTTGGCTTATCCTTTAGTCGTCTCTATGCAACCGCCAGCTGAACCTGCGCACCTAATTCCCAAGACAAGAGGGAAGGCCCGTTCTCCACCCTGTAACCAGACTATGCTGGTGAACGCGTCCTATGCAGGACCCTGAATATTCTCTTCCGCCCTCAATGGCACGTGGACCCGTGCCTCGGGCAATCTAGTGTTAATTTGGGCGACTAACTGAATGTTAGTTTAAATCTGAAATCGGCTGTGTATGGGAATAGGTAAGATGTGGTTATGTAGCCGCACCTGACTGACACAATACTGTTAGGGTTAGGGTTAGATGTTAAGGAATTAGGGTTAGAGGCTAGGGCAACTATTTCACAACCACTCAAAGTACAACCGCGCATTCCCAATAGCTTTTCTTTTCATACAATGGCTTGACCTAGCCGGTTGTGCGTTCCTCGGCATCACCTGTAAAACCTCCTATTACCACCGGCCCCATTTTACAGGTGGATGGTGGTTGGTTACCTCGGGCGCGACTACTTAACCGCAGCTGACCAAGTTAGCATCGGTTCGTTACTTACCTAGAACACCCTCCTATTACAGATAGCCTTGCTTCAATTTCAGGGGAAGTTAGGGTTAGGGTTAGAGTCGTGGACAAGAGGGCTAGGCTTAGTGTAGGCATTAGGATTTTGGCAAGGATTAAAACTAGGGCAGGGGAATAGGATTCCCCCCAAGAATTTAGCACGAGACCCATATTTTTGAGCCCGAACCTGACTTTAGACTGTGGGGAACAGACGCGTTTAAGAAGCCGGATTTGGCCATCCAGAGCCCTTCCCTTCCTTGTTGGTTATTATCCTTGGTTGAGAGAAGAAGTTCGCACTTCCTGGGTGTTCAGCAAACACTTATTTGCCAGGCAGGTGTTCAAATCTCTGCCTGGCAGAGTAAACCCTTTGAGACATAAAGAATGAAGCATGTTAAGTATCGGTGCTGGGCAGGGAACAGTCACCGAGATCAAATTTGCTGCCGCACAACCTGTCCATATCCCCTGTGGGCTGAGTAACATCGCACGGCAACCAGGGCAGTGCGTATGAGTAGAAGGTTAGTAACATCCAGTAGATAATACGCACTCTGTGCCAGTGCCAGCAGTACAATAAGGTCTAAATACACTTGGCTGTTTACCAGCCAAACTGAATGTAGATCTAAGATAAACTGCGGGAGCGTACGGTTGTCTGAAACTTGTCCACCGAGCCCAGCTGCTCCGGTTTTATGAGTTCTGTGTACAAAATCAAAGGGCTCTGGACTGCACTAACGCGCTGGCTGTTATTGTACTGAGGAGCAAGATAAATAGGGGTGTAGGTCTTCGTATGCGTATGAAGGCCATTCAGCCAGGATAGGGGATTTTTGTTTTTTGTGTGTATGGCCAACCAATCATACTCTGACTCAAACTGTCTCGAGACCGTTATTTCGGCGATCCCTCCCACCAGTCTGAAGCTGGACGTAGTCTTTTCGACAGCGTCTTTTTTTCGGCGAAAATAGTGCAAAAAAGCAAATAATTCTGATACCTTCAATGGGGGAGGGGGCCTGTTCAAAAAGATCGGTACATCGCCAGTTCTGTTCGACCCCCGTCAACACATTTTCTCCATCATGAATCAGCGAATGCTTGCAATGAATACCATGCCAAAAAATTTGCCGTCATCTGCCCTGACTTTCGCATCGTCGCATTTGGACAGGACATTTTTTGCATATATTATGGTTACCTGGGCGAAAGAAATTGTATTTAAAAACTACGTGATGCACAAATAAGAGAGTGTTGAAGGCTAACAGGGATCCATTTTCAAGACTGGACAATTTCCGTCAGCCTACACAATTATCTCTTTTGAAAATTGACTAGATCGGATAAAGAAATAAGCACCTCTACTGCATTTCAGGTGGCCTTGAGATTCGTGGGGGTATCTATTCCGGTGTCCCAACTTTTATCCTAGCCCTCCTGACAACAACACTATCCATAGTCTCCTTAAATTTAACGCATGGCCACCTGTGATAGGGGGGGGGGGGTACGTGTTCGCGTGTCACCATTGACTGTTCTCGGTTCGACTCATGTTCATTTATGTACGATCTAGGAGTGTTTCAGCAAACCGTGATATTTCCATCGCTGACTTCGTCGCGTGCAAGCGTCATGCTGGTTGCCCGTATGACATTTACCATTGAATATTACGGCTGATCAGTCGCCGCAAAAGTCAAGGTCGATTAGTCTGCCGAGGAGACAGTGGTCACTTGAGCGTCAAGGTATGTACACTGAGGCAGACTTTCAGCTACGCTGAGCTTCTCCGGGTGTTGTGACCATGCGGCGAGAGTAAATACTCTGAACTCTATAACCACCAGGTCGAATCTCAAGTCCTAGGAGAAGACGGAATGCACCAGAATGAGGGGCTTATTGTGCACAGAACCCGGAGTTGTCCTCTCGGGCAGTAGTGGCCACTGGCGAAGCCAGGGCTGGTGTTGACTGCGTCTAGTCATGCCCTAGAGTCCCTGAGATAGTGGTGGCAGCGGATTTTCTAGGCTCGTGGGCCAAGCTCAAGTGGTGGCCAGTCAGTGTGTGTTGCGTTTGTCGAGGGGTGGTGTCAGAGTGGCCTAGGTTGTGCTTGCAGGAGGTGGGGTGCGTTCAAGTGGCCACATAGGCAGCTGCGGCTGTGCGGACGCTGGTATGCCCGAGCTGTTTGTCGTGTGACTTCTGGTCAGCGCGTCTGGAACGGTTCACTGCAAAAGGGTGGATGACCTTGAGGCAGCGAGGTCTTGAACAATGACGCCAGACCGGTCATGATGGCTGCTCACTACAAACTCTCAGGGAAGTCTCTGAAGGAGAAAACGTTTTTCGACCTAGCATATGTGTGAATGCCTTAAAGTCCATAGTCAGAAGGGGCCACCACGGTCTGACTCTCTCTCTCTCTCCTGGGTGACACTGAGGTATCTCGTCAGTTGCGAACCTTCCAAGTCACGAACGTTATCGGATTGTGATAGTTTAAAAGTGAATTTGACTTTTTATGACGAAGAAATTAAGCCCTTAATCAGAGTCTGATTGACATTTGCTCCCATCCTGCCCCATGTCTCGTCGGCCTATCAGAATTAAGCCAATTATCGATGGTATTGGGTTGACTGGCTAATGCATCGTAAAATCGCAGCCTAACGCCCCCCCCCGCCCTACTGACTCTGACTTCAGAGAAATCAGAAGTGCCATAAATGTCACAGACGGAAGAGCTATTGCGGTCCGACTGTCGTCTCAACGAAGTACTAAGCGGACCAGTTAATTGGTAGCTTCCCAAACCACAACCGTTAATGCATCTGGATAATTTCAGGTGTGCAAAAATAAGTAGAATGAACAGTAGGATGGATTTTCGCGAGAAAGTTTGTCTCGGTGTCGGACTCAATTTTCTTTTTCTCATTTATCCGCCAATGTCCCGCCTGCGGACTAATGATGACATCAGACGCATTGGCGCACATGATATGAACCCTCGTCCACTGTGAGCCACACACCCGTATGGCAGTACTTATAGATTCACGTAGACGCAAAATATCATCCGCTAAATTCGGCCACACTTTGGTCTGGCGTACGGATTGCGTAATCCTAAAGGGGGTTTTTTAAATCCTCCAGGTAAAGCTTTGTAAGCAGCCCTAATTAAACCACGTTTCACTAATCTCTAGAAATTTAAAATTAACCCACAGATCTCAAAAATTCCGGGGTTACGTTCTTGAGTTGCCTGTTAAGCGCGCTGAAGCTGATAGCCCTTGCAAAGACAACTCGAACTTCGAAGCCTCCTTTACACCTATTTATTGTAGGAGTGAACTCAAAACAACCTCATTGTACTATCATCCACCCATTGCAAAATAAAAAAATTAGATATATTTCCTCCCCTTTTGAAGGTATCATTTGGTAACCAATTCGCTTTGTGGAGGGGGGAGGGAAATGTTTTCACTTAAGCCGCGTGGATTATTTCACTACTGCTATTGCAAGTCAGAAGTTCACCGGTCGATGCACTTGCGCAATTACTTGATTTCGAAGCCTTATTTGGTCATGGTCCGTCAGCTATACCCATTTTTGGGGCCATGAGCTTCCGCATCTCTCGAAGCAACTAATTCGGTTCCGCAATTCATATTTCGCCAACCCTGATTTGGGGCACAGCTGTTTTTCAGTCTCTGATATGCCAAAAAGGCGATTAGGACCCCCTATTTTATGCCGTCGCAAATTCGATTGCTTACGTTTTTAAATTTAATAAATTCAGGTGTCAAAACTCATGATTCTTGATCTTCCTCATGTGCCTGACTACCTTCCTATGCAAGCCTAACCATGAATGAATGCTTACTAGACGCTTAGAACCTCTTTGACATCAGTAGGCAAGCATTGCTACTGCTACTGCTTGTTTCTGGGCTCAGGCTACAGAAATTTAGCGCAGAGTCAGACAAGGCTGTCAAAACCGGACGTGGGGTGTTTAGAATACGTATAGAACTACGAAGAGCATTTGAAAGCGACAGATCCTTACCTGGGTTTGGAGCCCATCATAGAAAACGCCTCAGGAATTTCAGTTAATATTGAATTCACGGACATGGCAGGACATGAGAACAGGAACCGCCTGCAATACAGATGGCTTTGGGCCAACTTCCAGTTTAAGGATTAGGTTTAAAGCCACAATTAAAGTTAACGGTAAGGTAAGTCCGAATCAAGTTTAGGGCTAAGGTAGGGGGCTAGTGTAAACTACAGAGTTAAGGTTTGTGGTAGGGTTACGGTCAAGTTTAGGGAATCGGTTCAGTTTTACATTACGGTTATTTTTGGAGTTAGGACACGGGAGTATTTTGCCCTTTGCGGAATTATGCGGGGGCAAATCTTTATTACTTTGGCGGGGTGTACCTATTCCCATGTCCTGTTTAGGGGGTCACATCATTCAGTCCCACCACGGACACCTCAATGGTAGGCGTTTGTGGATGCTCCTGCCGCTGCTTGAAAGACTTCGGTCTCCTGAAGCAAAGGCTATGACGACTATTCGGAGGGTTAATTGTGCGGTGTCAAGCAGATCCTAGGGTCCAAGTACCAACCTCCCCCGGGGAGAAGTAGACATTCACAGATTAAACTGAAATACAATCTCCCTCCCATCTGAACTCAACTCCCGGACCGCAACGCAACCCCAAAAAATGCGCCAGCGTCACGGCTGAATGCTATCCACAATGTCTGCTAGAAGGGTACCAGCCGAACCAACACCCAATCAAGTCATCATATATTAAGACGCGAATTGTAAAACTGTTCATGTTGTACTGGGGCATTAATCCTCCTTTAAGATTTGCATCTTATCCGTATAACCATACATCATACTGAGTGAGCATTGAATTACGAACTACGTCAGTAGAAGTAAATCCTCATTATATGGCCATATAAAATTACCGTTTTTTGTGCAACCTTATCACATATGCTATCACCAGGAAGCATATATCCAAATGTATTATTTTTGGGCTAAAAAAGCAAACATCGGCTGAACCACTGTGACCCAAGGAAATTAATGTGGGTTGCCTAATTTTGAAAGCATAGATCGCAAGCGAATAAGTCGTGGGCTTTAGGCAGGGGTGGGACTAGTTGTAGTTCTGTCCTTCGCATTCCCCGTCAGTGGGCTATCGCCAGTCGGAGCAAGGAGTTCTGTGACTTGGTTTGAAAAAGGTGTAGTGCAATGTGGCTGTTTGGGTATAACATGTAAAGGGGGTATTGTTGCTACGTACAACGTCTCTCGGCATTCGCGATTTTGCTTATGATGTGTGACACAGAGCAATACCTTTCTGCATGTTGATCGATGGACAGTAGTGCAGCGGATGGCCTTCCGGTGGCAGGCTTCAGTGCACCGTTACTGCTTTCATTTGTACTTTCCGTTGTCCTTCAGGATTTGCCTACGGGCATTCCATGGGAGCGAGGATGTCGACTGTTGCACTTTGGGTCACATTCCTGGCCAGGTGCTTCGTAGTCGATCTCCATCTTAGCGGTGTTTGTTTGCCCCCTACAATTTCCTCGTCGCTTACAAGAAGAGGCGGGTTTCCCCCACAGTGTGTGTGTGTGTGTGTGTGTGTGTGAGAGAGAGAGATATTAGTGGTCTGACATTTCAAGTAACGAATATTCAACTACCCCTGATGAGACACTGGTAGGTTGAGTACGCAACTCGCGTTGCGGGACCTGCAGGTCGCTCGCCCTAACGCTGCTTGGAGTACTGACGACGGCTAGGAAAGTCATATGTTCTTGCTCGGCCACAGATGACGCTACATTCGAATTTGTCGTCTAAGACAATAGCTGACCGATCAGAGCGTTGGTTCACTTGTCACGCTTCCCTGTGAGTCCGACATTTTGTCAGAATGTTACCCGAAGCCAAATTGTGTTGCGACTGATTGGACCAGTAGATGACAATTGTTCCTCCTACGTTTGCCTAGTAGCGGCGTCATAACTCCGGCTCATCACGTCGGGTGTTACCTTTGCACCGTTATCTAATGCTTGCAGCTCTGT
>CACRXP010000056.1:810471-843898 GCA_902702965.1 Spirometra erinaceieuropaei | reverse complement strand
AATTACGAACTACGTCAGTAGAAGTAAATCCTCATTATATGGCCATGTAAAATTATCGTTTTTTGTGCAACCTTATCACATATGCTATCGCCAGGAGGCATATATCCAAATGTATTATTTTTGGGCTAAAAAAGCAAACATCGGTTGAACCACTGTGACCCAAGGAAATTAATATGGTTTGCGTAATGTTGAAAGCATAGATCGCAAGCGAATAATTCGTGGGTTTTAGGCAGGGGTGGGACTAGTTGTGGTTCTGTTCTTCACATCCCCCGTCAGTGGGCTATCGTCAGTCAGAGCAAGGAGTTCTGTGACTTTAAGTTTGAAAAAGGTGGAGTGCAAGGTGTCTGTATGAGTATAACATGTAAAGGGGGTATTGTTGCTACGTACTACGTCTCTCGGCATTCGCGATTTTGTTTATGATGTGTGACACAGAGCAATACCTTTCTGCATGTTGATCGATGGACAGTAGTGCAGCGGATGACCTCCGGGTGGCAGGTTTCAGCGCAACGTAACCGCTCTTATTTGTACTTTCCGTTGTCCTTCAGGATTTGCCTGCGCGCATTCCATGGGAGCGAGGATGTCGACTGGTGCACTTTGGGTCACATTCCTGGCCAGGTGCTTCGCAGTCGATCTCCATCTTGGCGGTGTTTGTTTGCCCTCTACAATTTCCTCGTCGCTTACAAGAAGAGGCGGCTTTCCCCCACAGTGTGTGTGAGAGAGAGATATTAGTGGTCTGACATTTCAAGTAACGAATATTCAACTACCCCTGATGAGACACTGGTAGGTTGTGTACGCAACTCACGTTGCGGGACCTGCAGGTCGCGCGCCCTAACGCTGTGTGGAGTACTGACGACGGCTAGGAAAGTCATATGTTCTTGCTCGGCCACAGATGACGCTACATTCGAATTCGTCGTCTGAGACAATAGCTGACCGATCAGAGCGTTGGTTCCCTTGTCACGCTTCCCTGTGAGTCCGACCTTTCGTCAGAATGTTACCCGAAGCCAAGTTGTGTTGCGACTGATTGGACCATTAGGTGACAGTTGTGCCTCCTACGTGCACCTAGTCGCGGTGCCGTAACTCTAGCCCATCACGTCGGGTACTGACTTTGCATCGTTAGCTAATGCTTGAGGCTCTGTGTGTAGAGTTTTCGATCGGTGTATTTTGCATTGAGGGGCATACTACAGATTACTACCGCTCCTTGGTAATTGGGTCCTTGAGCGCACCAACGAAGCCAAATCATAAATACAGTTCTCGATTAAAGCCTGTCATTCCTTGGATATGATGCACAAAAACAGAACTTTTCCTAACTTTGATTTCTCCTCGTTCTGTTGTCTGCGCTTGCTTGAGGCCACTAACGTTCATCTGAGCCGCACCTAATGCAAATCGCCACTCACCCACATTAGGGTCCTTGAGTTAGAGACTCCTCCTCAACGGCTTGTCCTTAACGATGCCCGGCAGTTGGTGTTAAAATAAAGCTGCTGTCATCTCTAAAATCTTTGGGTGTATGCAGCGATGCAATGCATTTTGTTTCAGTCGGGTTAAAGTGCTTGTTAACTTGTCGCAGCTTTGATTGTGAGCTCGGCTGGCAGACCTACATTGTGGCTAATTTGCTTTTGTCCATTTGGTGTGCGCCATAGCCCGGTGATATTAGTTTAGTTCGGCTGAGGATATACCTATGTGCATTCGCCGTTGGTGACCCCGACGTGACAATGTAGAACGCACATGCAATATTACGACTTGCGGTTCCTGCCGATGATTCCAACTTTTAAGTAGCCTAAAGTGAAGGCTTCAGTCATGTTAAAAGTCCAATTCAGGTATTGTTTGCCCGGAGGCTAATTGACCAAGGCCACACGAGAATACAGGTGGGTACAGGTGGTTCGCGGGCGAGCGCTACTCATTTTACAGGCCAAGGCTGCGGAGGCGTTGAGGACTTTTGCTGTGTTTGGGGAACGGTGAGTCACAAGCCCCTGGTTTCTGTTTCAGACAGTTATTTGCAGCATGGACTCAGTCACTTCTAAATAGCTACTAACTGTCGCAGAGCCTGCTAGTCTTAGTTACTTCCCCTATCATGTGACTAGATTCTGTGAAAACTAGTCACAGGCACACCTCTGGATGCTGAAGCACCCTTGTGGGGACCTGCAGGCTCAAATTATTTTCATCACCGCTTCGGAATCGTCAGAGTTTCCAGCATCTAGAAGCCACTCTTCCCCTACCGCCACCTGTGGATTAAACCACAATTCCCTACGACTTGGGTGATGCCTACCCGCTTTCCATAAAGTGGGTCAGGTTGTTGTGCCCGCACAGGCGGAAGGGGGGCGGAGTGAACAGCTGAGCATGGGCTTTGGTGTGGATGTGAGCCAACCCTCCTCTCTTCCATCCCACCTCCACACTTTAGACAAAATCACTGCCGAAGGATATTGAAAGTATCACAATGTGATTACTACCCCGCTGGCTTTCAAAACAAGCCGGAAGCTTTGCCCCATCATGAAGGACGGCTTTCATATTCGAATGACGGCGGATTGGGACAGTGGCGATGGGACAGCTTCCTGGTTTTTTGACGTGGCACGGTACAGTAGATGTGCTAACTCATGAAATGTCAACCAAAATTTCGAAAAGCGTTCTCGTTTCGAAAAGATAAATTAAGTGGTGTGGTAAAACTGATCACGATGCAGCATAAATCTATAATGATCCAGTTACCTCAGAACTTATTTTCGGCTGCATGCAAGATCGATACTCTGCAAAAAATGGCTACTTAAGTAGTATGCAATTTTCTCAGTGATTTTCGATGCCCTTGAAAATTCAATTATATTTCATGGAAAGCATGCATAAAAACATTCATTCTTTTACTTATGCGGTAGAAAATCACGTCTTCTTCCAAGTTCATACTCAAAAGAAGAGTATAATTCGGTCTTAAAAAACTTTTCTTATTCCCGAATAATTTTGAACCCGACCTGCTGTTACACCTGCATTCAGGGTTTCAAAACTACAAGCTATGTATTTTCCCTGTACGGAAAACCATGCATTTCTCTACAGTGTTAAGAGGAGACCATATGAGGTTCATAAAATTAAACAGTGGATTTGAGCAATATTGTTAACTTTACAAGCCACATTCGTAAATGCAGATACATGACGTTTCATGAACGGCCATTTCACGGTATTAAAAAATCTCACACTTAGGAACTTTTTTAAGACCGAATTATACTCTTCTTTTGTGTATGAAATTAGAAGAAGACGTGATTTTCTACCGCATAAGTAAAAGAATGAATATTTTTATGCATGCTTTCCATGAAATATAATTGAATTTTCAAGGGCATCGAAAATCACTGAGAAAATTGCATACTACTTAAGTAGCCATTTTTTGCAGAGTATCGATCTTGCATGCAGCCGAAAATAAGTTCTTTCGAAAGCCGACACCCTGAGGTAACTGGATCATTATAGATTTATGCTGCATCGTGATCAGTTTTACCACACTACTTAATTTATCTTTTCGAAACGAGAACGCTTTTCGAAATTTTGGTTGACATTTCATGAGTTAGCACATCTACTGTACCCCCAGTAGTCTTTGCTTGCGCAACCGGCCGGCGACCAGCGCTGGCGTTGACAAATCTGGAGTGAACAGTTCACCACGCTATCACGTACATCGTCATTGGCTATGATTATCATTTACGCTCCAGCCTGTTTGACGATTGAAACGGGCACCAGCGAGAACTTCAGGTTTAAGTTCCGTCCGTGGGTGAAATTCTGACTGAACTCATTAAAGGATAACTCTGAAGACTTCATAGGTGATTTGGCAGTCACTTCTCTGTATCCGATTTGGTGGATTTCGGACTTTGCAGTAGACTGAGTGGGTAACTTGGCCCAGATTTGATTAAACTCACGGCTCCCTGTGGGGCCTCATAACTGAGGTGGTTAGAGCGTTGGCTGTATTCAAGCTTTCCGCTTGCTGTCGTGGATTCGAATCCCACTGAGGCAGCCGAGTTTTTCACAGCTGAACCAGAGCGGACTGTGGAGATCTCATTAGGGATGTATGCGTCAGGAGTGGCCAGCACTTCAAAGGTACTACTCCTGAGAGGCTCGGGTTTCTTAGGCCAGACTCACTTCACAGCACCAGACCGAGGAACACGTGCCAATTTAGAGGTTTAAATCACGCCTTCTGGTCTTTTTGTAAGTCTGAAGACGTGGCGGTCTCATTGGCTAGTTGGTCACTGTTTAATTTGCCCTCCTGATTTTCAAAAAAGTAACTGCACGTGTAAGTAAGAAGACTGACACAGCACCGGAAAAATGTGTTCATTATTCGGACCTCTCAAACTCATGAAGGAGTCCACCGTCAGAGGTAGTGACCGAAACAGAACATGCCAGTCAACGATCGATAAGGCTGGTCTGAAGGTGACTGTGCGGGGCTGTGTATGCCGGTGTAACGCCCCTGGACTTGAACAGTATGGTTTGAATGCCGTGACACTTTTGGCGCGAGGACCTAGGATGGAGATGGCGTAACTGCGTGCTGGCGAAGACGACCGGTGTCCCTTCCTCCCGTTACCGCCGACCCCCCTCCCGCAACGAACCGCCGTTCTCGACTCTCTCTCGCTCTCTCACTCAATGTCGGCTCCCTCGGCCCTTCCCTGAAGTTGCCCACAGCGCTGCATCCCCACCGGCTGTTTAGCTAGTACGCAGGGTCGTCTATCCATCCAGACAGGTCACCTATTTGCTGTTCCTCGTTGCTCGTGTACATTAACGTTTGTTATATACATTCTTCATATCAGTTGTTCCATTACACTATATCCATACTCGACGTACTCTCTTCTTCTGCGTGTGAACGAGTTTCGAGAGATGTTAACAGTTCTGTTCAGGTCTAACTCCGTCAGGATCTCTTCTCGGCGTTTCTTTATTCCGGTGTGTGCTACCCTTGACGTCATCGGCCGCTACACCGGCGCCAAGTCGATACATTGATTGACGATACACTCCTGTCCGAGTTCTAAGATTCAGAATGCTAAACACATTTTTCCGAAAGAATCGTCTGAGGCGCCAACTAGCTCATCGAGTCTAGACGACTTTATGCGCGTCCTCGGAGAAACCAACTAGAAGGAAAGTTGGAGAGGTGGTCTGCCATACCGTTTGCCGAGAAAGCTTTCATGGTGTCTAAACACATTTCAGTCCGACTAGGTGTTGAAATCGCATAGTTGTTGTTGCCGGTAATGCCTCTCAATCAACCCTGCAGGCGTCCACTGTTTCAATTTTTGTTCGAGGCTGGAAAGATATTCTAAATGATAAACTAACCGGTGAAAACTTCTACGGCCTCGAAAATATTTAGGTTGTCGGATAGTCACAGTTTACTCCTCCAATTTGGGCAATTTTTATGACTGGGGCGTGGGCTGTAGATGAGGATATCATACGCCGGCATATTGACTTCCGCCGGCATATGGATCTACACGCAACTGCTTCCCGAGTTTTGCCACCAGCTGTTACTTGGTTGGACTGTCATATAACTGTCCTTCGCCATGCTGCTCTGATGCCGCCTGATTAGTTCCTTTATTTCTTACTCAAATGTTTGCCCCCCCGCACTGTACAAAGTCGCAACTCATCCCTATCTGTTGCTAAATCCGCCCTTCATCAAAATGTGGCAACGATAGGATGTAGAAGCCACAAGTAGATGGCAAATACAAAAATATACCATAACTTCAGTGCGACTGTAGACATTACTTATTATTCACCGTTCCGATTGTTTGAAATTCCCTCCCCTTCCTGACTAAATGTAAACTTACCAACGGCGCTTTATCCAAAGTCCTTTATTTTTTGAACCTTGCTTCTTGTTTATTTTTTTAAAGTATCGCGCTTACTTTCTTTGCCAAATGACAGCGTACGATAAGAATTTCGACAGAAATTTATCTATCCGTCTCCGTCCTGTGTGCTGTCCTACCAGCAAAACTCCCTCTACAACCATTCAACGTATGACACGGTCCACAGGCTTGCTCAAGCTGATTGTGGGTCACAAACCCTATCGTTGCCCAAACTTAACTGCTGTCCGCCAAGGTATTCAGGGGTCCCTGCTAAAACTTTGCATGATAAGGCGAGAAGAATAACAGACCTTTGTGGCACTGGTCACACACAACACCACCAAGGCCCAGGTCTCCTCGAAAACTCCGGGAGTGTGGAAAATTTTGGGATGCATCCAAAAAAATACCGGTTTCCTTGTTCTTAACACCCACCCCCCTTCGACGAATGCCTTGTTTCTACACGCTGAATTTCTCGGTTGTCTACGCGTTGAGTGCTTGCGTGCCCCCAGCACAAGGCACAAATTGCCCTTTTTCAAGGTCTGTTATTATAGGGTGACACTGCAACTCGGCAACTGTAGCCTGAATGCACATGAATCACCGTCACCAACCCGATTTGGGCATGCCTGTCTGGGAGCGAGTGGGGATGGGACGTGCCGGCAACGTTTCAAATCTCTCGAGCACGATTCATTACCACTCGCCACCCCTCCTCCCACCCCCCCATTCGCCCTACCTTCACCGCGTTCTTTTGCGCGCATCAAACAAGCCCCAGCAACACCGAAACTGGCTAGGTCCCTGGGTCTGCATCACAGCCGTCGGGGAATGTCAAGTTAACCAGTTACCCTTCTAGATTGTCATGCGACAGGCTGGGTCTTTTTCGCACCCATGTGCGCGCGCGCGCCAGTGTGCATGCCTGCGCGTCTCTGGCTGACAAAAATTTTGGGCATTTAAAATGCGAGTGGCCGGGGGAGTGAGGGGAGGAGGGGGACATCTGCAGCGACGACAGGCCCGACCGAGATTGCCCGGTCGGGGCCTGTCAGACGCCGAGGGGATCAGCTGGAAGCATTGCTACAGTGGAGCGTTGGTCTGCAGGGAAGCACGTCCCGGCGCGCGCAGGATGTGCATCTTTTGCATTCTGTCGGCCTGCTCTCCACCTAAGTCTGGAGGTCTACTTATGCGCCAAGTGAGTTTTACCCGTCACGAAATGCCGGGCCTGGGCACTCTACTCCTTCTCTTCATGGAGTCTCAGTGGGCCCCTTTGCATAGTTCCAGCTAGGCAGTCGTGTGAACTGCAATAGCTCCACCACCGAGCGTAGTTCGTCCGGTTGACGCAAATTTGCGGACAGGAGTCAGTTTTCGGAGCCTGATCACTTCAGTGCCCCACATTTTGCTCGTATGCTTCAACCTGATGGCTAACCGATGCGATGTTAGCCAGAACAAGTTTCCTCCTCCAGCATAAGCAATTTTAGCGCCAAGCGCTGATACCTTTATAGGGTAGAAAATATTGGCAAACAGTCCGTTCCGGATATCATATTCTCGTAGAAAGAAAATTCTGACCTACAAGTCCTCTATTTCACACACCTTTAAAATGATTTGTTTATGGCTCTGAAAACAGTTTAAAGTGTACTTTCAGACTGCTTTTAAAAGTAAATGCAACCCTTCATAAAATTCTGGGGGTATTGCTGAGATGCATGTCCGGCTTAATTAGCAGGCCTAAAAACTGTGAGGAGGCGTCTGTTCAGGGTGACAACTGCAAAGTCCCTCCGGTTTTCCGCATAAAAATTTTCAAACAGAGGTTGATTTTCTAGGAAGCAACCTTGTGAAACGAACTTCTCCACAATCCCTACTGGAAAAAAATCTGAATATATCCATCCCAAGTTATGACTACTATTCATAAATTGTTTTTTAAATGTCGTTGCTCTACTTGGACCTATATTTGTATATTGACCTGATGAAGAATAATCGAAAACGCGCGTTCGCCGACTTGGACTTCCTCAAAACAAAAAACTTGTCAAATACAACGTATTCGCCCCGTGATCTCAGTTATTTGCCGGTTGGCATCCCCCAAGATAGTAGTCCGCGTAGATCGGACTGAGATCATTTCCCATGTTTGTGATTTTAAGATCGCGCTCAAAGGAAGTTAATTCTGTCTGAAAGCGCATTCGAGGGTTCATAAATCTGACCAGTGCGTCTAAGATTTGTTCTAATGACAGCTTGTCACCGATAACTGTGTTAAGGTCAGACGTAAATGAAAGTTTCCAGTGTACTGTCCTTGATGACCAGCCAAACTGGATGACAGACAAAATGAAATCAATCCCTGTTGCCATCTGGTTTATGGCAACGGCCTCCCTTCACTTTTGAGTTGGATATAGGATTCCCATCGTCCTCACCCATTTCTCTTTTTGCGATGGTCCATTTATTAACTGTCCCACTTAAACATCTGGAAGGAGGTTAAATAGAGCCAATTACTTTACATGCCGGCTAGTCCTATTTCTCATTAATATTATGGGCCTGAAAAGGGCTTAAGGCTGTATCTCGCTCTCTCGCTTGGTGCATCTGGGAAGGCAGTTGGCCAACTACAATACGATTTTTTGTATAAATAAAAGTTGTCCTTATTCGTAATACATGCCGCATTTGAAGTAATGTTTGAAGGAGAAAATTATCCTCATATGTGAAGCTGTGCAAAAAATCAAGCTGGACAAATCCATTTTAATTTACAGCTTAGATTTGTGTCCGCAGAGACCCCTGCAGACAGATCCCCGCCTAAAGGTCGTTTGAAATATTCAGAAGCATCCAAAAGAGGATGCCCAGATATATGCTCTAGAAGCCCTCAACAGTGCTAAGGACTATCTGCTCATTTCGGAAGTGTCCCAACTTTCACGCGACCTTTTATTATCAACATGGGGCTAAGAATTCGGCCAAAATATGTATTCTTCCATGTTCGATAAAATTCCACTGAAGTTTAAAATGTTGGACAGTACTGTACATGTTAGGCACAATCGAACATGCAAACCTTATGTTCGATAATCAATGATAGCCCATCTGAGAAGGGTCGAGCAGGAGCTCATTTCAATTAATGGTAGCCATAAAAGAATTGTTATCCTTCAAGCTAGGACTACTCACTTATTGATTTATTTTGTTCGCGGGGAGTGTTAGGGCGAGTAGAGTACTCGGCCAGTTTTTCGAGATCCATCTCAGGGAGGACGTCCAGAAAAAGTACTATTGTGTAATTATTTAGTATCGTAATATTTACATGGTTATTCCTCAATCGCTGGTGGATTTCAGCTCAAATATTCCTACGAATTTTCGGACCGTGCCTGAGAAATTGTGTTCCGAAGAATCTACTCCAAGTTCGCGCATTAATTTTCTCGAAAATCAAGCAAAGCAAAAGTACTATTCTTCACACGGGTCCTTACGTTTACAAACATAGCCTTATACTTATTAAAGCTCTGAGCGAAATTTTCTGAATTTGCCCGTTGGTTTTCTCCGCGCAGGATTCTTATGAGTCAGTATCCAGTGTTACTGCGGATTACAGTTCCGTGGGAATTAACTTACAAATTTCGAACGCCCCTCTTTTTCCTACTCTGTCCGAATCACCAACTGCGACTTCTGGCACAATCAATGATAAGTCATTCGCAAAACGAGGTGCCAAATTCTTGCCTCCTACTAAAGTGTATAGGCCGGTAAATTTTGGAAAAAACAAACAGGTCATGCATATTACCCAAAAGGTCGGAGAGGTTGCAACAGTCAGCCCTATCCAATCACAGCATCGGAAAGAGGTAACATTTGAATCTGGGTACAGCTCGTCTGGATTATTGATTGGCCGTCTCTATACGACCGCCCTCGACGACTCTAAGTGGGAATTGCACGACCAAGCCGTACACCCATACTACCGTCCTGTAATCGGACCGGCTTTGCGATGAACATTCCAATGTACCTTTGGAATGCAACATTTTACCTCCCATTTCCACTCTCAGTCAACCGTAACTCGGCCCAGCTGGGAAGCCGAGAAATGATGGTCGTAGTTAAGTCGACTCCCAATGACTCAAGCGTGGATCTGGGCCTGGTGGTGGTACTTGCCACTTTGACGGACCTTGCAGTGCTCTCGAGCCGGACATAGTTCGCCTGGTGTGATTCGGATCGCGACGGTGTGCGCAAGGGACATCTCATCGGGATCATCATCAACACATGGCACTTTTTATGAGGAGAAAAATTAAGGGAGAATAATTTAATGGCAGGTACAGTTGGGCCGGCAGTGACACTTGAAAGGGTCCACGAGCCTCCCAAAAATGCATTCCGAATTGAGGGAGGGCGGGTGGGGGGGGGGTTTGCTGTGGCCATCCATCAGCAGCAAAGTAGAGGGAGGGATGGGGTGTGGCTACCTTAGAAGACCACAGTTTTTCCCAGGAGGAGACCAGCATGGGTGGTTTCACTGCTGGAATCAAACAAAGGACGAACTGACGATGCCCTTCTTTCCCCTGTTCTTCCTCCAGGCGTGGAATGTTGGTGGAGTGGAGACTACATCCTTGCCGTGGACAGTTGTGATCTGGTCACCGGGTGCAGACCCCTCGTTTGCCAGCCCGCTGCCAGGAGACAGTTCAGACCCCCCTGGCGGAGTTCTGATGTCACCCGAGGCGAAAGCAACGGTCTCAGGTCCGCTGGTGTGACTGGATTTCCTGGCCTTCTGTGGAGAGGAGATGTTGGCCAGCGTCTGGTAGCCACTGTAGGTCGGCCGGTTTGCACTGCTGCTTGTGCTGCTTAATTTGGCCGACGGCTGTGTGTAGAAGGCTGTTGCGGGGTAGGTTAGATTGCAGCCATCGAATACTGCCTGTCCACCACGCATGTAGGTGCCTGGCTGTAGTACCACACCCCCACCGGGTCCACTGAGTTTGTTGTAGTCTGTTTAAACAAAAACCACGTGGTGATGCACGAAAAAGTCTTGTAGAGTCCATGTTCCTAGAGTTTTGGCATCAATACTAATTCCAGTTTGAGGGAATACAGTTTTCTTCACACCTTGCCTACGTGTCATACAGGACTGTCACAAGAGTACAAAAGTTAGGGATAATAAACTATAAATCACGTCGATTACCCCAGTTATGCTGTCAGAATCTCCTACGATTTCTGCTCGGTTATTTTGCTTGCCCGAAGTTACTCTAAACCGCTGTTTTTGTCGTCTTCTTACAATAAACTTCTTGTCTCTTAGGAAGGAGGAGACTAGTATAGAACCAGAACACTTTGTTTACTTTCCCCAACTGTCTAACTCGTGTGGGAGTTGATCCTCAGGACTGACAGAGTCAGCAGGACATATGACCCTTGTAGGGTTCTTTAACCAACGAACGACTACTGCCATAGGTCCAGGGGTGATTGCGCAAGACTCTGTATGCGGGTGCAAGATCAATGTGTTGTTTGAATGAGTTGTCCTCCGAGGTCCAGACCTTAATCAACTCTGCGTCTAAAATGATTATTTTTCTCAAGGCCCAGAAGTTTCCAGAAAGCTTGAATACTTTTCCATTTTGTTCATAGATGAAAAAGGACCTACTGATGTTGAGTTCAAGGGCTGTAAAAGTTGACTGCACGATGGGGACAGACAACTGATTGCAAATGGCGCGCGTATTTGGGCTAAACAGATGTGCCGTTGATGCTGAAACGCTATCTCTCAGACGTAAAGGCAGAGTACCATATTTTTTACTGGTAATAGTGAATACGTGAGAAAGTGTCCACTGCAGATCGTGGTATTCTTAAGAGGATGGGATGGCCAGAACTAAAGCTTGCTTTTTTGTGTGTGCCCTGTACGGTGCTTCCACTGATGCCAAATTCGAGGAGTCCTACGGAAGCCTGGTAACCGCAGTGAGGACTAGATTGTGTGGGGCGCGCGTAGACAGAGTGTTTGGCCCTGTCAGTCACTGCGTCCGAGCTCGCCTCCGGTCGTCGTAACGTTGTCTTACAGACCAGAGGAGAGGGGATAGGACGCGGTAGATGTCACGGAAGTCTATTCCACCATAAACTAATTTCCACTCAAGTTGTCAGTGCTGCGCCCAGCCCATGGGGAGCATGGAGAATGCCTTCGTTCACAACGATCCAACTGTCGTGTCGGTAGACACATTGCCTAACAGATTCTTTTAAGGTCATCCGTTATCCCCTTCCACACTTTCATGGACAGGTTTCTACCGGGAACAGAAAACAGGTTGCTAATCAGCTGGAGATGAAATGCGTTCTTTTTCTGTTCGTGTTAAAAATTTACACCGCCCACTAGTCGCCTTCACAAGTTTTTAGAGTGAAGGAAACCCCATGGTAACCGCATCTTTCAACAATAATGCAGTCTATATTTATCACATGTGTTAGACGATGCTGTTTGAAAACCATTTACCCTCCAAACTGTTGTCCATCTCTGTTTCTGATCCACTGCAGTTTACGGTGTCTTCTTCAGAAGGTACGGTATGTCCCATAGATTTCCGGCAAGCGAACAGAGTGCACGCATCAAACTTCCTCATGTGCACACATGCGTGCGTTGCAAGAATGCGATAGTCTAGTTGACCACGCCTAACGCAGCTGTTAATGGACGGGCGTTGGCCGAGAGGTGTAAAACACACACACAAACACACACACACACACACGCATGCAGGCGCCCACCTGAGTAGGTCTGGTAGGTGCACTCAACCTATGTTTCGGAGACCTATGGGACATTTAGTCAGAAGGAGGGTCACGTGTTGCCCAGGTAACGGAGCGACTGAAAGGTACCTGCTCTAAATTCGCAACAAGCTGGCGTCCGTGTGCGTCCTTTACCCCCCCCCCCCCCCCCTCCTACATATCTGCATCGCCCCGCTCGAGCCCCACCAGAAGGTAGTCCTGGACGTAATGTGGTGCGCGGAAGCTTGAATTATCAGCCTGCTAATGGCCAGTGCTTCTGTTGCAAATTGCTAAGACGACGGACACTCGAAGGCAAACCTACCCTCTCCGCACTTCCTCCTGTCAGTCAAGTGAAAAGACGGGAAATTGACCGGTCGTATTCTGCAAAACAACTCGGGTTGTGTGGTTCAACCGACTGTAAAACACTGGTAAAGCCTTGCTGCACTGACGGACATGATTGAAAATCGCCTGCGCGTCAGACGTGCACGCTCGCAATCGGTAACCATGCTTTTTGTCGTTTTTCAGCGGTTTGGAGAACGCATTAGGTTACCTGTACTTGTGGCTGTTTCCCTGAAATACCCCTGCAAACCTTCTCAGGAGCAGGCAATCACATCGAGCTAACGGTTATTTTTAACCATTACCAATGTTTAGAGGCGCATCTCACTTGTCAGACAAGGTTCATCGGCCTCATTGTGGTCTACTGACAGCGAGAGTTTTTCGGAATGTTGTAACCTTTCACAGTGTTTCACTTTTAGTTCAAATTAAGACTTCGACCTTCTCAGGTGCCCACGATTATCACCGATAGAATAAAAAAAATATGTATGTATAAGAATGGCCGTTGCGAAATGAAATTATCTCCCAAAGGAGATGCCTGCATAATTAGTGGCTTGTTTACACAGGAAAGAATATGCTCTCTGAAATTGGACTGGGGATCGGCAGAATAAGGTAGAAAGCACAAGATACGGTGCGGAGAAGAGGTGTAAATCTTATCAATTACCGTCCTTTCTTTTACAAAAGGGTAACATTATTTACATTGTGTTCAATTAAGGCAAAATTGTCTCCCTTTTAGAGTTTTACCTAGACGCCGTCGGGAAACCTGATCACGTTGGTCAAAGGATAAAGAAAACGAAGGGCTTACAGACTCCAGGCTGCTGAAAGAGAGGCAGAATTTTATCTCCCTTGACGAGGTTACTGAAGACTATTTTTTCGGACCTTCAAATTGCCCGTACATATTAAGACAGTCATCTTGGCAGTAAAATAAGCCTACTTACAAAGAATTTCGGGCGAAAGCTGAACAATCTGCTCCACTCGAAGCGAACTGGGTAAATCAAACTCCCTGACCAATCAGGAATGGAGCTGACACCTATAGATGCAAAGCATCGGGGGGTGCTTAGAGCACTTAGTTATTTTACTTCTGCGACCTTCTAATTAAAAGTAGCAGTACGCCATAGGCAGGGTTGCTTTCCAGTTATTTGGTAAGGCATGCCTTCTTTGGGGTACTATATCACCTATTTCTAAGGAGCTGTGGAGACATAACAACGGCGCAAACTATTTAATTACAGATTTTACGTTTTGATAGCTTACTTGTTTTGAGGTCCATGTAAAAAACTCAAGCAAAATGTGTAATAATTAAGTAACCCGGTGTTAACAAGAAAACCCACGTGAGGTATTAGGCTCGTCTGTTGCAAATGAAAAGTCTTACCTTGTCATTTCTTAAAAAAGTTGACGGATCTATTAGAAAGCTTAAATGTTTTTAACAATATCCTTTTTGATCACGATTGTTTGGAATACATTCTGTGCATCTTCCTACAGGAAGTACTGGATGCCCGAATCGAGTAAATGAACTGGTCCAATGAACCTTAACGGTCATTTCTTCTGGAACCAGTGGTAAATATTGTGCATGGGTAAACATCCATTATCCGTGGCAGGACGAGAAAAATATGTTAAAAACCTACATTTCGTTCCGCCAGGGGCGTCGTAGTTGTTGAAGGCAGCTTCAAAATTATTTTTGATATCCGTTGACTTGTCCGTTCCCGGTCTGTTCACCTGACCCTGACTAAGGTATATCGTGTCCCGTTCGCCCATCAGCGGTTTGAAATATTCATCAAGCCCGTCTCCAACGGAGTTTGATCGATTTTTCGTCTGAAATACAGATAACACGGTATGAAGAATGCTGCTTGTCTTCTCGGTCAGAGGAGGGATGACCGGTCAGCCTTTGCGACGACTTTGTTTTGAGGCAATTGTCTTAACAGACTGTCATCATGTCCACCTTTAGAAGTTATTTGTTAGGTGTGTACTTGGAAAATTCCAAAGCACTCGAAACATTGTTTTCGGCAAAAAAATATCACTTAAGTTGGGCTGACATACCAAAGATGGTGGAACTTAATCCAAAAATATATGACGCAAATTATGACTCTAGCCTCTAGTTAAACACTTTTCGAGACGTCGGCAGTCATTTAGTGGCATCATTCTTTTTTGTGTTTTTCTCGCACGAAGGATATTTTCTAGAAAATGTACGCAAAACCGGATTGGTTACACATATTCTTCAGAAAAGTGAGGTCTTCTTTAAAACCGGCATTGAAAGGAAATTAAGGATTTTTTAAAAATTACTTATTAATTCCCGCAATGTCCGATCAAATATTCAATTTCCACGCATGTCTACAGTGTTTAACATATGCCGCGCAAGTTTTTTTTTCAGTGAAATCAAACATCTTTCATGTTCTATGAAGAGCATTTTGTCATTAATCAAACATTGCAATGAGTGGACACTATGTTATGTATCTTGAAAACAGCGCAAAATACGCTCAAATACGCGATTGCGCTGACAAATATGATAGCGCACTTGAACTTCTCCTGCCTGAAAATTTTATAAGCGGAAACTAATACGTTTTTCCAGGAATGAAATTCAAGAGAATGTACTTTCTCAAAGAAGGAAAATAAGGCATTTAATTTTCGGCCACCTGGATATCAGGATTTAATCCATGCGTGCACAAATACAAAATCTGAACAAGGCGAAGGCGAAGCTCAATCACAAAGCACCTATTGGACACGGGCCATACGGTGGACCAAATGGTTGCATTCAAGGTCCTGTTTCGGGCGACGACCGGGCGTCTCTTGCGCTTTGCAGAGGCCGCTGCAATACGGAGGAGGAAACCAGAACTCTGTAAGCAGCTGGACCATGCGATAAACCTGGCACTGCCATGGTAATTATCGATTATGGACGAAATCCTGTTCCCATGTGCGCCCTCTCATTTCGCCCCCACCCGCCCCCCCCTCTCCCCGGCATGACTGAATGCTCCCCGCACGTTGCACTCCAAATCACGCCGCACCAGTTCTCTCATACTTGGATGACTTCTCTCCCCCTCCCCCCCCCCTCACCATATGCACCCGCATACTAGACCCACGTTTCAGGTTACCTATCACTTTTAAGCTCTCTAGGTCGATCGTTGATTGAACAGTTTTGCCTTGTAATATAACTATGCAATGACCGTGTGCAGTTGAATGAGAGGTCTCGAAATTTATGACGTCATTAAATTTTGCATGCTTTGTCGCCTTCGCTTTGTTCAAATTTATTCCGGGGAAACACTGCTTCAAAATACAAAATCGATGGTCAAGTACGTACACCGCTTACATGATCGTATTTCACAGACGAAGCTGCACGAAGAATTTTTAACCGGAACCAGTTTGTTGTTGCGTATCAATTTATTTCAACTTCGATTTTACTGACAGCGATAGTTGGATCTCAGTCATGCGAGTTTTCTTATTCGAGAGCCCATTAAAACGTTCAGCTGGTATTCCCCTATTTTCTTCCTCTGCTGCAAAAATAGGGAAATTAAAGGCATAAAATTAGCGAAGGGTGGCCCGGATTTCAATCCAGGATCCGTCAGAGCCTCCAGTGCATAATGAGTGGGACCACATATTCCGTCTGTCGACACTCAACCGGCCCTAAAATAATATTTTTTGCGACTGCAAATCTGACTTATGAAGGACCAAGTGTTCTCTTCCAGGCGACCATGAAAGTGCAGTCAGAAACAACCGCCGTTTGGGCAGTATGCACTTTCCCTAATTAGTTGATGTGTCTATATACATGCAGGTAAAGCCTAGAGCAGGGTTTACGAATAAGTTTGAAGTAGATGGCGTATCTTATGAGACGTAAGTTGAAATTCTGAAATGAAAGTTTAATGAGAAAGGGATAGCTTAGGTTGAACTGCAGTACTGACTGTCCTGCAGCTATAGCCCAGGTTATTTCATTCCTGACAGAATGTCTATCCGATACCCTTCTTTACTCGAAGCAAGGATACCTTCCAGTTTTGCAAGAGTTTTCAGTTTTCGTGTAATTACCAATTTGACCACCGTCGCACACGCGTTTAGTGTTCCAAACTACAGATTGTGCCCATTCTACGTAGGGGAAATTATGAATTTCTCCATGCTACCCAGACGGTCGTATATATGACTCATAGAATTTCACAATGAATACGAACCACGCCAAACACGTCGTTTGTAACATTAATAAATACGATGCTACTTGGACAGACATTTTAAGGTCCTAAAGAGTCTCATAAGTACAAACTCCTTAAGCTGAAAGATGTCGTTTTAACGAGTAGAAACGTTGAAGAGGACGTAAATGTTCCGCTGGAAGTATGGAAGGTAAGTAGTATTGCAATCCGCCTGGGTTATCCTTTCAAATCGACGTCATACTTCCGAACTTTGACCGAGGTTTAATTAGATGCGCCATCTAATATGCACACTTCGTAGGAAATTACGTCCGGGAATTGTCTGCTTGAAAGGAGGGCTTATTTCGGTTTTAAAAAGTTCAATACTGTCTTTATAAAAACGGCTTTGCCCTAATTCTTAACGTCTCCAAGCTGCATGACATAAAGTTCGCCCGAAGCAAATCCACAGAACTCTGCCCGTTCCCACGGATCCGCCATGAGCGCTGGTGATATTTTGGAATTAAAAAATAAATCAAACTGAAACCTCTGTGAACTGCAGTTATGAAGTAGTATGCAGAGTAATCCTACGTACATCCCAAACATTCTCATACTTAAACAGTTTTTAAAACGTCAGTCTCGTATAAAACATGGAAAAGTATAATTTCCATAAATCAGATGCAGTGTAGGACTTTTGATGCATTCTTTTGGGAGGTAGGATTAAATTCTGAAGGATGCTTCAGTACAAGCTCCGTCGAGGCACAAACTTGTAGCCGTTACCTCGTTCAGACTAAACAGTATAGACACGTTCGTTGCATGGGGTTTCTCAGCTCGTCATAAAAACAGTCTGCCTAGGCACCTAGACCTCCTCGCGAAACTGGACTTGCCATAAATTAGCTATGGCAGAAGTGACCCAACTAATAGGCCCTGAATTTTTTTGTCCTTTGTGTGAGTACAGTAGACAGTTTGTCGTCGCAAACACAACTGTTTAATTCCGGAAATTACATTTTCTTTGAGTTCCTTATTTGAAAGAAGGATGTTGTTTCGGCTTTTTAAGGTCTTTAATTATGAGTATCTTTGAGACGTTGGTGTGCTTGTTCTTTTATCCTTAAGTTTATTAACTCCTTTGGCAAATTTTGTGACTTAATTCATCTCCATACCGATAGTCTAGTAACACGGGGTGGTTAATATTTCGAGTAAACTTGCGCCACATTAGCCAAGAAGCTTTGCAGAACAGGAAAGATGCAAACTGTACTACAAAAGAGCCAGCATAATGCATCTTTCGACTTTGCCACCTGGAAGAGACAAACATATATGCCGTCTTTCTACGAGATATGGTTTCATGTGTGGATAGATAGAAAAATGCATAAAACCTAGTTAGTGGGATTTGCTAAATGCTATATCCGCGGACAGGAGAGGAGAATGAGGTGGGAAGACACAGTGCTGGCCCGTGCAGGCTGATTCCCAGTCCCCACAGGACCGAGTTAGCCAGTCAGTTTGCAATCTTCTAACTTCTGAGCGTCCGCGCGTTGTAATGGATTCGAGCACGTCAGATTGGCTATGGTGAGGAGTGCGCTAATTTTCCGTGAATATGGATTCCTCCAATGGTGGAGGAGCGCCAACCGATCGCGTTATGGAACTCACTCGTCCCTTTGTGTCTTGGGGTTCTCTCTTGCTCTCGAGTCCCGCCAGCAGCCGTATAACGTAATATAGGTAGAGTAGCATTACCGACAAAGACGGGGGAGACTGGAATGGTTATTTCTGGCTTATTAGCCGTCGTCAGTCCGCCATACCCAACCCCGGTGCGTTCAACACCTGGGGCTCGATCCCGCGACCTTTTGGTTATAGGTCCAACGCCACGAGCTCGTGGTCCCGTCGGTTGCGATCGGATATATTAATAAGGATTCCTCCGTGTCGACCTCATTCTCTTTTCCCTCTCACATGCAACAGGGCCCGTCTATCCACTAGGTCACCAATAGTACGCGGTAGACTGCGGTGTCACGTCGTGTTGTCTATCGCGCCCAATCACATCGCCCCCCCTCCCACCAGTTGGCTTAACTCTGGCAGACTGCTGGCAATTAGGGAGAAAGGAAAGAAAGAAGTAAGTCTGTCCGACTCGGACGAATGGACACAAACAACCAAACGTTCTTTTTATCTACCTTAGCACACTGTTTATAGTGGCTGGATGTCACCAATTGACGGGTTAGGTTCCTTCTACTCATTATTAGGGTTCAACCTACAACTGCTCTCTCTTACTCTCTTACTGTGGCCTTGTGTATCTCATGAAATGTTAGCCAAGATTCTGAAGTGTGTTTTCAAGTAGGTAGGATTGCTTAGGTGGGGTTTTAATACTGATCATCCTGCGGCACAATCCTATAATATTTTTGACTCTCCCGTAAAAAACTGTACTTAGTAAAAAATGACCACTTAATTAATCTACATTTTGACATCGATTTTCGATGGCCTAATAAATTCAAATATGTTTTATAGAAGAGCTGCACAAAACATGCTTTCTTTCGCCCATTTGGTAACATCGTGTAATCTTCGAATTTCACACTCGAAGGAAGGGAATCTTTCGGTTCTAAAAAAAGTCTGTAACTATGATGTTCTCTAAGACCGTGGGATGTCCATTAATACAGCATCGCATCCGCCCATTTATCAATGCTGTTCATATGGTATACAACCTAGTTTATATCCATTACAAAATTTTGTGAAATCTATGTGGCATAGAGGAATGCGGGATTTTTCTTACGTGATTAAAATCGCTAAAGGCTAATTCAATGGCTGATCTGGCTCAACATTTTCCTGGAATTCGAAAACTTTTTCAAAACCCAAATATGTCCCTTCTTTGAGTATAAAAAATAAAGCCGACATAATTTGCCAGCAAATGAATAAAAGGCATATTTTGTGCGTGCTTTCTATAAAATATATCTGCATTTATAAGGTTGTCGAAACCCACTGCCAATAATGCATACTACTTAAATAGTTTTCTGCTGAGCACGATCTTACAGGTCGAACAGAGGTGCATCCAAAATTCAACGATCTGGCGAGTCCGAAATATTATAGGATTATGCCACGTGATGGCTAATATTACAGTACTACCCAAGTACTCCTTCCTAATCGAAAACGGATCCCAGAATTTCGGCAAACACTTCATGAGATCGGTCACTCACTGCATGTGAGATCAGAGGTCTCTTTATTTACGTCTGACGCATGCAGAGTTTGGTACCAGATGATGCCTGACACACGTGGATGCGTTGTACAGATTCCTCAAGCATCGAGCCTCCACCAATCCCCTCTCGTCCCGATATTGTCATGCCGTCATCAATAGGACTAATGGATCCGCTGTTACTTTATTTCCGCTTCGGCCCTTCATTCCTCTCTCCTAACAACTAGGCGATCAGTTTTTGAATGTCGTTTCTTCGCCTGTAGTTACCATGACTTGGTTTCTCTGTTTTGGAAGTGAGACCCTGTCGCTCTGTCGGCGACAAATATGAGGCTAAGGAGGAACGAATTCTCATAGGCATTGATAAAACTGAAATCGACGCTTCTATGAATTTAGCATGGTGATTGTAAGCTTTGTCTGTGTTTAGCGGTCTCCGCACCCAAAAGGGTGACATGCGGACCAGCTGAACGCAGGCGTGACAACTGCCCACCAGTTGCACAGATCGAACAGTGGGGCAAGGGGACGAATCCAGACGTCAAACCTCTAATAAACCCCTTCCGGTCAGCGCCTCCTCTTCCTTTGAATCCACAAATATACGAGCACAAAGTGGCGACCGTGCGGATGGCTGACTGACCGTCCCAGCTGGATGTCAACATGCGTCGGCAACGAGACAGGTCGCCAGGTGTTTGAGGCATGAACTCTCTAGATCGGATGAATATCCATCTACTTCCCGTTTGTTGCACGACGTGCTTCTATATTAGCAGATGGCGCAACCATGTTGTCAGCAGAGAACCACCGTGGCCAACAGGCGGCGAGACATTTCGACATTCCCCCATTTTTACCGATATTGGGGGCAAATGACGGGTCAGTGTAATTAACTTTATTCCAACTTTCGACAAGAATCTGGACGATTTGTTCGTGATGAAGAAGAAGAAGAAGAAGAAGAAGAAATGATCGCTGGAATAAGAACTTTATTCGCCAGACGTTTAGGACTCCTGTTCGAACGCACCGCCAGGGACAATAGCAGACACGAGTAGTTCATGCACAAGGGTTTGAAATATTTATAGGATGTAGTCGCCATGCTGCCGCATATCTATGAACATTCATGGCTCCAACCCTTTATCGGGGACTGTTGCAATTGGCGAGAGCTTCCGTATGTCAAGAAGGTTTCGGAAGCTGTCGACTGTCTTCTCGCACCACTTAGGGTTGGATTTGGACACAGACCGGAGGCAACCATCAGGCGTCAGGGGTAACAATTGGGAGATGGCACCCAAAAAATCCGTCTAACCAAAGCAGCCTGGTAATAGGGATTTTATGGGTAGTGGCTGGTCGGGATGTACGATACTAGCTGACAGAAAGCCTTATTTGAACAGGTGAATGATCGAACTTGGTCCGCTCTCCGTGCCGTTATTAAAAAATGGGTCGCCAAAGGCAGTATCGTGGTAACGGACGAATGGAGGGCGTATAATCGTCTTCCCTCAGAAGGTTATATACATTTCTCTGTTAACCACTCAAAGAACTTAAAGGACCCTACTGCCGGACGGCACACCAATGCCATTGAAGCATACTGGAGAAGATTGAAAAGGAAACTCCACGAGGGAGACCCTGTATGTGGTCGAGCTGTGTGGGCTCACATAGACGAATTACAGTATCGTCATTGGTTTGGCCTCAATGCCATGTCTTTGACAGATGTCTGGGAACTGTTCCTGTCCCATGTTGTGCAGACTTATCCTATTTAAAAGTGATTTTGTTTTGTAATAAACTGCCATAATGCGAATGTATGCCGTATATTCAGGTGTACGTGTGCAACTATGGGGAAGGTTGGGTAACAGCGACCATCGTCCATGTAACCTCCTGCGATGTTTGTTCGGCCAGCCCATGTTAGGCCGTCGCGGAAAGTCCAAGTGGTGCGTGAAAGTAGGTCTGCAACCGCTGATATAGCCTGAAGGCGTTTGAGTCCACTGTTAAAAGTATTATTTCTAGGTAGCGGATTTTTTTGGGTGCCATCTCTCGATTGTTACCGCGTCAGGTAATGAAACCGAAAGAGCCTCTGCCAGGGCAAGAAACGTCTGGAGTCGTTTATCGGATTTGGTGCAGTTACGGACAAATCAAATACGTTGGAGAAACCGGAAGATTGCTCCGAATGCGAATGCCGAACATGCAGCAGCAGTGCGGAGAAATGGCACCAGCTCTCAAGTTGCGGCTAATTCCACGAGATTCGGCTACACGTTCAAATTTGACAAGGTGAAAATTCTCGCTATAGGTGACAACCGCGTGATCCGTGAGCTCCTTGAGTCATAGTTTACTGGCCCCCAGTCTATTAACGGGTGCAATGACCTTTCCCTTCCACACTCAGTGCTGAGTCTTTGCCTAAGCGGAGTAATTAGCCACGCGGGGAGCGCACAGGGGAACACTGTTCCCAACGCCAGGGCCAATGGGTCAGATGGTCGAGCAAACATCACACCAACATCCGACACCCGTAATGAAATTGCAGCAATTAACGTCGCGAATATTAGCCATCTAACGGTTATTACACTAAGTGCCACAATCCCTGATAAAGGGCGAGGGGGAGCCGGGAATTTTCGCAGATATGCGGTAGCATGGCAACTGCGCCTCATAAATTCCGCAGGCTCTTGCGCATGAACTAACCGTATCTGCTATTGTCCCTGATGATGGTTTCGAGCAGGAATCCGAAACTTCAGGCGAATAAAGCTCTTGTCCCAGCTATCGTGTCCTCTCCTTCACGAACAACGCTTAATAACGCCAGGCCCGTAGTGGAACACGGCTGGGTGCAGGGTTTTCAATAGGCCTGTAGGAGCCGGGGAAGCAAGGGGCTGTGTATGTAAGTTCGGAAAACCAAATACCTCCAGGGCTACGTGCAACACTCCTCGGTACTCGTGACCCTCGAGTGCACCTTCATAGTGCGCGGTCTCTTGGGTGGAGTTTCGATAGAGCCTGATATTTAAAATTTTATGTCCTGACGGAGAAATGTGTGTGGAGCGTATATATTCTTGTCGTTGTCTAGTGGAGACCTCAGTCTACAGCTGGATGCCACCGCCTCCCCCAGGACCCGCTGACCTTTGCAGCGCCTTTGGAGAGGAAAGCTGCGCAAGGTGGATGAAATAGTGAAAGTAAATGTCACCCACAGTAAAAGAAATCTGAGGAAGAGGGAGGGTACTTTACACGCCGGCAACTGATCATTAGAAACTGGTGTAGTAGGTGGCGTTGTTTATTGGAAAATGAAACGGTCAAATCTCCATTAAGAAGGACTGTGCAAAGTGGCCCTTTATCATTAACACGATGACAGATGAAGCAGTCTGTTCGAGAGTCGTGTAGCTGAGTTCACAGAAAGTCCATAGCCACTATCCGTTCTGATTACTAGTGAGATCTGTGGATTTATAATCGTAAATGGCGAAAATATAATAAAGCCCTGACGGCCTTATGGGTATGGTGGGAAGAACCCCGAGAGTGCTAGCTAATTGGTTTTGTGTGATAGGTTGAAAACGGCTTGGTAACGCAAGAAAAAAGTGACCTTACGTATGACAAGCAGTGGCGCCCGAAATACTAACGACCAGGCAGAGTACGGAGCTGCTGCACCTACTTCCTCTTTACGTTTGGTTCGGGATTTAACTGTGTGGGCGTGGCAAAAAGGCTTTGTCTCCTTCGCCAATGAATTAGCATGAGAATTTAGATGGTGGAGTGCTTATGCGACTCTTGTTTTATCCCTCGACTGTTGAAATACGACCGACTGCACACAAAGTAACCAATAGGGCGGGTAGTTCGTGCACAGAGGACGTAATCTGACGCACAGCATGTGTTAAGCTTAATGTCAACCCTCCATAGGCTTTAGCCCTTTGACGTCACGCTAGTCTCGCCCACGTAGTCTGGGATTCGGAATTCTGCCCCCCTCAACGGGGCTAGTTTGAAATCCTGCGTATGGAGACACACCTATGAATTCGGGGTATAGCCGGATGTGTTCCACTCCAGTGTTACATTTTGCCTGTTAGTGACTGGCTAGTCATGCCTGACTTAGGGTGCAATGCTCGAATACCGGGAAAGATGGAAGCGAGATGATGGGAATGGTCCTTTCTTCTTTAGCTGACAGAAGAGGGCACAAATACGACGAAAATAGTGACTTTTACATTGGCCGAAGCAACTAGGTGAGGCGTTGGTTTGCGCTAATTCCATAGTATCGTCCCATTTGAAATACTCCCTACTTCGACCTTATATCTACAAAATATCTTAGAGTTTTTCTGGCGCTTCATATTTTTCACTTATTAGGCATCCTAAAAGGTAAGGTGTCCAGCCCACTCCCTAATCCCAAGTGTGACAGTTTGCTGGGATATGCATTGATTTTTTTCTACTTTTTATTGCCTTCCTATCGTTTTCCGGAATTATCGCACAGAATACCTAACGAGTCAAATGTTTCTTAGAGCAGGACATCGAAAGGAGGGAACTCACACGATCAGAGAACGTGTGTCACCACACGGAATTAAATCCCTGAGCTGGTGAGTTCACACAGAGCGATTTACTGACCGAGTTCTGGGTGACAAAAATGTCAACTGTGTGAGTTATCGGAATTCCCGTAAATCCCTGTCTTTACCGGCACCTGTCAGGAGGGGCTATTCTAGGTATAAAAATTACGGAATATATCAATTATGTCAGCAGGGAAGGGGAGAGCTGCATCCAGTTACAGCTGGTTCACATTCGACTCTAATTCGAACGTTTTAGAGACCATATTCACTTCTTCACAGCGACAGCGAAGCGTGATCGTCAGACCAGATGCATTTTACGTGCAATCAACTACTGGATTTTTAATCTTACATCTTACCAATCTCCTGTTTTAGACAGCTTTCTCGAGTTGCAAAGGCCGGAAGTTGACTAAATTAAGATATCGAGGTCTACGGTGTTCCTTTTATTTGCCTCCAATTTCGGGTTACTTGTAATAACTTTTTGCGCATTTGTTTTCTGGGATGTTATATGTATCGACATGAAATCACACCATATCCTAAAAGAATGGTTTTTGTTTAAATTTTCCCTCATCAACAATCCTTAGCATTCAACCACGAAGTCAGCATATTACATTTTTGCCATAAGATTCAGTGGAACATTGGCTAGGTGACTGGCGTTCTGACAGGCGGACTACTCATAATCTCTCATGGTCCGAAAGTCCTTGATTGTAGTTTGGGAGACTTCATGACTGCCATTGCCGTCGGCCCTGACATCAGTACAGCGAACTATTTGCCCAATGTCCTCGGTTTCGGCGCAGTTGCCCCCTCCCCCCCAAAGCGAGCATCAGACGGGGAGAGACGCAAAACAGAACTGCCAGACAGGGTGTTTGTGATTCAGTGGTCCTCCCCGAGGCAAGAGCATACACTCTGAGTGGGATGACGAGATGAATTTGCAAATTGGCCGCTTTTACTGTGTGTGTGGCGACACCGGTTGGAGATTCAGCGAACTCCTGGGCCATTTACTAATTATGCGCGAAACTGCATTCCCGCCCCGCTCGCTCCCCTGTCATTAATAGCTGACATCCCGGGGGGAGGGGAGGACGGGGCTCAAACTAATCCGCCGCTTCTGCTGACATGGCTGCTGTCGCCCCGGCCTTGCTGGCGCTGGTTTGCCACCTCGCGTCTACGCGGGCACAGGCGCGCAGCTCATTTGTGAGCGCGGACAGGCCAACGGGAATCGAGTCGGCGCCTGTGCAGGGCCGGCCAGTCTGGAAGACTGTCCTCTGCCACCCTCGTCCCTGTGCTCTTGGCTGCTAATGTGAATTAATTAATGTCCAGTGGAATTCCGTCGTCGTAGGTTCCTGTCAGGTAATCACTGCGAGTCCGCACAGAACCAGTCTAAAAGATCACTCTTGAGAGGCGGACTTGATGTACCCGCGAAAGGCGGGAGGAGGGGAGAGCATGTGATAGCGACTGTTTCAGTCTTATTCGTGCCTTAATCAACTAGCCATACCTCTCGCGAGACCGGGATACGGGAGAGCGCGTGTTCCTTCAATGAGGCTAAATGTCTCGATCCTTAAGAACTGTGAAACAGTGGTCTCAGGAGTGATGCTGAATCGCCTGGATGAGGACCGTTTGCACGCCGACTTCCTAGTCCGCCTTATACACTCCAGCACCTTCATACGCAAGCAGTCTCTCCCCAGTCAGCATGCACCGACAGCTACTGAATTAGCTTCCATCTACAACATGGGACCGATCGATTAGTTCCTTTGATCGTAGGTGACCAGCGTTCTCTCATAAGATCTCAGTTTTTTATGACGACTTCCATCTGATCGGAGCCCGTTCACGGGCGCCTCTGCCCCCTCTGTCACAAGAAAGCTTGGCTTAAAAATGCTATACTCCTGGATTACGAATTAGGGATTCTATTACTATCTATACCGTGTGCGATAATTTAACTTCCGTCATTTCTTCGGCGTTAATTGGGTAGTTATTCACTTTAGAATGGGCATAGGTGAGATCTTATTTCGCAGTCTCACCTGTCAGGGGTTAGGGTTAGGGGTTAGGGGCTAAGGGTTAGGGCTAGGTATTAGTGTTATGGGTCAGAGGTTACAGTTGGGGGTTGGGGCTGGGGTTATTGCTAGGGGTTAGTAGTAGGGGATTAGTGTTAGGGTTAGTATCAAACCCCTATTACCACCGGTCCGGTGTGACATGCGACTCGGGCTTGTTAACTGAAGGTGAGGTTAAGAAATAAGATCCGACGTGGGCATCTACTGGCCCCATTAGGGCCTCAGAGTACAGTAATTCTGTTCGCTTCTAGAAAACCATCAGCAAGGTTCTAAATCGATTACTTAGATAGTATAACTAGTCAGATGGATGAAGACCCAGCCCGTGGCCTCCTGATCGTGACTCCTATCGCCAGAGAACGCAGCTAGTTTTCTACTAGGCGCCAAGGAGTCTTGCGTGCACCAGCTGCAGGAAGGATAATATGTTTTGAACCGGACAAAGACAAGAGGTGGAGGCAGGCACAACTGACCTGAAGAGTGAAGTCGTCCGGTGCTGCTCGCAGGTGCACCAACTGTCTGGTCTCGAAGTTCGCTAGATCTCGATCGCATGGCGGACTTCCGACACTGGCCATCCGCATGACATGTTCTCGGGGGTCTGTCGAGATGAGGTTGCCGCCAGTTTGTGCATAGCCAATACTCGAACAGGGTACAGGAGCCGGCCAGACCTGACCAGGAATGCCATACACTGATCGATTATCCTTGCTGATGAAGGGGATCGGAGTCTGTGGGGTTTCACGGTATTTGTCTGACACAGTGGCAATGAAGGGCGCCTTCTGACCGGCTGATTCCTTGGGCTTAGTTTGAACTGACCGGAAGTCGTGCATAAAGTTGGCATTGCTAGGAGGATTCATTTGTGCCTCGCGGAGGTGTTGGCCTTTGCGACGAAATCGGATCAGAATCGTGCCAAAAACTATGAGTAGGAGGCAACCGAGGAAAACCAGGCAGCAGACCAAAATGAGGCGTCGATCGATGGGAAAGGAGTACTCCTGACGGGGCAGGGACAGAGCATTGGGGTCGTCGATTATGGAGTTGGGGCCATTAGACTCGTAGGGGAGGATACCGTCACTGCCGGCCCTGTTCGACCCAATGCCCCAGGGTGAAGACCCATCACCCCGAGATTTGGGATATCCACCTGCGGAGCCGTAATCCACGGCGGCACTGCCTCGCTGGTAGTTACGTGTATCAATTACGACCGTGATAAAGGTCACTGAAGACCTCGACGGCACGCCGCTATCCTTCGCCTGGAAAGCATTAAAAAGCACTTGTCGAAAGGATTGGCAGCTGGGAATAGTCAAGACATAATAAATGCGCAAACTGCCATTGTCTGACGCCAACCTCTTGGTCGCAGTCGGCTCTGAACTACTTTTTCAGAATTGTCAACTAGGCCTCGTACAAGAAAGACCCGACTTGTATTATTATTATTGATGTAAATATAAATGATGGTGGATGACCGGGACAAGTGTACGGACAAATTATGCTGCAAAACGTCCTTTTATAGGATTTTATTAGAGTCGCCTTCCCTGGGGAAAATACGAACAGCAGTGGATGGCTACTCCTCTCGGGCTGCTGGAACTTACAGTCAAAGAAAAGGAGATGGAAATTTTGCCAGAGAGCAATCGTTCTTCTCTTACTTTCCCGAACTTTTCTTCCCTGGGACTACAGCTCTCAGACAATGAGATTGGGAAAAATCCCACCAACTACTTAAATATTCCGTCCGAAATCACCTGGTATTTGCTGTGGTTTGCAATGGAACTGGTAGCCTCTCATACATCAAGTGTTGACTGTTTGAGATTTTCAAGTGACCCTCAACCTCCAGCCATTTGACCAGTTTCAGTTTAGCTTCTTGAGTAAGACTTAGATGTAAACTAAAGCGGAAAGCTGCGATTTCACCGGCGGGGAACCGAGAGCTTTTTGTCGACTTGTCTACAGGTCGTACAACACGTCAGCTAGTACGAGAACGAACGTCGAGAGACCAACTTTTGTGGCACAGTTTTTCACAAGACACTTATGTTGCCTGGTACACTGCGGTTGCGGTCAATAGGACACTATTCAGGACTCAAACTGAACTCCCAGTGATTAAAAGCGCTTGGGTAACGGTGCGAAATTATAGGAGAACAGAGTATTCACACGAGTAAACATTGGAAAAGAATAGACACCTTTTTATATCAGCATATGGGGTTGTTCCCCAGCTGTCGTAATTGACAATTCAAACGTAGTGAGCGGCAACATCCATCACTTGCCCCACGGAATGGCCACAGTAGTGATGACTGCTGCTGGGATTCGTTACTGGTGATGCAGACTTGCGCAGCGTCTAATGCACACACGCTCTCTCTTCCCTCGCCGACCTTGCTCCGATGACAAGACAGTGTAAAACCGGCTGGAGGTGGGTGTGGGCACAGCGGCGGACAAAGTTAAGTAGCCCCTCTACGCGTACCACACGCGTGACCTGCCCCCCAATCGTGTGCTGGGCTTATGTAGTGACGGGTTGAAATTCAGGTCTTGAAAATGTCATAATGTTCACATTATGAAGAAGCCATTGGAGCCAAGATACCCTGTCCGTTGGCAACCTTCCAAACCGCGACTGATTGCGCATCGTAATGGGTTCGAGCGCGTCAGATTTACCGTAGGGTGTAAGGATCTCTCATCATCGGTTTCTAACTCTTTCACTCTCTCTCTCTTCCCTTCCGGATATAGCAGTCGACTGTCCGGGCTAGTCAGGTGACTGGCGACGATATATAGTATGATTACCAGGTGAGGCAGAAGCGACCCCGTTTTTCACGGAACTCCGACGTTGGATTGAACGAGAACAATCGTCTGAAGAAAACAGGACAGACATTTTCACCCTGGTCTTCTTACTAACGCAAGCAGCTCATCTGCCGTCAACCACTCCTACTTGTATATCATCACTCGACGTACATGATCCAAGGTGCGAGAAGTATTAGGGACAAATATAAGATAGTCTGGGAATGACTACTTCTGGCTTAATCTGTGCTCTCTGGCAGTCATATCCCGAAGAGAAACCAGGAAGCTGGGGGTTGCACTGTTGGCTGAGCTGAACGCTCCACACTATGAATTAGGGGATTCATATTATGTCGGCTGCGAATGGTGGCACATAAGGTTACTTGGGAGCGTCTTTTATCGATCGGATCTGTCTTTGGGATGACGTTTGTGGTCTGGTGGTTAAAGGCGAAACTAGACGCTGTGGTTTCTCTCTCTCCCCTTCCCCGGCAGTCAGATCAGGTCACTAAGATCGCAGGTTTCTCTCACAATGAAGTGGGGACAACCTTGGCCGAATAACTATATACAATCGATAAATCAAAAAGCAGACGCCATTGAGAACCACTCTACAGTTTGATCAAACTCCCTCTGAGTCATGTTTGCATGTCGCTTAATATTGAGGGCGGGAAAGCTTCCAATACGGTCCGGCAAATGTTTCCTAGACCGAATTATGTAGACACACCGGAAAGATTATAATGGTCTTTTCTAATGACTTAATCAAAGAAAGTCAGTCTACTGCTTCTACAAGTAGACAGGAAGTGTAGGTGGCTAGTTTGAGTGACTTTCACTAGAAAACACTCCTCAGCCGCTTCATGTAGTTTTCATCAAGTCATGCTCGTCAGGGTTTATCACAAAAACAGCTTTTTCTCTACGACCGGGTGGGATGAGCCGTCTACAGACAGCCCTGGCCTGAAGAAGATGGAGATGTAATGAAGTCTTCTTATGAGGGACAAATTCCTGAACTGCCCTCTCCACTTCAACCCTTTCCTAAGGGCACGTCTCAACCCAATCGCACCACCTTTGGGTAGCTATCAATAATGAGATTTGGCTACATCGCAGACCGTTCTGACGTCCTCATCTTCCACAGATTTGTATGGAAGTGGACGAAAAAGGTTGCGTTAAGCTTGCCTCAATTTCCAAATGGTGACTACCGATGTCCTCGTCCACGACTTCCCTGGCAAAGGAGAGTTCTCCGCTGCGTGGATTCAAGGAGAAGAGACCCCTTGAGGTGGAGTTTTTGAGGAGGAAGAGAAGGCCTTGGTCGCCGGGGGCGTCGGCATCAAAGACAGTCAGCTTGACGACCGCAGTTCCCTAAACCAGAATGAGTGTTGCATGCGGATTATCGAGTGGCAAATGTGGAAAGGGGATATTGAGCTTGAAAATGAAAATGGTCCGAAAATGCCAAGAAATTGAAAGAGTTCAGCATTAGGGAAATCTCAGAAAAAAAGCCTCGGAACGAGTCAGTCATGGATCCTTGTGAAGGGGAGTTTTTCTAAGTTTGAAGCCAAAAAGGCCACTGTTTGAAGCACAAACTACAACTTCCGAAAGGCATTTTGAGCACTTGTATCTGCTGGAGAACCTCAAGACAGAAGATGTGGGAGAACCCGTATTTGCGCAGATGGGGCTCGGGAAGAAAGTTGGACGTTTTGAGGTGTCTGAAATTATTACTCAACGACACTGTATCGCGGTTCCCCAATCATAAGTAGAAAACTCTAACGACCAATGGGGCCTGTGCGCTTCAGAAACGCACAGTTGTGTCCAGAGGTTAACGCACCCCTGCATAAATGGCACAGCATGAGTTCATGAACGCAGCTCGCAGGACAGACATCAAGGCTTTTATTTTCAAGTAATAGGGGGGGAGGGGAGGAGGAAGAGTGCCGAACCTGGGGTAGCTACAGTTTTACGATCGTCAGAGGCTCCACGACACCGGTGTCGTTAAAGTATGCTAGAAGCCAGTTTATACCAGTCTCTTTTAAAACATTGTTTTTGCACACTTTTCCCTGGGCCCGGTCCAATATAACTACGTCCAGAAGAAACCGCAGAGGCTGAACAATAACTTTCCTGTTAACAACCCCAATGAATACCCCCAAATGCCATATGCTCAGAGGTAAGTTGCCGACTCCCGAAAACCCTTATAATGAGCGAGAACTGAAATATCCCCTCCGACCCCTCATTCAGAGGACATTACACAGCATACTGCGCGCACTTTGGTCTACTGACCTACCGCCGTTTTCGTATCCACTCTTAAGACTGCATGTTTATGACCCTCATCCATTTTTTGACTCAAACTTTTGTGTGTCGACCAAATCGTTTGCATCGTCAATGTCATGGATCTAAAGCGGTTGCTTATTTTGTGTTATACAGCCTTCTGGTAAGACCTACGGTAGGTGGACTAACTGATGAAATGTCAACCGAAAGTCCGAAATGCGTTTTCGTGCAGCAAAGAGTAATTATATAGGGTTGTAAAACTAACCAGCTTACAGCACAGTTCTATGATAATTTAGTTACCTCACGAAGCCGGTTTTCGAACGAACTTCATTCCGGCCGAATGAAAACACTATACTCTGTAAGAAATGACTACGTATATAGTATGCATTTCTCTCCTTTATTTCCAGTGCCCTTAAAAATTCAATTATATTTTCTGAAAAACATTCATCATAATATTCAATCTTTTATTTATTCAGTAGGAAATTACGTCATCTGCCAATTTTATACTTGAGCTAAGGGGTTGATTTGGTTTTAAGAAGTTTCTAATTCCGATATTTTTTTTAATATCGTGGAATGGCCGTTCATAAAACACCATGTCTTTGAATTTATCAATGTGGCTGGTAAAGTTAACAATATGGCCCAGATTCGCTGCCAAATTTTATGAACGCCATATGATCTCCTCTTAATGTTTTAGAGAAATGTATGGTTTTCCGTAACAGGAAAATACACGGCTTATAGTTTACAAACCCTGAGTGCAAGTCCAACAGCAAGTCGGGTTCAAAATTATTCGCGAATTAGAAAATTATTTTCAAACCGAATTATATCCTTCCTTCGAGCATAAAATTGGAAGAAAACGTAATTTTTTACCGAATGAGTAAGGCAATGATTATTTTATACATGTATCCCATGAATTATACTTGAATTTTTAAGGGCATTGAAAATCAATGAGAAAAGTGCATGTTATATACGTAGTCAGTTTTTACAGAGTATCGTTTCTGCATGCGGTCGGAAAAAAGTTCATTCGAAAGCCGGCATCCTGTGGTAACTGATTTATTATACAGTTATGCTGCAAAAAGATTAGTTTTACAACCCTACTTAATTAATCTTTTCGAAACGAAAGCGCATTTCAGAATTCCGGTTGACATTTCATGAGTTAGCTCACCTACTGCATGTATTAGAAATTAGAATTCCAAAAAGTGGACAATCGTGGCATTGCGTTGCACGAACATTCTTCCATCAGAGAAGTTAACTGGCTGTTGCATCAATGTGCGCAAACGCTGCTGTTCCGCGCAATTCCACGGTTAGCCAGAATTTCTCTCGAGTTCTCCTGACCTACTTACTACATCACTTTCCATACCTACTCAAATTGCGTAAATTATAAGAAAATAGCCTCATATTCACGCCCCCACGAGAACCTTAAGCTTGGAAATAACGACAGCCAAAATCCCAGTGATCCAAAGACTTCCCCAACCGATCTCCATTTTTTCTTAACGGCATGGATACATTATTCTTTGATTAATCGCTGCACTTGGCTCGCTTAAGAGCCAAATGCTTTTAATCGAGCCACTAGTGGCTATAGGCAGTTCCGAATAAGGAGGCTTTCAGGGCATAATGTGGCAATTTTACAAGCAGCGGGGAGGAATTCTTGTTGCATGATCTTTACGTTGCGTTCTGAGCAGTTGAGACTTTGGAAGGGAGCAAACCAGTCCTTGGAGAGGAAAGCTTATCGTCTGTATGCAGATTTCATAAATTTCAATTTGGTTTCCCTTTTGGAAACCTGAACCGTGCAAAAGAGATTTGGTAGAATTCTAAATGACTGTCAATAACAAGGTTATCAAGCAGCCGTGTCAGTCATTTAGAGTTTTGGAAAGATTTATTGTGCAGTTCAGTTTTTGCTAATGGACCTGTGAGCTAGCTGTCCGAAACGTCAGACAGT
>CACRXP010000056.1:769722-809060 GCA_902702965.1 Spirometra erinaceieuropaei | reverse complement strand
CCATTGCAGCCTGACCTTCGGTCACTCCTCCCCACATCGGCCTGGCGGGGCGGTAAGACATAAAAACCCGATCACGGTGGAGCGCAAGTATGAATTACGCAGTTGTGTGCGTGAGTGCGTGCGGATGGCTGGTCGCCTAAGGAAACATGGACGCGGTCTACTCTCTTAGCTTCTCCTCCTCCTCCTCCTGCACTCCGCCCACCACGCCGACTGCAGGAGTTCGGATTCCCCCGCACTGCAGCCGCCCCCCGCCTCTCCTGACAGTCGCTCATCCCCTCCTCCTCCTCCGCTCCGCACAGTGTTCCACTCGTTCTCCCTGTCACTCGGATTGAACGCTCGGCCTGGCAGCAAGGGTGATTTAATAAAAACAGGTCTGTTCTACAACCAGACGGGGAAAATCTAATTTGTCCCTTAACCTCGCACTGCTGCGCTTCCATTCATTGTATCATCCGGGCTTTGCCAGTGAAGAAGGTTGAGTCCACAGTTTACAGTGTAAGTCTTTAGAAGGACATAAACCGCTGATTAATAGTTGTCTTCGTGTCGTGCGCACGTATAGCTGGCCAAAGAGCCATTGATCCTCCTTCCTGGCCGGTTGCCGAGCCTGGGTGGACACGTGGGAATTCGTCCATGTGCCACCAAGTTAGACAGGGCTAAGTAAGAATGACAGAAGATGGGATTCACAAGGAAGTCGACTATCGCCTTACTGGCAGCATTAATAAGCATTTGCTTGTTCAGACTCAGGTGATCAGGAATGCCACAATGCTCGAAGTTTGTTGGGCTGTGAAGAATGTGCAGTTCGCGGAGAATCTGTGAGTGCTTACATTCAGGAGTGGTGGAGAAGGTCGCTGAGAGGGGTGTAGTTGTTGCCGTGCATTTCAAACAGCAATATCGGCTAACTACCTGCAGATATTGGTGTATCTTCTGCACAACTGATAGCAAGAGAAAAGTAGGTAGGGCGCTACGACGGACACGAGGCCTGGCTGGCCAATGTTGCCCACGGGAAATCCATGCTTTCCATCCGACCACAACCAGTGTCAGCAGGGGCCAGGGGGGACCCTCCGTATCCGACTTGGTGTCGGTTACTGGTTTCTTTTTACCTCTCCTACTGGCTACCGTGAAATACACACTCAAAAATTTCATTAGAGTATGGAACGTGCTCACCTCCATGATAAGCTAGAAACGGTTACACCAGTCCACTTGTCCTCGTCAACATTTGTTTTTTTCTTGTTTGCTGATATCTTGACTTGGATGTTCTCGGTCACCGTTTATTTGTTACAGAACTTACTGGATGTTGTCGATCGTTACGATCGATCACCACCTGATGTACATGTCTGTGCAACGAGCCGTAACAATGTTTGTGCCCTAGTAAGCCTGTCCATAAAGGCTTATTTGCAGTTTTAAGGACCGAACTTAGTTTAGATGAAATCCGGCAACAAGTGGATAAAGTACGTGATCTAAACAGTATAGCATTACCGATAGGGACAAGGGGGGGGGGGGCTGGAACGGCCATTTCTGGCCTATTAGCCGTCGCCAGGTAGCCATACCCAATCCCCAGGTGGGCAATCCCTGGAGCCTAATCGTGCGACCTGTTGGTTAGAATTTCAACGTCCTAACCACTGAGCCACGGGCTCGTTGTCCCGTCGGTGATCTATAAAAATGCGTTTTCATCCGGAAAAATTGTTCATCACTCCGAAAAAATCGACCTAGCTTCAGGCATGCTCTGGGTCAGTGTACTAAAGTGCCCGCTGGCATGACTCTACTTACCGCCGACTATTTCAAATAGTCGGAGTGCTAAAGTAACCATTAGAGTTAACGCTGTGTGTCTGTGAGACAGCCGATATAATCCAAGTCTTTCTAACTCCCTCCTCGGCTCTCAGCCAAACGTCTTGAGGACGGTGGAACAACCTTTTCTGACTCGCTAGCCGATGTCAGTCGGACATATCTCAACGCGAGTTGGGTAGCGGAGCTTTGAACCAGAGTTAGTTGATAATCGAGCACATTTTATGTTCCACTCTTTACCACTTGAGTTACGACCCCTCATGTAGCGACGTAGAAAATTCAGGGAGTGGCGTTTGATTGATCAGGCCCAGTTGTAGACAATTACATTGCGCCTTGGAGTTCGGGGCCTAGAGCGGCCACAGCATCCGGGTACCCACTAAGTGCTGGTCTATGTTCAGATGATGTTGGTAAACTAGTGAACAATGGCCAATCCAGCATCCGGTAGTTCTGTCGACTATTATTTACTCGCTCCTACGTCACGGCCTGCGAGGTCCCCAGACATTCAGCTCCAATACACATCGGGAATGCCCATGTCGGTCCTGAAACAAGGACCTCACTCACTCGCACGCATCAGGACCAATTTTCAATGCTTTAACACAGCTGCTGCCGCGCCTAACTCGGCGTTTACGACAAGTGTCCTGGGCACAGTCTGCTGCCAACCCCCTAGCAGCGGGGGGTTGGAGGAAGGTCGAACGATTTCTGCTCCACTCCCTGCGCCGGACACGGGTTCCAACGGCCGCGCCTATTGTCCTTGAAGTTCAGAGGCCCACCTCCCCTCCTAGACCCTCATTTGGTGGGGGGGGGGGTGGTGAGGTTCGGGCCCTAAACACGTGCGCTGGAGTGTGGGGGGGGAAGAGAGAGGACGTAATGAGACGACAAATCAAAAACCAAGAGCCCGCCAAGGTCAGGTCCGTACTCTGCGCCAGAAAAAGGAGGTGGCCTTCTTCCGCATGTGCGGCTCGAAAAGAAGCCATGTATGTGTGCGCGTGCGTGTACACTCAGTCACCAATTGCCCGTGAAGTCGGTAGGCGGCGCATGGCACAGCCACCAGCGCGCCATGTTTGGTTTCGTCCGTGTCTCCGTGATCGCCCGGCGCAAATGTTTGCATAGGACAGGGGACGGGGAGAGGAGAGCAGTGGTGGTAGGTGTGATCGTGGCGGCGACAAAAAATTAAACACCAGCCGGGTCAGCCGTCGAAATGGGCTGCAGCATTCAGGCTATAGGACGAGGAGAAAACCTGAAGCAGGGCTGAGGACACGGGAGAAGCACGAAAGTGAGGGGAGGGGGGAAGGAGAGGGGAGCGGGAGTGCTAGCGGGACGGCCGGGCGGGGGCTGTTACCGGTCTGGGCTGGCTGTCGCCAAGCCACTTCACGAGAGACGCCGGCGAGCGCTTATGCGTCCGTGACGCACATGCTCTTTGCCCAAGACACTCCTATGGAGGAGCCCCGTCTAGTACGAGAGAGAGAGAGAGAGACATTGAATGTGCTGACAGGGGGGACGCGGCGCCATTAGTGAGTCAGGCTACAGGAGGAGTCGGCCCCTCCCTGATGGCAACGCACGCAGCGGCCAAGTGTACGCAATTAATACATGTTTGCCACCCATCGCTCCTGTCATCACCAACACCATGTCCCCGCCTGCTCAAGTGGACGCGCTGGGTGGGGAAAAGGGAGCGTGTGTGTGTTGGCACGAGCAGGCACGATGGGGGCAGTCAGTCGGACAACGAGGAGAATTTGGACAGGGCCCGGGGGAGAACGGTAGAACTTACGATTAGTGAAAACCTCCCACATGTTGCCGCCACGCCCTCTGGTGCTACACAACAATCAAGCCCTGCCAGGTCGGATAATTTGAGCAGTTTGTTAGCCAGGAAAGATAGTGCCGACATCGAGGCCACCTTTTACTTTTTACAACACCATGAAGGGGATAGGTGGGCACTTCTTCAATGCTGGCAGCTGCTTTTGGCGCATCTGCAAGACGGAACGACTTGATTTAATAACCTCAAGAAGTCGCAGCAGTCAGGATCGAATCTGGGTTGCTTCTTTTTTCTGTGAACAGTTATCCTGCCGACCCTCATGGTACGGCGGCTACACGTGAGGTTCCGTCGGATATTTATGTTCGAAAATGCGTGCACTGCCTAAACAGAGGGGTCATCTAATTTCAAGGGAGACTTGCGACCCATGTAAGGGGGAAAAAAGAAAAATCAACGTCCGCTGACCGAAAAAACAGTAGTATTTGCTTTGTACCGACCCCCAAAATCACCAGATGCGGTGATTGAGTTGAATTCATACAAATCAGTGCATTTCCCCAACCCGTTTCCGCTCTCACCCTTCCAAGTTCTTATTTAGCTTGGCATTGAGGTTTGTGAGCGCCTGCTATGCCAGTACCCAGGAAACCGTGGCTCCTGCAGCCTGGTGTGTCGGGTGAACCAGGGGGTGTGATGGCACGCCTAGGTGCGGGTCGGGCCGTGCCAACCACCTGCTCCCTCTCCCGCCTCCGGTCTTTTTGACTTTATCTTGACACCGGACCCAGGTGGGGGAGGAGGAGAGAGTGGGGTAAATGCTGGGAAAGTCTACCCTCATTATAAACTAATTCCCCTGCAAGTCACCGTCCCTGCTCCAGACCTCTTGTAGTGCACACGATGGCCAGCGTCGGGTAGAATGGGCAAATTGTCATCACGTAACTGAGTGATTTGCTGATGAATATATCCTCTCCAGGCACCGAAGATTCAACCTCGAGAAATCCCATAGCGGTGTTAGCTTTAGTTTTTTTCGGGTATTGCCATATTTACTCAAACAAACTATGCTCTACATTGCAGACAGAGAGGACAACATCGGCAATAACAAATCCACGCGAGAATGGCAATAGCTGTCTCTGAGCAATCTGTCATAATCAGTTCTCGTGACTTTCGTGGGCCTAATCCAGGCAAATGAAATTGTGATTGGCGGAAATCTTTGTCTGGACAGCGCCGAGTCCGCCTTCAGTTTATGTGAAGCTTAGGATATTGCTCGAGGCAGGTTACTAACTTAAAATTTTTTAAACGTCTGCATCCCACTGAGGCAGATTCTGGAGTTCGGATGTGTGCTCCGCCCATTCTGGAGTCAGTAGAAGGCGAGGAGATGGGAGAAGCGGGGTCTTCATGTGAGTGATGAGCCAACAATCTTGAAGAGCTGAATGGCATTTTCAAAGGTCCTTAGAGCTAGAAAATATTACTCAAGTGGGTTCGCGAAATTCTTAGTGTGAGTCACTCCCGAAAAGCCCTTCACTCAGGATGATTGGCTGGCTTTCAATCAACCACGTTTCAAGGTGTCTGCGTCAAGCTTACTTGGAAAGAAATCTCCACTTAATCAATGCATATTTGAATCCACTTCGGTTTTGCTATGTAGCGCACTTAGTTCTCCTGGAAACGATGAAAACAAGCCCAGTGTCTTTGCGGCCTTATGAGTGAAAGCAGATTTTCTAATCGTAGCAGGTGCAATAAGTAAGCATTTCATTTGATAATAATCATTGAGTTCCCGAACGCTGGGTACTTTCACGTGGATTTACACGAATTACAGTACCGATGGTTCCACGGCGTCAAATACACAGGAGATCCACTGTTTCAACAAAATAATAGAGAAGGCCTTGTTTCTTTGTTGTCGTGTCTACCTTTTTGGCTCAATACCGGTGGTCCTTCTTGACATTCGGCATGTCGTCTCCTTCTAACCTTCGCATGTGAAGTTTCAGGGTTAGGCTTGGGTTTAGAGTTAGAAGTTAGGGATTAGGGAAACAATTTCTCAATCACTCAAATTACAACCGCACATTTCCAATAACTTTTCGTTCGCATACAATTACTTGATGTCATCACCTGTGCGTTCCCTGATCCCACCTGTAAAAACTCGCTATTACCGCCGGTCCCGTATCACAGGTGGCTGGGGTTTGTTTAATTCAGGTGTGGCTACGTAACCAAATCTGACCCTGAGTTGCAGTAAGTAAATGCGAGGCTTTAATTACTTCGTGTGTGCATGTGGTACAAGTGGGCGGAGGCTTTCATGCCGCGTCAGTCATCAAGTCCAACCCCCTTACCAGTCGGCGGAAATGCCCGGACAGTCTACCGGGGCATAGGAGAGGACAGAGAGAGGGATGCTGAATTTCGCCTGAGCGTACGTATACAAGTGCTGCTTTTTAAATTACGTCTAGGACATTATAGTAAAGCAGTAAGTGGTGTGGGAAGGCATGCATACACCAACAAAACGTCGGACCAAATCCTTTAAATGCAAACATCTCATGCCACGATGTGTGGGACTTCTAGGACGTATATTTTTCTCCGAAGCGATCACAGTGAATGAGATGGTTGACTTCGCACATCAGGGAAAATCGATAACCGATTGCAGTTCCTCATTTAAAAACGTAAAAACCGGTAGCTTTGCAGATTCCAGGTCAAAAGCAGCCCCTGCATAATTAAAACAGGATAATCAGTAAAATTCCTAAGCAAAGTCCTATGCATGACCTAGCACTTCTGGCTCACGACGGAGATCTATTGTACCTCTGAATTTCAGTGCAACAGATCTCCGTCAGTGCTACCCCTCTATTTGAGTAAACCTTTCCAGAAGAGACAGTGGCGAGTGAACGTTCCTTTCGATACCTCTCCAACAAAAACGGAATCTAGTCAGGTGTTTGACACAAAGGGCAAGAAACATTTGTTCAACAGATAGTATCGAGGAGGAACTTAGAAAAATCCAGGACTTGCTTCGCGAAAATGGGTACCCCGACAGGTTCATTGCAAAGAACCTTGCCGAACGACCCGCAAAACCCACCACACTAACCGCCGAAAAGAAAACTTTGTTACTCAAAGTCCCCTTCCAAGGAGACGCTGCAGGTGAACTCCTAAGAAGACGCCTTGACCAAGCTGTCTCGGGAACCTTCCCAGCAGCAAGGGTTCGCATATCATTCTCTACTAACCCTATTCTACGCGGAGAAGGCAAGGATAGGCTGCCACCTCAGACCGCCTCAATGTGCATCTACTCCTTCACTTGCTCCTGTGGAGCAGGTTATATTGGTCGTACGAGTCGGCGCCTTTCCAAAAGAATACGAGAGCAGCTTCCATCATGGCTGGCAAAGGGTGAAACTAGGAGAATAGACAGCGCCATCCTTGCGCATGCAGTGGACTCAGGACATCGTGTGGACCCCAACGAATCATTTCGTGTGATTTACAAGGTCCCTTCGAGCTACCCTAAGCTACTGGGCCAGCGCCTGTTAGCAACAGCGGAAGCGGCCGCCATCAGGTTACGAAAACCGACCCTATGCGCCCAAAAGAACCTTGTTCAGGCTCCGCGCTTACCGTGGCCAAAGGTTGACTAACCACATACAACTTTCTGCGCCCTTCCGCTCTTGCCCAGCCTGTAATTTAAAACCTAACTTTTATCGATTTTTGTTTCACTCACTGTACCCCACCTTATGTAACTGTATTGGCCTGATGAGAATTTACCGAAAGGAACGTTCACTCGCCACTGTCTCTTCTGAACATAGTGATGGGGATTTTCACAAATTTAAACCTTTCCAGTTAAGAGATCATTTAGAACACTCGATGAGTTTTTGGTGGGGAGTGCCTGGCCAGGAGCCGACAGTGTGATTAAATACTGAGCAGTAACTGTCCAAAATCTTATCTGTATGTTATGGACGAAAACGAAGAAGGCGTCGGCGTACTCACTGCCTCCGGGACTCTGTTTCACCAACAGAGGAAAGCTTCTTCCTTCAACCACAGACAAGCATTTTTTTGCTATTGGAGGGAGTACGGCTGTCCCCCTTATGTCCAACCGACTGTTACCGAAATCCATTTGCATGAACCGATCACCACTCGTTGGAGAGAAATAACTATAAATCATAAGAGCTTGAGATGCTTTACCTCGGTGATTAAAAAACACTCAAATATCTCCCCGTGCGTCCAGTGGTAGTATAGTTGTCTCAAACCTGGTTGCGGCCAGTTTTGGTGGAGTTAATTACCTCGATGCCCCAAGCCGATCTCACAGGGTCCTCGGAGCGACTCCGGACCAACTGATCGGATGTTCATTCTGGCCCTTCCCTGACCACCTTCACCTCGGGAGAGCATTCACCAGATGAGACTGTCCCCGGACTCATTATCGCTATCTTCCCTTTGCTATAGACGAATCACCCTTCAAAAGGCCGACAAGGGGCGTCGTTCTGTCCACCGCAGAATGGCTAGCCGTTCAGTCTGTCTGATATGTCAGGGTTGACATGCCGAAGAGGAGGGAAAGATGAATAATTTAGGCCAATGATTGGGGGTTGACCAACATCAGGTACCGGTCCGCTATTAGGGCATCAAAATGGGACGGAGGTTAATTACCACACGTATACGAACACCCCGGGGCCATACGGAATCACTGTCTCGCTGTCTGAATAATTAAAGAGTTGAGCCCTACTGCGCGTGCACATTATATGTGTACGTGCATATCTGTGTGCCCGCCGTGTCATACCTCTCTCTCACCTCTGCTCACAAGTAAAAGTGGACAGGGTAAAGGAAATTATGGTGTACGCTTCAATAAAAACGGCGGTCCCGGAGGCTATCAAACAACTTGATAGGTGATGGGGACACCCATAAAACCGCGTGAGCAAACAAGAGGGGGGGGGCGGTAAGTTAACTAAAGTGCTATTTATCACGATATGCATTGTAGATGGGATGGCTTCCGGTCCCTGGACGCAGTGGAGGGGGATAGTGTGAATTAATGAAAATCTCGGAGATCAAGGAATAGGCCAGGCCTGTAATTTCGGGGTAGCAGGTGGCTGTCGGTTTCTCCCATGTTTGCGTCCGCGCTCGTCCCGTCCAGCTTGCGGCTTAACTCTCCGGGTGCACAACTGCACACTTTCCCGTCAGGCAACTTGACAGACAACGGCTGTCCCAGATTACCACCCATTTTCCTGAGACTGGTGCTAAGACCTAAAAGTCTGCCCAAACACATCAGCTTACAGGCTTCCATACCGAATCAAATAGGCCGATAAACCGGAGCTATCAGTGCACAATCCTGCGAGGGCGCACGCTGATCTATTGGCTTCCCGACATAAACAGGCTCCGTATGGGTGGCAGAGATCACAAACAGGCAACCAACTACCCGGTGAAAGTCGGCAAGTTATTACGGCAGAAGGGGAAGAGACGACATTGGTAGGTTGATACAGTCTTGCCTCGGATTTATTCTGTATTCATTTAGCCGAACATAATCCTGACTACTAGATGACTACTGGCTGACCACCCGGGTTCCAGCTGATGGTCAAGGTTATGATCGACCGAATGAAGTTATAACAAGCCCTAAACAGTATTGCATCAACCTACCCCTATTCTCCGTCGTCCCGCTACGCCTACTTCACTTCGCATCGGGAGCTGTTAAAGTGTTCAGGAAAGAGCGGGAACTTTAGAATTGTGAGAGAACGGTCCGGACGTATGCGACACTACACCAGACTGAACTGGTGTGTTGCATCCTAAACTGCAGTTAATGTCGAGTAAGCATAATCTGAGGAGGCGCCTTTTAAACAAAATGAACGTCCAGGTGTGCGTGAAGGAAAGTGTCTGAGGACGCAGGACAGACGGAACGTTCAGCGTCCACTTGTCAAGCTCCTGTCCGAAAGACAGAATGAGCAGAATCCACCGTTATTTCGGTCGAAAAGGAAAGACAACAAGCATAACTGAAGGTCGAGTCAGGGGACCGATGTGCAAAACCTTCAGACGGTCGATGGCGGGCGCACATACACAATTGTTATTGAACGCTACTCTACAACTAAAAAACAATGAATTACTCCAGTCGGTAGGACTGATATACAGTAGGTGGGCTAACTCATGAAATATCAACCGAAATTCCGAAATGCGTTTTCGTTTCGAAAAAATTAATTAAGTAGGGTTGTAAAACTAATCCTCTTGCAGCATATTTGCACAATAATGCTGTTACCTCAGGATGCCGGTTTTCGAAAGAAGGTCTTTCCAGCTGCATGCAAAAACTATGCTCTGTAAAACTGACTACCTAATTAGCATGCATTTTGTCATTGATTTTCGATGCTCTCAAAAAGTCAATTCTATTACATGGGAGACATGTATAAAAATATTCATTTTTTGATCACTCGGTAGGAACTCACGTCTTAGTCCAATTTTAGGTTCAAAGGAAGGGTATAAATCGGTTTTCAAAAACTTTTCTGATTTCCGAGTAATTTTGAACCCGGCCGGTCGTTGCTCTTGAATTCAGAGCTTCCAAACTACAAGCCACATGTTTTCCGCGCACAGAAAATCATAGATTTCTCTGAGGTATTAAGAGGAGACCATACAGAGTTCATAAATTTTAGCAATGGATTTGAGCCATAATGTTAAATTTACTAGCCACATTGGTAAATGCAGAAACATGACGTTTTATGAACGGCCATTTTACGGTATTACGAAATCTCACAATACGAAACTTTTTGAAACCGAACTATGCCCATCCTTCAAGTATAAAATTGGAAGAATACGTAATTTTTACCGAATGAGTAAGAGATTGAACATTTTATGCATGTCTCCCATGAACTATGATTGAATTTTTAAGGACATCGATGCTATACTAATAGCCATTTCTTACAGAGTATATTTTCTGCATGCGGTTGGATAGAAGTTCATTCAAAAGCCGGCATCCTGCGGTAACTGAATTATTATAGAAGTATGCGGTGTGGTGATTAGTTTTACAACCCTACATAATTAATCTTTTCGACACTTGAACGCATATCGGAATTTCGATTGACATTTCATAAGTTAGTCCACCTACTGTATATCGTCCCCTAGACAGGACAATGGAATAGATACGCCCCGCCCAAGTAATAAAGATGGGCCTGCACATAATTCCCGAAAAGGCAATTATTCCCACGTCCTAATCTCAAGCATAACCCCTCAAATAAAACTAAACCGTTGCCCTAATCTTGACTTCAACCCTACCTTAAACCTCAGCTCTACAGTTAACACTAGTCCATACCTTAACTCTAAACTTGGTCCTGACCTACCTTACCGTTAACTTTATGTCTAGCCTTAAGTCTTATCCCCAACCTAACCCTAATTTCACGGAAAGTTGGCTCAAAGCGCCAGTGTTGCAGGCGGTTCATGTTCTCATGGCCACATAAGACAGTCCCACCCTCTAATTGGGCATACCGTCGAGATAGCGAACACAATACAGAAGGGAGCCATGGATAAGTGAAGGCATCCCGAGGCTTTACGTAGTCGTCATGGGTATTCTTTTCTGCGCGCCATTTCCAAAGTTTCACAGCTGCCTAGCTATGCTCATAACTTCCAACCATTTACCGCAAAAAGATGTGATTGTCATGGAGACAGATAAAATGATTGACTGACTTTGGACACTTCCGTCGAAAGAAACGAACAAAAAATATTGCCCCCCTTACCAGTTTAATTAAATGTAACACGTCAACTTCCCCCGGAATAATGCAAATGGTCGACGTTATACTGAACAACTTCATGAAACTACTTCAGTATAATTCGTAAGGTTGCAATCAAACTCACCCACAGATCGGTTACAAGCTGTAGTTACTCACTCCTAGCCGCAAATGGGGAATAATTACGAGCGTAATCTATGCGCGTTTGTGTGGCACAGTGTACACACTTTGGACTGGCTTTCCTCGTGCTGAACAACGATAAGATTTAATAAATCACGCAAATAGGTGGTTTGTGGATAGGATGAAGGCGGAGTGATAAATGTTCTTAGAAATCCAGACAGAGCACAATGGAGGATCCCTGGATTTAAGGCGCGTAGGCGGCGCCTCAGATCTAAATATAAACTTGGCTGCACATTATTCAAAGTAACCGCCCAGTAGTCGTGCGACTCGATGTGAGACCTGCCATTGTGAAGAAGGAGACACGATCGCCAGGACGAGAGATTTATTCGCCTGACTTTTCGAATTCCTGCTCAAACCCGTCATCAGAGACAGTAGCAAATACTGGTGGCACGTGCATAAGAGGCTGCTATTGTTCATGTTAAGAAAAGACTGAAGCGTGTAGATAAAATTATAAGTTTCTGCTCATTCTGACCCAACTGCTCAACTATGTGCTCATTTCTACTGTGATATTTTACTAGAAAGTCGTTCTGATCACAATTCGCATGGTCTTCTGCCGGCGAGCCAGAGGGCCAGCTGCAGAATGCGATATTTCGAAGTGACAGTTAGATCTCCACAGACGACGTCTATCGCACGCACCACCGGTTATTCATGCGTGAACCAATTTATGGTGAGGCATGCTTTCACAGCATCTGCCGCACTCTTTCTCTCCTCCTTCATCCACATTGTTCCGATGGCATGGCCACGCCAAGACGAGCAGACATGGACGTGGACGCAGTGACTGACAAAGCCAGACAGCCCGCATATGCGCGCCTGGTCCGCGCCTCATTAACCGGATTCTTACAGCAACGAGAAGTGATCGTGTCGGGTTCCAACTGAGTTGGAGTACCCTAGAGACCAGGGTAAGAAGGTGACGTTGAAATCTAACCCTGTGTCCTGAAGGGACTGCGCTATCCCGTCAGTTGGCGGCCTTTTAAGTCACGGCTCTTAGCGTCTCGTGATGGTTTAAATGTGACAAATTTGCGCTGGGTGCCGTGGGAACGGAGTCTCTAGAGCTGACGCCTCTCTCTCTCTCTCTCTCTCTCTCTCTCTCTCTCTCTCTCTCTCTCTCTCTCTCTTCCATCTCCCAGACACCAGGCTACTGTCTGAGCAGGTCATCCATCCGATACTGGGAGTGGAGTCAAGTGGTTAGCGAGGCGTGGACCTTCGTCTTGGTGTGCCAGCACCACCCCCTAGCCCGCGAATGACATTTGTTGTGCGATGCGCGCATTTTGCGCAGTCTGATTAACGCGCGAGGTGGCCTAGTCAGGCCCCCGTGTTGATCCAGCGCATCTTATGCGTGGTCCGTGGTGTAACATACCCACATTTGGAGTCGGGTACCTCGACCATTCACCCACCGACTCAAGGAGCTGTCGTTTATTAGGACAAAGGCTTGCTTTGCCGTCTTCCGCAGCGGCCAAGGTTCTACACTGTACAAACTCCTCAAAGGTCTGCCTTTAATCGACTGCTGCATGGCATCTGACTGTGGCGGTACGGTCACACCTAATATTTTAGCCGCAACATACTGGGTATGTGGGAAACCCACACTTCCAGCTGCTTAGCCCCAAAGTGAAAAAACTCGGCCAGACCGCCAGTGGTAACTGCAACACTCATCAACTCCCAGCATGGCCGCCATGAGAACCAGCGTTCGTCGGCCTCCAAACCGCTACTGTAACCCCGTTATGCGGACAAAAGGCGATGTGAAGGCTAACGCCTATGAGCGCGAATTTCGGCCACCTGAGGGGTGCGAGCGAAATGGTGTCTGGAGTAGCATAAATCTGTTACATTCTGCCGGCCACCGTCACCTGTAACGACCGAGCTCTCAATAACAGGCTATGCATAACGGCCCAGTATGCAAATGTTAAACACAGACATGAAGCTGTATGGAGAGCGGCCAGTCGGCTCGGTGGAGGAGACTGAAGACCCGGAAAAGGATGGTGTTTACGCTACGTCACACAAAATAATGATGCTGGGAGATCCCGACGATGCGTTTGGAGGGGGGCATGCAATTATTTGCATGAAAGCTGAACAACAGAGATAAAGTCAAAGCTGTGGGCAAGGGGGCGAACAAATTGTCGCACGTCCAAAAGCAAATAAATATACTGTGGTGTGATGGGAGGCCCTTTAATCAACTGAACGAGGATCTTCGATCATGACTTGAAGGCAGGAGGATCCAATGACCCTAGTAAACAGCCCGGCGATTAAGCGAAGTTCACTTGTACAGAGGAGGTAATACTGCTTGACGCAAATCCAGGCAGCTTTCGAGCGGACGGCAATCCGATCGACGGCCATGTCCGGAACGAGCAACAAAAATAATCGATATATGGCACATGAGTATGCAGTGACACCGAGCTTCGGGGCCCGATTTAGCGGGAAAAATCGATGGTCACGACTTTCGAAATATCGGAAACCTAACTTTAGATTGCAGTTATCGTTTTGCGTCATTTTTCGCGAAACATACGAGAAAAAGATAAAGCTAAATACATTGGGAAGAAAAATTATCGTGCGAGACCGGAAACCCGCTCAATGGCGGCTTTTAACACTTAACACGGACACAGTATCCGGAGGCAAGAGTAGCGGTTTCCGCCGGTTATTGGACCACTTCAACGAATGAACAACGGGAGGTGGGGAGCGAATGTCTGAGCAGTCACTGGGCTCAAGCTCATCTCCCATGCCCTTGACTCGCCTATGTTAAAACAGGTGTAGAAGGGGAGCGACAGAGTGGTCTCGATGCTACGATAGTCTCCCTACTTAAAATACAATTCATGGTCAAGTCACTGGTGTTCGCGCTATCCACACAGTGGCTGTCTGGGTCGGACACAAAGGACAAACCACCGACGGTCGGCAGAAATCGCAGAGAACTAGGATTTCTGATATCAGGATACAGCTTTGGAGGACTTAGAAGAGAGAGAGAGAGAGAGCAGCACTGAAGTGCTGGCATTTTCTTAACAGACTGACGCACGCTGCTTGCATGTGCAGAACCAGTTCACTTAGGAGGCGACACCAAATAAACCTTAGAGGCGACTCTTGAGGGGTAAATGGGTTTCCTTCCAGCTGACAGACATCTTCAGTTACTAGCGGAAAAATACCCTACTTCCTTTAAACTCCTGTGCTTTGGGATGTATTGTGGGTACCTCCCCCCAGAAAGACACTTGTGATGTGTTGGCATACGTCGGGCAAGCTGCAGCAAGTATCTGGGGCACCTAATTACTGTCGTATGTGTGGGCGGCACGCGTAGACGGAGTCATTCCCACCACACCGGACACTGCGTCTGACCTCCCCGCAAGTGGGCGGAGGTACTCGGACAGTTCGCTGATGCGTGGGAGACTTGAGGGAGGCCGAACTTCCCGTGCACAAATACGACTTTTGTTAGCACATGTGGACATGGCCATAAAGAAAAAAGACACAGGACTGCGAATGCATGGAGAATTAGGAAGCCAGATCTACGGCCGAATATCAGAAGGCGTGATTGACCGTCGAATCTAATACGTAATTTTTCTGTCCCCGCTTAAAGGCATTTCGATAGGAAGATGTCATTTAATTTGTAGAATTTTAAGCGGCACAGCGGGGGGAGAGAGGACTGATGAGGCCTTGAATCACCCGTACTATGAGTGGCCTGAATAAATATTTTTAGGAGGTGTAACTATAAGCCATACTAACCCTTGTTCAAAACTAACAAGCAGGAAAGAACGATATTTAACGAACGATGCGAAATAATACGGGAACAAAATTATCCCGATATAGCACTTTCCGGCACGCCTCAACCGTTGTGTGGTATCAAAAATGTGAAGAAACGTACTCCAGAAGAATACTTTTACTGTAATTCCACCTGATTTCCATCAAACGCATCAGGTTCATGTGACTTTCTGACAGAAAATACACATCACTAAAATTTGACGCTATAACGGAAATCACCTGATAAGAGAATTCAACGCAGTCTCCTTCTACCCAAGGTACATCAAAATATAAAAAGAACAGTGCCCGTTGTGATTTTTGTCAAATTAATCCTATTCGTCTTCTGGCAAAATTCTTACAATACATAATAATTTCAAGGTCAGGGCGAGGTCTGTTGATGCGTTACTCAGAAGTGTACGGTGGGTAGGAAAGGCTATTAACTACGAGCATGTTGCCGATTCTCCGTAGCAAATAAAAGTCCATGATAGTAATCAAAGTAATAAAACGCAAATGAATATTGGTATTTTGAGCCAAAAAAATTAGGCAGCGACAGGGTGTAGGACCCCTAACTAACTCGCGTTAGCCTGTGGGCTGTGTCATACATTGAACTGTGGTAGGGGGGCGTTATGTGTGGGAGAAAACACAGGACGGAGAGCAAGAAGACACAGAAAATAGATAAATTTTTTGCCGAAAGTCATCCCGTACGCTGTTAGTTGGCAAAGAGAGCGCGATAATCAAAAATATATAAACAGAAAGCATTTTTCAAATGTTTAAATTCTGAATAAAACGCCTCTGGTAAGTCTACATTTAGTCAGGAAGGGAAGGACATTTGAAACAATGCGAGCAGCTAATAATAAGTGATGTCTACAGTCACACTGAACGTTGATTCTATACCCTATCGTAACCAGAAATCGTTTTGAGCACTGAACATCTTAACACATGACGGTTCGGTTAGCATTCCTATTATTCGAGACATAGTAATTCCTCCTTTTTCGAGTGCCCACCGATAGCATTCGGAAATATTCCTGTAGATCACAATAAAGGGGAAACTCGGCGACATCATGACAGCGCATAAGTTCAAATAGACTCGTCACTATTTCCAGAATTAATCTCCCACCGCCGTAATGTTCGGTCGATAGTGCCCCATGTACGAGTCAGCTGCGTGATCCTGTTTCTAAAACCCTCCAAAATGCCCTTCGCTGGCCTCTAGAAACAGATGAATTAACTACGAGAGACAGCTGTTAGGCGGTGATCTGATGGTCAGATTTATGGACTCATGAGATGCATCCAAAGATGGGTGGGTAAAAGTGAAAAGTGATAAATAACTTCTGGAGAGGCGATCAAAAGCTGAGTTTTGTTGGTAAAAAAATTCTGAAATTTCCTGCAGCATTTGCCAAACGGCTGTTTGAACTGACCCTCATGCTACAAATCACGCCGTCAGAACTTACAACTTTGCTGTACGCAGACGCATGAATTGTATGGTTTGGTTGAGTGGGATAAATGAATTTGGGGTCATTGTCGTTGATGTCCAGAACCTCCACAACCACCTTGGCAGTGCTGGTGAGGCGTTTTGCCGGGGTGGAGTCCTCTGCGGTGACAAAAAACTCGTAGACGGCGTTCACCTCCCTGTCCAGCCGCATCCGCGTGGTTATCTCACCAGTGAGTTGATTCACTGCAAAGTTGTGCTGCACGATAGCCTTCAGGTGGAAAAAAAGTGTGGTTGTAACGCGTCGTCCGGTCGCGTTGGAACGTACAAGTTATAAAGTTTATCTATGCTATTGGGAATCTGGCTTCCTCGCGCGGAGCTTTCACATGTGAGCTGTCAAAACAACTGCTGCGCAAATCCCAGGAGTAACTTCTTTAGCCCCTCGTTATTCTGTGGGATTACAGAGGATGGTCAAGGGGTTTAAGGGTTTCTGAAGGCCTTAATGCCCCACGGGATTTAAATTTTGAGGATGCATAATCAGGATTCTGTCTCCTGGGGTCAAGCATAAACTTTCGCTTCTGGGCGTCCAATCAGTGCAAATGATTTCACAGAAAGTAGAAACGCTCCTGTGCATCAGAGAAAGAAGTAAGCAGCTGTTTGCCTCTTCGATATACTGTAGCCAAGTGTCATAACTGTGCCACCCACCGTCTAGGGACCTGCCGCGTCCAGGTTATCTACCTACCCTGCCAGCAGTTCCAGACGCGCTGACCTCACAGTCTGACCGCCTGCAACATGAGCACACACACACCCAGACAACCGCGGCCGTCCTTGTTTCCTGTAATGCAATACGCCACCTGGATAGAAGACACTCGATCTTGCTTTTAGAAAGCCATAAAAGCGGCCGACAGCATGCAGCCTCCATTTCAGGCAGGATTTGAGACCGTCAGCACAAGTCCGTGTTTCGCCAGCGGCCACTGCTGCTTGAAGCATCGGTTCAGAGTTCTGTACATAATTAATTCTTCATTCTGATGTCCTCTAACTCGCCTTGCTGGTCCACAATAGCCTCGATTTCTGCAGTGGTTGTGGCAGCAAGCCAGCCTAGTCCTTAAAATGCAAAGATGGGGTTGATACACTCTGATGTGTCTCGAAGAAGGACCTTCATTTTAAAAAATAAACGTAGATCGGTCTTCTAATCAGCGGTCAAAAACCGTTGGCCCAGTCCTAATTTGAGAAGCTTGAACTAACAGCAAAAGGACAGATTCAACAGTGCGCCTTCCTGGTGAAAGAGGTACAGCGAACAGCAATGATATAGGAAGAAATACACATACATACGTTATGTTGGAAGTGCGCTCATTGAGCAAAGTACGGGACATGCTGGTTCATTGTGCCTTGGCGTTCAATGTAAGGCCGCCGAACACCGTCGCATAGCGACCAGTGATATATGGCGAAAGGTGTTCGGAAAAAGACAGGGGAAACTGAGATGATAACTTCTGGAATATTAACCGTCCTCAACCGGCCTTACCCAAAGTCAGGCTCGGAACACCAGAAACGACGCAAACAACTGAGAAATGGCCATTCCAGTCTTCCTTGTCTTTGCCAGTAACCTCAGTCTGCCTTTAGCAATACCTGTGGGCTCTAGAGGAGCCCTAAAGCACTACGAGAACAGCATGTCCCATAATCAGATCACTGAACGCACTTCCTAAATTATATATACATGACTCTTTAATGTGACATTTGTAGTACCCCCACCTACACGGGAGCTGAACCGTTCTCATGTTTCTGCGAAAACCTTATACACCATGCGCGGACCAGGTCATACGTGAAAGGTGTAGGTGAGCTGTCTAGTTTTCAGGCATCCTGACGCCCTCTTGCTATCGGACCCAGCTGGGTGAGGGAGGGATGAGTGAGGAAGATAGAGGGCATGTCTGCTATCGCTATAAACTACTGTGCGCGCAAGTTACCGTCCTGCGCCCATAGAGTTGTAGGGCACACGTTGGACAACGACGTTCACGACGCCGATGTGATATTTATATCACTTAGGCGTCGTGAACGTCGTTGTATATATGTATATACCCATCTGAACCAATAGCGAAAGACTCAACAGTCTCAGCGGGATTTGGTGCCAGGCTTGTGTACAGCCAAAGCTCTAACCTCCTGAGCTGCGAGGCCGAATTTGGTAGGACGAATTAGACAAATTTGCTAGAAACATATTACCTAAGTGAATGTGGTGGTCATCTGGTGGGTGTTAGGTCGACTGGTTTGGAAATCCTGCTTGGTGAGTCAACTTGTGCTATCAGAATTGATGGATTTCATAGGTTACAGCAGTTTCGTCAGGTAACATGAATTTATTCCACTGATCTTCTACGTCTTTGTAAATTGGAATTTACTTTTTTAGAAAGAGGCTCAAAAACCTCCTTTCTTGTGCTCATTCATCGAATTTTATACACGAAGAAAGAGCATATTTAAGCTTTTTGAATTCCCCGATTATTTTAAGCCTGTTCTGCCGCTTCATTTCAGCTTAGGGTTTCCAGTCTACAAGTGGTATACTTTTTGGTGTGAAGAAAATCACATATTCCTCTATGTCATTAAGAAGATACCATATAGGGGCCGTCAAATTTGCCAATGGATGTGGATTAGGTTGTATAATTCACAAAACATAATTCATGATTCATAGTTAATAAATCCACAGCTATGAAGATATTTGTAGGATCATTCCGCAGTCTCACAAAATATCCTAAGTACAGTCTGAGGGTATGAGTTGCTACCGGATAAGTAAATGAAAAGAAACTTTATTAATGGTTAATTTTTCCGAGTGCGGTTTAAGAGCCGAACGAAACGAAATACATTCAAAAGCCGGTATTTTGGCGTGACTAAAGTTTCTCGAGATTATGCTGCTGGGTAATAAATATATAAACCACACTTAAGTCCTCCTTCCTAATCGAAATCCCATTCTATCATTTCATTAAATTAGTCACGTCTGCTCTTGGGTCGACTCGCAAACCATAATCATCGACCGCTAGATGCGCTTGTCTCACGGAGACAAAATGGAAGCTTACTTTCCGCGAGCGTCACAGCATGAACGGAGTAACGGACCTCTTTACTGCTAGCGACGCTGGAAGGATATTTCTCTATCTCATGTGATGATGGAGAGTTCGCACATTCTAAACCATTGAAATCTAATATTCCACGGAAGTAGTTCTTAGACCTACCTACTGCCTGTTTTAAGGAGTATTTTTGCGGATACATTGGCAAGATGCTGTGAGTAGAGCTGGCGGTTCAGACATCTGATGCGGTTATGAGTAGTACGCCAGTATGAAAACTTGCATCTCAAACTAACTATGTGGAATGCAAATTTGCATTTCTAATTTATTTTAGCGCATTGGTTAGGCATCACCACAGTGGCTCGCAACCCCTGGATTTTCATTTTTCTCCAACCGAGACTTGGCGATACTTCAAGTCTCTGGAAATGATGTGTCCTATCTGCCATTGTGCAGCCGGGGCTTGGATGATGTGCAGGGCTTTTTATCGCCAGGATTGCGTTGATCATTCTATAAAAATCGATAACGCTTGGATACCAGACTGAAGAGGGAAGTCAGTGTAGAGACGGGCAGGCTGTCCAAACGACAAATTCTCCTGTTTATTATCCCATTTACTACTATGAAACCCAGAAAACGAGTGCTGCAAACTAGTTTCCTACAGGGACAGACTGCAGTGCCTACTTCCTACTGTAACTTTCATAATATTTACCGCAGACTGGAAAGTTTGAGTATGTAAAATGTGCTTCAGTGCTGGCAGTTCAAACTCAGCACAGTTTTTGCCGGGTGTGAATGAAGATAAAATACCCTGTCAGACTGTGATTCAATTCACCCTTTCCGACAGTTCGACCGTCGATTCCGACGATGTTCACCGTATTCCTCACGAGCAGGGTGATCGCAGTCATCCCTGCCCAGTTTAGCCTCCGAAGTGTGATGAAACACAAATGCAGGAAGTTTGCAAGATCTTGAAAAGGATCCCGATCATGCCAACTTACAGTGCTACCAAAGAGACGGTAGTTGACCTTCCCGTTCTCATCTTCATCGGGATCGGTCGCCGTGACGACACCCACTACGGTGCCCGCTTCCTGTTCCTCCTCGATTGCGAATCGGAAGATGGGCTGGCTGAAGGCGGGGGCATTGTCGTTGACATCGATCACGCGTACATGCACCGTCAGACTGCAGCTCTGCGGCTGTCTGCCCCGATCGGTAGCGCGGACGGAGAGTTGGTATTCGGAAATTACCTCTCTGTCGAGAGGTTCCTTCAACAGTAAACGACCCGTGTGAGCCTCCAGACGGAACTGAGAGTTGTTCATACTCTGGCTACTACCGCCGCCGCCACCACCAGCGACTAGCTCATGCAGACTGTTGGCCTCGAGTTTGTCCTCACTCATCTTTTCCAGACTCTTGTAGACCTTCGGAAAGGTGGAGATAGCGGTGACGCTGAGGAGGGTATAGGTGACCGGTTGGGGATCGTCTGGCCGATCTGGGTCTGTGGCATTGAGTGTGGTGACCAGGCTGCCAACTGGGGCGTCCTCCTTGATGGAGACCTGCAGTGGGTTGACGGCAAACCGAGGCGGGTTGTCGTTCTTATCGAGAATGTTCACAACCAGTGCGACCTAGAAGGTAACAGGAGGACTAAGATATTCGTCCGTTTGGAGAAAGAAGTGAATTTATGGGGGAATATCACGGACAACGAGAACGGAACCTTAAATGAATCTCAGGCTGTTGAGCAGGCAGACTGCATTTCCGAACGACATTCCCACTGGAAGGTTGGCAAACCTTTAAAAGCGTTTGAAGCACTGATAGGAATGTGAGGTACAATTGTAAAAGAAAAGGAAGAAATTAGGATCCTATGTTTGAGGGAAATCCTTATCAGCAAAAGGCTCCTTATCCTAGAAGAGGAGGGAGTTCCGTGAGAAAACAAGATAATGTTTATTCCTTAGAAATTGTAGGAAATTATAAGGAGACTGCATTCACTCGCAAGAACATTTCCAGCTCTGTTCTGTGAGTGTACAGTCACTTGAATATCTTGACAATTCTTTAACCTCGGCCACCTAGTGCGCTGAAAGGCGGCCAGTTTTTGAACACCGGAAGGTATTTCAGTGACCGGCCCCATTTGAGTACACGTCTGATCCACAAATAGTCCCCCATTCCGTCCGAGTAACCGAACTCCCGCCTTTGTTGCAGTTATTCGGAGCTGCGTGTGCATTGGTTTTGATACTGGAGTGCTACGTAATACCTATAGCGGTGCGCACACCTATACTGGCCACGCACCACACTATCCTGCGTCAACTAGAACCCGATGTAAGTGATCCAACCGGACCCAGGCAGCTGTCCGATTGTGTGCGCAGTCTGGGAACAAGGATACACTGTCAACCCCCTGTGCAACGGACAGTGTGTGTGTGCACGCGTGGGGACTAGCGAGTGAGAGCACAGTGCAAACAAACAGTCTCTCCGGGGCCGAACTTGATCCGGTATCAGGACACACTGTGGGCACCCCGATCTGTTGACCCATACAAACGACAGCCAATCGGACTAAGACAACTCGCATAAATCGACGCGCAGTTCAAACACCGGCTACCTGTTAGGCCGTAGAGAGAATGTGGGCGTGGGCTCCGGTGTGTTAACCACTGCTTGCGCCTAAATAAACAGGTGTCAAAGTTTCTAGGTAGTATCTGCGTCAGGATCGTGATCAGTTGGTTCAGACGAGGACAGTTGTCTGTCTGTTAGTTGATTGCATTCAACTGAACTGTACACGCGACCCTGGGGAATGACAGTGAATTGTCCTGTCTAGAGGAGGTCTCCCCTAGGTCCTTCAGCTAATTTCCTGAAATTTCCACTAAGCTACACACCATAGGATGACCAACCCTGGCGTACTGGGAGTTCGATGGAGATGGGGCTCTGGTGATATCTAGTTGATTCCAATTAAGCGATTTGGCTTGGTCCATAAAAAATTACCTTTGCATGAGCAGACTCACTAAGAGGAGACTGATCTTCTATAAATAAGTATCGCAGTATTTGATGAGAGCGAATGCACCTGGCTAATGATAATAATAATGACAATAATAATATGTGAGTTAAGCGAAACCAAAGGAAGAATGGGCACGGATTTGCACAGCCAGTACGCGGCAGCCCTCTTTTTCATTTCTAACATGTGTGAAAACTAGTAGAAGCATGTCCTCCGGAGCCATCAATGTACAGTGGTTCTTTCACTTCGCAGAGAGCAAGACAGCGTAAAAACGACATCGGTACCCTGTCAGGAAGTTACTCTCCCTTGAACCAACCGTCTGTATGCTTGCGGTGGCTGTCACGGCTAAACATCCATCCTAGGCTTAAACGGCGGTTTTAACCAGTGTCGGTAAGATTTCTATTTGTGCTGGAATTGCGTTTGCCGATCGAGGTACAACGGGATATTCTCGTCCTGTTTTGCCTTGAGGCTCAGTTGCATAGCAACCATGAACATATGCTGGAATGCTCACCGTCGAGGACAAGGGAGACTGGAATGTGGCCATTTCTGGCATATAACCCTATCTCATTTTATCTGACAATAACCCGTACCCCATATTTCTGCGTACGTCGACACTGAGATGCGTATCGTCTTTAGGGGCAGCGCCCATAACATGTAAACTTTCTACTCCGCCTCATCCAAGGTTGCGTGCTCCACTCATCGTGATCTATTGGGGTACTTTTCTGGACTTTTGGCCTACGATTCTGGTCAACGTGTCAATAACTGGCCCCCATAGATTTATCCACCCTTCCCCAGCAATTAACGGACCGCTGGGGTGCATTCTTCATAAACCAAGCGGACCCTATTCTGCAGAATTAGAAAATGACTCGTTTCACTTTCTTCTGATGGATATAGACTGTGCAGCGAAAATTCTCGACTGGACATGAGAATAAGTGGCCCTACTTTAAATGCCAGGGGCACTAATTCCATTGTCCTCATATTGACCCTAACGCCAACCCCCAACCATAACATGCTAACCTTCATAACATGAACCACACCCACAACACTAACTCCAACCCCCCCTGTAGATCAGCGCGGGGCCGGCTGCAATACGTGGTTTAGATACTTATTCGCCTACACTGTCGATTTCCCTTCGAAACAGCGGTGCTTCCACTGACACCAACTCCACTGATTACTGATTTGACGCCGGTAAATGTGACCAGTGCCGGATTGTCTGATATATTTAAAACCGCTTCTTCCCTGGCCGACTTTGCTTCTTTCCGTGCGGTCTAGCCAGCGCTTACACCCATCCGGTATATTTTCCCTGCATGGCCACTTTATCTGTTTTGTGTCAGGTGTGTGTAATAGCTTTTCGGTTTTCTTCTGAATGGAGATCTCTGTCACTTTCATGCTCAGTTCGGTTGACAGCTTACAGTAAGTGGGCTAACTCATGAAATGTCGACCGGAATTCTGAAATGAGTTTTCGTTTCGAACAGATTATTTAAGTAGGGTTGTTAATCATCGCGCAGCACAATTCTGTAATAATTCAATTACCCCAGTGTGCCGGCTTTCGAGGGAATTTCTTTCTGGCTGCATGCAGAAACTGTACTGTGTAAAAAATGACTACTTAGGTAGCATAAATTTTCCTCATCGAATTTCGACGCCCTCAAAATGTCAATTTTATTTTATAGAAAATAAAAATATTCGCTCTTCTGCCCATTTGAAAGAAATTTAAATCTTCTTTCAATTTTATACTCGAAGGAGGGGTATAATTCGATTTTCAAAAGCTTTTCCAGTTCCCGAATTATTTTGAACCCGACTTGGGTTTCACTTGCATTCAGGGTTTCCAAACTGCAGGCCGTATATTTCCCTCGTACGGAAAACCATACATTTCTCTACGGTATTAGGACAGAGCCACATAGGGTTCATAAAACTTAGCTGTGGATTTGAGCCTCATTGCTAACTTTATAAGTCACATTGGTAACTGCATAGACATGACGTTTTATAAGCGGCCATTTCACGGCATTCAAAAACCTCACAATAAGATACTTTTTTCTAAAATCGAATTATACCCCTCCTTCGAGTATAAAATTGAAAGAAGACGTAAGTTTCCAGCGAATGGGCAAAATAATAAATAATTTTATGCATGTTTTCTACAAATTATAATTGCTTTTTTTGAAGGTATCGAAAATCAGTGAGAAAAATGCACGCTACATAAGTAATCATTTTTACAGAATATAGCTTTTGCATGCAGCCAGAAAGGAGTTTGCTCGAAAGCCGGCATTCTGAGGTAATCTAATTATTATAGAGTTGTGCTGTATGATGTTTTCGAATCGAAAACGCATTTCGAATTTCGGTTGACATTTCATGAGCTAGCCCACCTGCTGTAAGTTCGCTTTGCTGTTCCCGGAGCTGCACGTCGCCACGTCGCCCTGTCAGTAAGCTGTCACAGCGAGGCTAAAGTGTAACATGCGAGATAAACGGGGAGGAGGGGGGGCTCTATCGAGGGCACAATCTTCTAGTCTCCGTGTTCCGGTGTTGAGGTGACAGTGACAATAAAAAAGCAGTACCGCGAGGTAAAAAGTAAGTGACTGCAACAGACACTTTCACTCTGAAAACGCTTCTGGATGCACCATTAATAATGCTGTTTCTTCGCTTTCAAGGACGTACAAGTCTTTTTATTCATTGGGGGAAGCTGAGCGGTCATCATATCCGTGCGCAGATTTCAGGACGCTCATATAAGTGGTTTAACACGTCCTTTCCCTCCCCGAACTGCCAGCAGCAGCAGCAGCAGCAGCAGCAGCAGCAGCAGCAGCAGCAGCAGCAGCAGCAGCAGCAGCAGCAGCAGCAGCAGCAGCAGCAGCAGCAGCAGCAGCAGCAGCAGCAGCAGCAGCAGCAGCAGCAACAGCAGCGTTTAGGTTTGATCGACAGTCCTACTCTAAACAAGGCATAGGCGACGGAACATGCAGAATTTATTGGCGTTATTAAATTTCTTGACCTCATATTCAGCTGCACAGGGAAGTCTGTAAGCAGGTTGATCATGTGATCAACCTCGCACTGCCATGATAAGGATCGACAATGACATAACCCCATTCCCACACCCGTTCTCTCATTCCCCTTCCCACGCATGACTGACTGCCGTCCCGCGTGTTGGATTTTAAACACGCCTGACAGGTTTTCACCGAAATGTAAACTCGCTTGCCTAGATAACTTCCCGCCCTCTAATCCCGCTCGCCATGCGCACCCGTATATCAGACCAATAACTATATTTTATTTACTTATCATGCTTCCTCCCTCCAGGCGCACCTCTGATTGAACAGTTTGTCTTATCTTAAAAATCCGTAATGACCGTGTGCGGTTGAATAAGAGGTCACGAAATTTGATGACGTCAATAAATTCAGCATGTTTCGTTGCCCATGCTTTGTTCAAATTTCTTCCGGGAAAACAATGCTTAAATCCTATTCTGGTAAATAAAGATGCATTGACCTCAGGTCAGAAAAATACAGCAGTTTATTTTCCAACCTATTTGCGGCATGACGTGATGAAAGACGACATCCGAGTCTTGTGTGATTACTGGGAGGCATTTTTCGCTCACAGGTACAAAGATACAATACGAAAAAGCTCTTGTGCAATAAACATCAGAAGCTGGAGTCACCGAAGCTTTTGATCTTGCTCTCTTAGTTGGTAGGAAAAAAGATCAAGCACTTTAGCATACTGAATCATTAATTGGAATTATCCTTGCGACTGCCAAAGGAATCTCCAGAATGAACCTCTTAAAGTTAACGTTCGTCGAATTTTTGATTGGCTAGAAGATTAAATGTGCTTGTGCAGCTTCTGTTATCCGGCGTCGATTACTACTTGACAGCCTACAGATTGGCAGACTGTCATCGCACAAAAGAGCATTCATTGAGCTAGTCTCAAAAGGGTACACAGTTTCTCACGCAGTGTCCTTTCAGACACGAGGGCGACGCACTCGCTCTCAAAAGGCCGCTCACAGCTCCCATGCCGGAGAGGGCAGCGGTGGTCCACTTCTGTTTCCCCTTCCCATCGGGGCAGGCTTTTGATACATAAGACTACCACCAGCCCGTGCACCAAGTGTAACAACTTTTGTAGGGAACAAAAGGTTAGGTGGCCTTGTATTTCCCTGAAGGAGTTTTCTGAAGCTGCAGATACTGGCGACGGTGGACAGAGGGCCTTCCATTCGCGGGCGTTGACATGCAGCTACATTTTGTCCGGGGTGGAGGATGGAGGGGGGGGAATCGGCAATAGGAGAAAAATAGTACGATCCCGCGTCTGGCTTCCGTTTGCTTCTGTCCAAATAAGGCTGCGTTGGTGGCAGCAGCAATGACAATTGAAAATCACTTTGTTGACAATCAACAACCATCTAATTAAAGCCTGTCAGAACACCACCTGCTGGCCAGCAGCAGCAGGCATGTAAGTGCGATCAAGATCTCGATCTTCCTTCCCGAATCAACCGTCTTTTTTGAAGATGTCCACAGCAGGGCGAGAGCAGGGATACTGACTTGAGCGTGAGTTAGTTCAACGTGATAGCTGACTTGGGAGGCATCTACCGCACTCTCTCCTCTCATCCGCCTGGATCCGACGTCAAGACAGAGTCGAGAAGATCGGAGGTGGGAGAGAGCGCAGGTGGCCGGTTCGGTGAAAACCCATAACTACGGGTATCACCACACCTCCTGATCCACAAAAAAGATTGACCAGAATTCTACACAGCAAGAGAAAAAGGGTAGCTACTCGGATCCAAATAGATACGGCGTTAGCCCGGGATTCGGCATGCGAATGTTGGGATTTTTGGACGTGCATGTCCGATTAACCCTGCCGGGCTCTAATCTAGCCCCTGTGTTGATCCAGCGCATCTACTCCTTGGCCCATTAAGGGGCCAAATTGACATCTATAAAGACCTAGAGACTTTGGAAGAGTGCTCACACCGAAGAAGATGTGTCAGTAGGCGTGGGCAGTTGGCAAACGCAAGATCAGAAAACCACTTGTTACTAGAATTGGTATTGCAAGTTTATGATGGGGTATCATCATATCAGAAATCCCAACAGTTTCAATTGCGTAACGAAGAAGTTCACTCCCGATCCAAACATCTATTCCTGCCCGCGAGTAGGAGTGGAAATTATCGGATCAGGATTTAGTCCTAGATGTGATTGAAGGCTTTAGCACGACTCCATCTCCCCTCGACTGAGTCTGCCGGGGTTCTCAAGTTTTTACAGCCACTTTGCTCTTTAAACTCACAGAGAACTCCGAAGGGACAGAGGGGTGGAAACACTATCAGACATGATCAGTTTACAAAGGCAACCCCTGAGGGCACATATGTTATTAGAGTGACACAGGCATTCACAAACAGACGCAACTTATTTTTTTTATCTTATGTGCACATAGGGAGGTTAGTTCAATGATGATATGTGATCAGTCTCATTTGTCTGCGCTCACTTCAAAATAAGGACGCAAACTTATGATACGAGGATTCGGTAGCTAGGCTATAGTATAGAAGCAGCCTTAAGAATTTAACAGATGAGGAAAAATCGGCGACTGTTCGCTCGCCTGATGGTTTTTCTTCTGACATAGCAGAGTTATCCAGCTCGAGGTTTTAGACTGGAATTATCTTTTCACTAGAGCATGCAGAATGCACGTTTAAGAGGAAAATTCTCATTAGAGGGCGGATTATATGTAGTTACGCCCCATCCATCTTTTGCTCAGACAAAAATCCAAAAATGACAGCAAACTTTGCAAAATCATTAAAAAGGAGGAGGAAGCTTGTGTACGTATAGCGGAAAACTGTTTCACCAAGGACACTTCTGAAGAATGGTCTTGATTTTGCATAGAATAGGACATACTAGCTTTAGGTTAAAACAGGTAACGCGTTCGTCCGTTATATCGGGAAAATTAAGATACCTGATTGAACCACTATTGCACTCGGAAATGAAACCGATTGATTTCATAACCACACGATGAAATATCATACAGCCAACCTGACCAGCTTCCGCTGCACACTCCTACAGTGGACGTGCTACCTTACGAAATGTCAGCCGAAATTCTGAAATGCGATTTCAACTCGAAAAGACTACTTAGGTAGGGTCGTCATATTAGTCAGCTTGCGGCATAATCCCATGATAATTCAGTTACACCAGGATGCCGGCTTTTGAACGAATTTCTTTCCGGCCGCCTGCAAAAACTACACTCTGTAAAAAATGACTTCTTAATTAATATGAATTTTTTTTCATTGATTTCCGATCCCCCTATAGGTTCAACTATATTTCAGAGAAAAAATGCATACAACTATTCATTCTTTTACTCAACTGGTAAAAAATAAGTCTTTTCTAAATTTAATACTTAAAGGAAGGGTATAATTCGGTTTCCCGATAATTCTGAAGCCGATCTACCATTAAACTTGAATTCAGGGTTTCAAAACTACAAGCTGTATATTTTCTGTGTACGGAAAATCATACATTTCTATATAGTATTAAGAGGAGAGCATAGGAGGCTCATGAAATTTGGCAATGGGTTTGAGCCATATTGTAAACTTTACAATTAACATTAGTAAATGCATAGACAGGATGTTTTATGAACAGGCGATTGACGGTCATCCTCACTATAAGTCGATCTGAACTGTCGCAACAGACGACCTCCACCACCGCAACGCGAGGAGCGTCCAGGAGCGGTAACTTGCGCGTGGGTTAGTTTATAGTGAGACAGACTTGCACAGTATCTACCCCACTGTTTCTTTCGTCACATACGACATTCTGATTGCATGAAAAAGTCAACGCGACCAGTGGTGGGTGTGGGTTCAGTGACCGACAAAGTCAAACAACCAGTAAGGGTGAAGATGATCTCACGAGCAACAGAATATCATAGCAGCTAGACTAGAAGAGAGCAATTTAATTCTACGCCTCTAGCCTGAGAAGAACCGATTTGCCCTGTCAGTTGGCAACATTTCAAGTCACGACCGAGTACGACCGGCCGAGTACGACAGATTTTTCACTAGTGAAGAGTACAGTGATTTGCCATGAAGATAAATTCTCCACCCTCGGCCTCACTATCTCTTCCTCCCTTCAAGCACCAGCTGACTGTCCGAGTCTGTCAGATAGCCGGTGATGAGATTGGGCGCACTGAGTGACGAAACCAGACAGCCACTCTACGCGTGCCACACACAAACGGCCCGATCACTTCATACGTACACAAGGGGCTGCAGTAACTGTGGCTTCGATCTCGCCCGGGAAAAATGTGAAAAAGGCCAAGTCAGAGCACACCTAGTGCACACTAGACCAGCTACTGGGAAGCCAGCGAAACCAGTGGGCGGCGATCTCGATCAAAAGGCGTGTGTCCCTTAGAAATACAACAGACAAGTCTTCAAATGGTTTAGGCAACCCAGTTTCCAGGACTGACGACATGAAATGTGCAATGATTTACCGTACTAACGACACAGGTATTAGCTAAAAGCTAATACCTGTGTTGTTAGTGCGGCAAATCATTGCACAGTTCTATACTACTGGCTGCCTGTTGGCGGTTTGTGAATATTAAGCGGTTATTCCGCAGTAGCTGATGGAGTTCAGCTCAAATATTCATATCAAAATTTGGAGCGTGCCTGAAAAGGCCCGTTTCGAAAGATTTACTCCAAGTTCGCGCATTAATTTTCTCGGAAATTAAACAAGACATGATATGTGCCAATCGATCTAAGAACAGTCCGAGAGATGCTACTGTGCCTGATTACGACGTTCATTCATTTTGAAAAGAGGTCTGAAAATAATTTTGGTAGAACAGGAGGAAGAAACAAGTCCATTTACCATTCGGTCAAAGGTATTCTAACCTGCTCCCCCATAGCGGAAGTTGACATGTCTAGTTTCTCAAACCTATATAAAATAGAGGCGGATTACTGATAAACCGAATCCGGGGCGATTTCTAGATTTATTTTAGATTGGATACAGGCAGTATTCCTGGATTTATAATTATTTTATGAGAATTTTGCAAGCTCCCCCTCCAAACTCTGCTTGCATGAATTTGTATCGATTATGGCAAAGAAGTAGACCGTCGATTTTCAGCAAATCTGACTGACGAAACTCGTTAAGGAGGCCAGCAAATTATTCCTAGGCTTAACGACCGGAAGCGGTAATCTCAACTGTTGATTTTTAGACGGAAAATCCATCACTTTCAGAAGGGCTTATTGCTATAACTTATCCTATCCTATCAAACCCCTTAACAGAACTTGAAAGACAGCCAAGGCCTAGGAAATATTGAGGTCCGAAAACTCATACATTCCCCCTTTCCTCCCCTTTGCGGCGGTGGCTAGCTTAAAGTGGGCTGCGAAGAAATCTGCAAAAAACGCACAGAACTGGCTAACCGGCCACAAACGACCTTGGTCACGAAGGTCCAAAAACGCCGTCCAAGAAACAGCACTGCTTGTAGACTGAAATGTCCTGGTTGAGTCAGTAATTACTTGGCACTGCACTTGCTCGCTTAGCACCTGTAGCCGCTGGATTGGAGCGACTAGAAAAGCACTTAATTGAGGGAGACATGCAGCCGACCGCCCTAGATCAAAGTCGTTACATGGAGAGGGAACTTCGTCTGGTGGTAGCGCTGTTGCCCAGCTGTTGCGTCAAACTGGAGCGCATGAAAATTGACTGATGACAAGCGATAATCGGGTTTTGTTGAGTCTGCAAACATCCTTGGCAGGCCGTCGGCGTATCGGAGAAGGTACGAAATGATAGTAAAAGGGACAGTTCAGCATATCCATCTCTTAGTCTAAGCACGACGCATTAAAAACATGGATTGAAAGATCACTAATTGACGGAACAGTTAAGCTATTCAGAGGGTTGAGGGTTGGGGGCAGTGACCCTGCCTTCGTTAAAAGATGCGGGATTCCCCTGTCACCAGCTGATTCATTGGGAGTTTAGGTGCTATCATATGTGTGGTGAGCTAACACAACTTAATTATCCGCCAGGTTCACGGTCATTTTCTGTAGTGTTAGATCTGTCCTACCAATGTGAAACACTGGGCTTTGCAAGAGCATGTGAGGTCGATGCTGTGCATGTCAGCTTTATCATCAACAGTTTTGTGCGCAAGTCATAACGGCGCTCTTTTCATACTGGCAGACGCCAAGGCCTCCGTAAAGCAAGCTACAACTTAAATGGGCGTGGGATTTAGCCCCAAAAATATATGGAATTCACCCAAGAAGGTCCAAGCCAAAAATAAAAGGACAGGAACAAAAACCTCGAGTCAAAGTCAAGAAAGAGACCCCCTAATGGGGGGCGAAATCCGATCTGACGTTTAATATGGAACACCAGAGTTATGAACCTGATCCAGAAGGCAAACGAGCAGCGACCACTTGGAGGAAAGGAACCACAAGGCACTGGCAGAAATTGAAACACGGGAAGTCCTTGATGAGAAGATAATCAATATTTTAGCCTACTTGACGGAAAGATGTTTAACATATTTTACAGTGGTTAATCCGTCTACTGAAGTACTATTGAATACCAAGTTGACTTGCCTAGTGACTGCTGATCATCTAGCCGACGACGGATGTTCACCGTGTGCCTCGCAGCATGGCGATCAAGGAAACGGTGATTTGAAGATAAATTATCTTACAGGGACAGTAGACTTGCTCAGAACTAGCATACTTTCTCCTCCCTCACTCACTTAAGCCCCGTGTCAGGATAGAATTTAGAGGACCGGAGAAGGGATCGAGGTTAGGGACTGACAAGACTAACTAGTCCAATAGAAGCGAAGAGACGAGTCCCAGGAAGCAGTCTTGAAGAAGGAGACACGATCGCTGGGACAAGAGCTTTGTTAGCCTGACGTTTCGGATTCCTACTCGAACCCGTATCTGCTTTTGTCTCTGATGATGGGTTCGAGCAGGAATCCGAAACGCCAGGCTAATAAAGCTCTTGTCATAGCGATCGTGTCTCCGTCTTCAAGACTAAACAGTCCGTCTGCTTGCGTCATACAGGCCTGGCCCGCGCACAATGGGTCGGGTTTTTACAGGAACAAGAGAGGAGCGGTTCTGATCTCAGAATCACAATACTATCCCCACCATCACGTATCGCGGACCACAAAGGGGGCCATCCGACGTCTTAATTCCGAGGGTAGGACAGGACTCTGAAATCAATACGGCGTGGATTCAATCTACCCGGTTAAAGGTTGTTCTACTGTGTGGCGATGCCCCCAATCTATCAAGAAAGAGTACCTAGATGACCAAGAATAAACAGTTTAGTTTAATGGTACGCAAGCGTTCCTTGAACGTTATGAAAAAGGTATTATCCTTGAGCATGTTACAATGTCTTGCCGTTTGGCCACTTATTCAAACACTTTTACCAACGTGAAATTTGAAGGTATGGGGAGAGACTGGGCGATTTCTGTCTCCGGGAAGCCTAATGCAAGCAACCTAGCTCTTTTCTTAATGTTATTTTTTATGGGAAATTTCTCATGAAACTTGCAACGAGGCAGCTGTGGCACAAACATGTTTGCATCCTTTTCATTCTCTACTGTGTGGGAGTCATAACATTTGCAAACACTCTCCAGCAAAAACAGTAGCAAGCTTTTAAGAGTTACCAAAAATAACTTTAACTACTCTTTTACCTTTTCATGAAATGTGTTACAAAGGCCATCTGAGTCTCTGGCCCTAAAAATCGCACTGAAAGGCCCATTCTTAAAGCCTCTCTCTTAACAGAGTGCAGAGGCGAAGTGGTGGGGCAGAAAACTCGACTTAAGACTTGCAGACGTTTTAACTTTTTCAATTTACTCAGAACCTAGGGTCATGAATGAGACTCATGAAATGCACCAGTTCGCAGCGACTCGAATTCCTGTCCAATATTGAGCAACAGTTGGACTCGAAGTAGGAACCAGTCGGATGAGAAGGCGGAATCAAATCGCCGTCGGGTTGTGGTAATCAAACTTCGATAATACCCCACGTCTTGAATGCACCTTTAATTCCACAGTTCAGGATGAATGAGGGCTGTACTAACGCACACACGAACGCAAACCGATCGTGCATCACGTGACCAGGCATTCTTGACTTCTATGCACACCTCCGAAGCGGGTCAGTCTTTCGCTATTTGCCCAAAATGATAATCAGTTAGCCCGCGAAATTATTAGCTCTTGACAATAAATAGCCATACGGACACTCCACCCGCAGACAGCGCTCTGCGCAACCGCACTTGAGCTTGTCCAACTGGCCTCTGATCGATCGGCGTCCCCTGGTGACTATGAACAAGTTTGAAAGCTCAGATATAAGAGGGTGCGGCCAGAGTTTTAAACCAGTTTATCGTCTTTATTATAACGAATGCCTAGAACCCTCATCTACTCCCTCTGCGTTGAAGGGAAGTAAAGAGGTAAGAGAAAGGGGCATTTCTGGGTCTGCAGATGTTAAGGCAACGCTGTCCTGAATTTGTGGTAGACACACGAGAAAGCTCACGAAACAATATTTGGATCTTGCACGAACGTCCATCAATTTCATTGCTTGAGTGAACATGTACAGTTCAGTTCTGATGTCTGAAATTCAGCAAAATTAACTTTATACACACTAGTGAGTTTGGGAAGACTTACAAACTCTAAAAACTCAAACAAATTCAATTGCCCCTGTAGAACACCTTAAACAATCAAAAACAAAATACCCTCAACTGCTGATCGTGCCTCCAACAGCTTGAAGCAACCAAACAACGAACAACCAAGATCCGAGTGAGTTCCTCGGGTCCGTTATAAACAATCTATAAAATGGCATTTGAACTAAGCAGTGTATTCAGTGTTAATGACTGTGGAGGATGAAATGATATTCTGGTTTTTATTGTATAAGGTGGGGAGCTGGGGAATGAGAGGAATGCTCGACTTCTGAAAACGCCTTTACAGCATATCCTAAATCAGAAACACGGCCCGGAAGGCAAGTACGCCATTATGCGTGCCGCTCGGCCCTGCCATGCAACTGCACTTGCCAGAAGTTGGCGTGTCCTAGTACTCAGTGGGGATTTTGCGGAAATATTTACTCCCACGCAAACTCTGGCCCACACAGGCTGTCTCCTCATCGTATGGGAAAATATCGAGTTGGTGTGGGGGAAGGACTGGGGGGGGGGGAGATATGGACATGATTCTTCTTGTAGTTGCTGCACTTTCCGAATAATTCATGGGCAGTTCGATGGCATTTTGTGGAAATCACATCCTACCCGGCCTATTCTGAGTTTACGGAAGAACGGGCTGTTGTATCTAACCTGTATCCCAGAATCGTTTAAAAAAGAGCTGCAATGTCTAAAAACCTAAAAATAATCTTTTTTTTCCAGAGCTGCCGGTATCTTTCGCGTCACATGCTTGAAAAATTCAATCCCGAAAATGGCTGAAAAAAATTGACATAGAGGGGGGGGGATGATCTTCACTTCCGAGGTGCTTGTATCAACTCTGATTTTAAAAACATACACACTATGAAGGCCCCTGAAACCAGTATTATTCGCTGTAGGTGAAATAGGATTGTATCCACAGAATTTATTCGAGCAGCTGGTTTTCTGGAACAGGTCAACTTCTTTTAGAACTGGGTCGCTATAGTCAGTCTCGATGGTTTGGTGGCTGATGGTTTCCTCATCGTAGAGTGGCCTTTTGTGGCTATCTGCACTCCGGTAGGTCAAGGCTATTAATTCGACGTAGATTAACCAAAGCTGTGGCGAATGTTTGTCCTGACTAAGTTTGGAAAGCTTAGTGATCTAAGGGTGTCTTGATAAATGTACCGATGTTGCCTTTGGACATTGAAGGGGTTTCTTATTACGTCCGCCCTCGGGGATTCCCACGGTAATACGTTGACATCCTAAAAGAATAACTTCGCTTATCCTGGACTACAGACGGAAGCTGACAAAGGGTTATCCAGCTGTTTGCCTACCCACGATAAATGGATCGCCTGCAACGCAGTTGCACAGATTAAATTTTATCCAGCTTAGTGGTTCCAAAAGTATTTACACAGAGTTCAACCTCACAAAAGAACCCTGCGACAAAGTTACAGCATACAAATTACAGTAAATTTACATTTCTTGATTTAACATTCTAGAAACCGGCACAGAAGAGGCTAACGAAAGGCAAATTTCGCCTCTTTCCTCCGGTTCGTTGTGCTTCCGCCCTCCGTATATGCCCAGTGAGTGAGTGGGCTTGATAGACTACGACGATGAATACACGCTTTGAGGACAGCAATCCCGTAGGGATATGTAAAACTCGCGGCCCCTCGGGTGCATTTGCACGCACTCACGCGACCTCAGGCGCGCCCCAGCTGGTCAGGCAAATTAACTTTTGGGCGTGGGGAAAATGTCGAGCAGGGAGAGCGAAGCGTGAGTCGATACTGCCCATTCTGACAACAAAGCAACCCGCGCCGTCGGGGCCATGAACAACCCAACACTGAATGGTAATTTGAGCCAAATGACCAGCTGGGATCTGTGAACACGACGGCATTAAAGCACACGGGGTGACAGCTGTTTGCACAGGCACAAATTCCCTCCCAGCTTTGGGTTCTAAGGACACGGCTGCAGGACGGCAGGGCAGATTGGCTGGTAGTCTAACGCACCTCCCGGCCGATCTAAAAGCCCTGATCCTCTCAGCAATGATGAAACATCCCACTGGTGATTGAAAGTGAGTTCAAAAGACAGTGACAGTTTTGAAACCAGACAGCTAATCTAGTTACATGGTGAAAGTGGAGTTCACTTGATTGCTGGAGGGACACAACTGACTGCTTCTTGAAGTTGAACTCCCGCTACAGCCTTTCAAGACCACAGCGCACAAACAAGTAGGAGACTTTCTCTAGTACGATTTTTTGGTAAGAGGTAGGGTATGCTACCCCCTGGGTAGTTGGTGTGCTTCATGACGGTTTGCCTGACAGAAGGTCATGAAGCGGATTACTCAGGAAGCGAATTTTGACCTCCAGTGGCGTTATCGACATTAAAGTTGCCGTTTCAGGCGCAAGGGTAGGGTTTGGGCAACGGTTAAGATTGGTATAATTTGGGTTACTCTAGGGGCTAGGGTTGCCAGGCTTGGACTATGGTTTTGATTTGGAGTTGAGACTAGAGTTACGCTATAGGGCTTTGCTTAAGGTTACGGTTATGCCGTGCGGTAGGATCCCATTCCCAGTTCTCCGTATAAGACAGTAGTATACAGTGGGGACGGGTGAGGCTCAGAGTTGGATTTGGATTAGCTCTGGAATTCGACTCAACCTCAAAGCTAACACTAGAAATCATAACTCTAAACCTAGCCATCAACTGAACTACCAAACTTTGCAGTAACCCTTAACCAAAACTCTAACCCCAGTGTACAAAAGTCAATAATTCTGAAAAGAAGATTGCTAGGAGGTGTTTCGGTGTGTGTCCTACTGAATAGTTATTGTCAGTCTTCTTATTAAATGGCTAAAATGAGGATTTTCCGTCCCACTCATCATTGAAATTCGGACAGTGGTTCGACTCCCTAGGTCTACATGCAAGCTTACTTCATGCTGAGTATATATGGTTGCGGCAACAATCCGAAATGGTTGACATCACCAGTTAAACGACAGCTACGCATGCCCTAGATTTAATTCTGAGTTGATAATTAATGTGCAATCTTCCTCGGGCACTTATGCTATCCCGAACGAGATTTAGCCCTTTGTGAGGGAATGAATGATTTCCCGTCTGCTAATAAAATAAAGGGCCAGCAGCGTATCATGTGTGAATTAGTTTCTCCGCAAAGTTTAAAATTGATCCTGTGATCTTGATAGAACTGAGTGAACTAGTCCAGAAAGCCACAGAAATAAGGTTGACTGCAATAGACATGTCTGGGTGATTTGCCATTGGCTTGCTGTCGATCAGGAGGAGGCTGAGTTTGACAGAAACGGTTTGGTCATTGGAGATCTAACTCAAGTGCTCTGCTATTGAGCCACGGGCCAGCAGTCCTTTCAGTTATGATAAGGAGTATAAAACAACGTAGAATTGGAAATCGTCAAGTATTTCATGGACCAACGCGCCTGAAATTTCGGCCGTTGAGACAGTCGATGTCCACCGTGGTCTTCACAGCAGGGCGGGCCAGTGACGCTGACTTTCGTGTGAGTTAATTTAAAGTGGTAGCGGATTTAGGCTGCCTCTACTGTGCTCTCTGTCTCTCCTCCTCCACCACCACCATGACCACCTGAACCTGGGGTCAAGACAAAGTCAAAAACACTGGAGGCGACAGAAGACGTAGGCGGTGGACACGGCGAAAATTCGCACCCGTGCAGGCCTTCACACCCCCCTGGTCCACAACGTACATTGATCAGAACTTTATACCGCAACAAAAATAGGGGACGACAAGTTCCTAATTGGCACGCCGTGGACCTTCAACTAGGCCTGCCGCCAAGTCCCAAATGCTGGCGTTTGTTTTGGGGGCTGATTCCTGACAACCCCTGCCGTACTCCAATCTAGCCCCTGTGATGGCCCGGCGCATTTACTGCGTGGCCCGTTTTAGGGGTGCACGCACAAACACCCACAGGGCAACGAGCTCAGACCAGCCCCCAGCTGGGCGCACGTGGGCTGATCCCCGTCCCCCCCCCCGTTAGTGGCATTTACGGAGCCCAGCCGATCGTCGGATAACCATGGCAACCCACTACCAACAAATGTCGAGTCAGCCAGACTGTCCATGAAAAGTTCTGTCAACATGTCCAATTTTATCCCAACAGCCCGATCGGGTCAGTCCGCCTACGCATTCAACACAACGATGCACGGAATGTTGATAGTGGTGACTGGCTGTCTACAACGAACTGGGCAAAATAAAATACCTCTTTATCCCTCTAGATGGAGAGCAAAAAGCAGTCGAAAACATTAGTGCAGAGGATGGAATGGCGTTTCTAGTCCTCTCGATTTTTAACGTTCCCGATGACTGTCTACAGGGTGCGATGACGACCGCCTGTGTTCAACTGGAATGTACTTCTCTGATTGCGGAATGTCAACAATTTGAAGCCTGGGCTAAAGTCTACAAATAATTTATTGGGATAAGGAGCCAGAAGCTGGTGATAGTAGTGGAGTGGTGGTGGCGTCGACAACGATTTTAAGGAGTTACAATTCTATAAATTCAGCACTAACAACCTCCTAAACAGTTGACAATTTGAGTAGTTTTGGAAAAGCGCACTCATGAAACGAGATCCAAAATAGCATTTAATAAGGGAGAAAATTTATCTCTGCCTTTTCTTCGATAGTCGCATCGCTGGTTGAACGATATGCGTCAGCTCTGTGGGGCTGCACGTCTTACCCCCTAGGTTTGTGGGTCAGAGGTCAAATAAATTGTCTGAGAAAAAAGCCGGCTTTCTGGCTGTAAAGCGCAGGCAAAAAGCATGTTATATGCAAACCAGGCCATTGTATCACCACACAATTGAATGTACATTTCTTGATGTTCATGACATATGCCCAGAGAGGTAACTTAAACAAACCGTTGAAGTTCAAATGGATTTAGCAAAAATGCACAGCAGGTGGAATTGTACTGATAAATCGTTTCGGTGGGCTACGCTGGTTCATGCTTCAGAGTAGTGCACATTAGGATTTCGGGGGGGGGGGGGCATTGATTTCAGTCCATCTCATCTAGGTAGTTTTCTGGTTGAGCGAGTTTGTTGACTGGCGCTTAAAATATTTATTAAGACGAATTCGACAAAAAGAACGAACTGGCACAGGGAGAAGTTGTCTGGCTCCCGAGTCTGTCTCTATGCGGTCGTGTTCCTACATTTTCCGAATTTATCAGTCCTGCCGAATAATTCGCATGTCTAATTAATATGTACAGTTTCGATTCCCCACAAATTTACACGATATTGCAGTGCGTGCGTGGCAGATTAATTTTCCATTCAAGACAGGACTGCATGCTGGAACGACGAAGGACGGTCCGACTGCCATTCGTACGACTGTCTGCCTCA
>CACRXP010000056.1:695956-756378 GCA_902702965.1 Spirometra erinaceieuropaei | reverse complement strand
TCCCCTTCGAACTCAGTCTGACGGTCACTTCGCGCCTACGTAAATCTAGCAGTCTGACTGACTTCGCCGACGTTTTTTCACTCTTTTTCCCTCGAATTGCGGAAATCGTGGAGAAGCGGCAAAATAGTATTTAGTGTAGTTTCTCTGTCCTTGAGTACGGATTTAACTTTCTGTAATGCGATCTATTTTTAGCTGTATTCAATATAATGCCAATTGAAAAGTATTGGCGAAAATCTCTTAGTGGGGTTTGTATATGTGCTAAATCACAAATAAATTGGGCAGTAATGGGCGGGAAAGGTTAGGTCACAGCGAAATAGAAAAATGATCCAACCACAAATATGACTTTAAACGCCACGCATTTTCACAAATAGAGGTTCTTTTTGACTTTTAAGCATGCTTTTAAGTGTCCTGGTGCACGATAATCTTTACAGATAGTTTTTGGACATTTCGTTTCGAGAAGCATCACGATATGCAGAAAACACCAAAATGGGTTGCCGAAATACTTTTAACGGCATGAATAGCCCTTCTATGTTATTTATGCTGGGACTTACAAATTAGTTGCTAAGTGCGCACACCTTCGAAAACTGACGTCCTCCTTGTGCTAATGGACGCCGCGCAACGCAAAGGAGATAAAATTGCCTACATTAAATGAGAGATTTTGCCTACTTTTCAGCCCAAATACTGACTGGGTCATTTCTGCACCTTTTAGCTGTAACCAAGAAGTTACATTCAATTTTTTCAAATTCTGTTAAATAAACGCCTTACTGAGACCCGAGGCGGATAAGCCTTTGATTGTACCTTAATACTGGCATAACTGCTAACGCATGTCCGGACTTTTAGTAGTTCTTTGCTCCCAGAGGAAGTACAACAGCTGTTCGCCTATATGCATCACATGTTTGGCAGCACAGGGGATTTTTGCACCTTTGGGACATGTTTGTCCAGAATCAGGGACCTCGAATTAATTGCTGCTTGACGCAGCTGCACTACAACTTCTAACTTGCCCATGGTGTTGTGCGGTACCCTGTGGTAGTTCTTTTACTGTGGCAAGCCCGTGGCACAGCCAGGGAACAACAGTCCCCGGTCCGTGAAGCAGCAGTATCCGTATTCTGTTTGAAGTACAGTTTTATTTCATGGATTAAGGGGGTAGGGAGCTTTTTGTCCTCAATTTCGCTAATAGCCCATATACACTTATACATGGCTGCCGCTCTTGTACGGTTTTATTTTGACTTACTGACCGGTCGATAATGAACTGAACAATGATTTCCCGAACGAGATTAGGAAAGTTGTATGCGCACTACTCAGGTTGACCGAAAAAATATTCTGAGGTTGTCGCAGTTGTCGAAAGTATCGAGGGACTAGTTCATCTGGTGCCAGTATGATGTGGTAGTTGTGATCGCCAGCGCAAACACTTGCCCAGCATGCCTGCCAACCACTGCTTGCGCAGCTGTACAACAACGCGGATCGATATTTTCGTTTTAATCGATTGGTGGCATCCAGTCAAAGCTCGTATCGGAGCCAATGATCTGAACGACTGGACGTGGCTGGTAAGGACAGTTGTTGTCCCTGCACACTAAGCCACTTTTATGCTCTCTAAGCGCTGTAGAGGTCGTCCAACTCTGTCTTTCCTGAGTTGGATTTGAGCAACCTTGCGTTGTCGGAATATCTCACATCGACATGGTTGGGAAGGAGATCAGAGGGAACAGCGGCGATGGTGTCTACGAAAAAGTGTCCATCGAAATTTTAACAGTCGCCTTACAGCGAAACCGACCTCACAAAAGAAGTATGAGGGTAGTTCAGAGGAATGATCATTTCCTTAGAGCAAGGGATTTGTATTGATCTTAGTCGAATCATAGCGCTTGCATCACACATACGTTCATAAACGGTTAATAGTCGCCAGTAGCTGTACAAGTGTTTACTAAGTTACGTAGGCCCAGAGAACTACTAAATGCCTTAATCCTTACCGGGGATACACAATGTCTAAAATGAGCGAATTTATAAGTAAACATGAAAGTGTACTTAGTGGACTGCCATACAGCAACGGGAAGGCAAAAATCTCGGTCAACGCTAGTTGAAGTTGTTAACGCCAATTAACTAGTTCAGCCAGTCTAAAAGTGAAACAGCAAAGTGCGGACGATGGACGAAGTAGGCGTTGCGTGTGTATACGCATGAGAGGTTGTTTTTACTTTAAAATAGTCGACATTTGCCGCAAACCTACCTCCTCCAAACACATCGCTACAAGTAAAAAATTAAACTTTGAGAAAGAGCTACGAGGAAGTTGGGCAGTCTGAGCCAGTGAAATTTGCAAGACAAGAAACTGCAATATTCGTGCGAAGAAGGAAATTTTGCAATTCTGTCACACAGAAGTTTGACACTTCGTGTGACAGAAATGACCCCGGGCGAGGCTAGCAAAATTTGCCATCCTCAATGCAAAATAAAGCGAATATATCACGCTCGGAAGGATTAGAACTGCTTGATCATGGAGAAGTGTCGTCTGTCAATAGCATAGACTGAAGAAAAATAAGCATTTTCAGAATGAGGACATATAACAAATTCAGATATTCAACCAGCCCTCGTGACAAACTAGGAAAAGGTACTGGAGAACAACGAAGATTAAAAAACTGTATGCATCCGCCGGCAAAAGTCAGTTTAAAAATTAAGCCGCGGAAAAGATACATGACCTTAGAGTGCAACAACTTAGTGGGCCTAACGCTCGAAGAGGAGGTTAATCGTGAGTTGATTAGAGAAGACTGATAGACAAAGCAGTACCTAGATATCCATAAAATTATGGGCAATGAAAAAAGATTTCTACTGGTTAGATAAATAAAAAGCACACGCGTGCGAATTATTGTTATTAAACTCTAGGCCGTTTACCCCTGAGACGTCGTTATATTGCATGTTTGGAACTTTAAGGTCAAGGCCATTGCTTGTGTGATGTCCACTTGCAGTGCTATCAGCCTATTTGGCTATTAAACGGCGACTGATGGGCACCGGGCCAAAAACACGAAGGATAATTAAGGACAGGATAATTCTTTAAACTGTGCCACTACTGTTAAGACCAAAATACACACTCCAGAACAAAGAACAGGATGTAAATCAAGAGAAAGGTTATTCCTGAGAATCACACAAACAATTCCTTTAGGAGGATTTTACATGAGACATAAATAGGAGCAGAATGGGACCATGTTAAGGAAACATGCATCCATACGCGCGATATTCAGCGTTAGAGCTCAGAGTGGATCGAATATACCTTTCTCTGCTCCGTTTGCGAATTGCATTACAGTGGATTTAGCAGGCGAGAACGGCAAAAATGAATTCAGGACAACTTGCGAAGATCCGACAAATCTGTTATAAGAAGAAAGCATCTGAGACCTAACACAGGGCTACTTTGGAAGAGGAATTATTTTAAAATCAGCCCATCTGACACGCAGCACGTATCCAGCAAAAATAAGAGATACAAGCTGAGTCAAACAATATCTGGGGAGAGACGGATTTTTATTAGGCTCACAGGTAGTTGAAACTTGATGGCCTCCAAATGCATTTTCCTGATGAAAAGCAGCGGTTCTAGGGACAGTTTCCACCTTCTATTGACGCGTCCACACGGGTTTTTGAAGAGAGGTTTGCCATGGATGAAGAAGAGACAAAAAGCCGACGGGTGCACAAGCTAAAGTCGTAGTCTCATACGGTCAAAACTGCCCCTGATGTGGGACCGTTTGACCCAAGATTGTTTTTATGCAACACTATTGACCGACTTCGTATTATTCAGAAAATAAAATCCATAATTTCGATATTTTAAGACACATTAAGGGTTCAAGAAAGGGAGATGCAGCATATTCTTGTTCGTGTCGAATATGACGGAGGTTGCGTCAAAACCTCGTTGCATATCCTTACATCAGAGCTCAAAACATAGCTGTGTTTTCAAAGCTCGCAAGTCCTTTTATCGGGTTTGATTGAACTCATGAAGCTGACGGTACTAGAACAAGTTTGGGGTTCGAAGCATATGGGTTATTTCGGTTTTTAAGAGGTGTTTCGTTGAACTCCTCAAATAATTCCAAAAATTTCTCTAACTATATGATTAATTCCACCCAACCAGTTTCAACATACGCGCGTAGACACGTGTCGTTCTGACTTTGGCAGGAACGAACTTGGAAACTAGCCGAAAATTTACATCTTCTATCAGAATTCGCAGGTCACTCAGTTTGGTTGCCTTAACCCATTTTGCCTATTTCGCAATTGCAAAATACTTTTTTAAGAAAAGAACTCGTTTCGGGGTGTGATAATGCGAGTAGGCGTTGAGATAGCTGGACGGAAACAGATATTCACCTGGATTAGATTTTTGGGTTAACCGATAAATAACAAAATTTAAATCCACTCCCTGTCAGTCAAATTTGAAAATCCTTGAAGACAAATGCGAACAACCGGCCACATCGTAGGACAAGTTTGGCAATTTTACTGTCTATCAAATAAGAACAAGTGCTGAAGTCTCAGGGGCGTCCCGGAGAAAAGAAGAAAATGACTGAATGCATATGCGTTTTGCTGTGCATTTAGAACTCGTGGAGGAATAAACTGTCAGGAAAGGGAGAGTGACAGCAAGAATATAACTTAAAAATACGTTAACGTCAATCAGCCCTAAGGTATTGCAAGTCTAGAGAAACCTACCAAGGGCTTTGAAGGTGAACAGTAGGTCGACATACAGGTTGATGCAATACATGTATGAGTACAATACCGTTCTTCCCCCGCAATTTGCCCCGGATATGATCGCCAGGGCTGTGAGCTTGAAAGCACATTCTGCTTCAAGGCTGTAAGCAACCTTTTGGAGATAGCAAGGATTCCTATTCCGAAATGGATTTTCTCCTTTGTTCAGGATGTCGGCTTTTGTTCACTCTAGACTACATTGTTTGAGGAGCCGTTTGAGCTCGACAAACGACAGATGACAGCCTAACTGTAAACTATGTTTAATTAAATACTACCTCAAGCGCTGGACTGGTTTCCTTGACTTGCTTATTTTTTAAGGAAATTAGTGCGTGAACTTGAAGAAAATCCTTCGGAACAGACCTTTCAGACACGGTCCGAAATCTGGTATGAATAGTTGAGGTGAAATCCATCAGCTACTGCGGAACAGCCGCGTGATATTCACAAACCGCCAACAAGCAGCCAGTATTCTAGAAATGTGTAATTAATTACCATACTGACAACACAGGTACAAGCTAAAAGCCTAGACACGCTTGTTTCGTCAATCTTGTGCCGCTGCCTGGCGCAACTGTGAGGGGTTCGGATCACTAGTAGGTCCCCAGACTTCCCCGAGTGTTTTCCGGTATATGAAGTCCAATTCCACCTCGCCTTTTTTAATTTCCGAGGACGTTAATGTACGCCTTTGGGCTTTAAGCTTGCACCTGTGTTGTCAGCATGGTAAATAATTACAGACTGGCTGCCTGTTGGCGGTTTGTGAATATTATGCGGTTATTCCACAGTCGCTGATGGATTTCAGCTCAAATATTTTAAATCAAATTTCAGACCGTGACTGAAAAGGTCTGTTCCGAAGGATTTACTCCAAGTTCGCGCATTAATTTCCTTGGAGATTAAACAAGGGAAGGTGAAAATAAAGTCCATATACCAGAAAACACACGGGGAAGGCTGGGGGACCCACTAATCAGCCGAACCCCTCGTAGCTGCGTCAGGCAACGACACAAGATCGACGAAAAACGCGTGTCTGGGTTTTCAGCTTGTAACTGTGTTGTCAGCACGGTAAATAATTACACAATTCTAGACTGGATCCCATTCTCGGCTAGACATGGGACTAAATGTCCCCCGTAATATAGGTGGTCATATGCTAAATTCCGGAGGGAGATACTTATTCGAGTGTTCTAATTTTAAACCTTACTCTAATCCTCCTTACTCTGACCTTAACACTAAACACAATCCTGATGCTGACTCCCTGGGATTAAGCGAAAGTCTACATAGAAAAGAACGGGTGATGCTCGAGTCATGGTTATCAGGCCGCAATCCATCACCAAGAGCAATGACCTCCCGATACCATATTCAGTGCTGAGTCGTTCCCCACTGAGCAAAGGAATCAGTCACGTGGGAAGGGTGCGGGCGCTCAACCATCCTGGTGACAGCGGGCCAAATCGCCGAGTAATCATCACGTCAACATCCAACACTGATGATGAAATTGCGGCAATTAACGACTCGGACGCAGACTGAGGAGACATCATTGCCTTAATTACGACCCCCAGCTGTGATCACGCGAGCTGTTAATTATAGTACGCATGTGGCTAGACGGCAGCTACGTCATATAAATACTGCAGTATTAGTGTCTCCAATACCTTTATCTGTAACCGTCCCTGATGATGGGTTCGAGTGAGAATCCGAAACACCAGGCCAATAAACTTCTTTTTCCAGTGATCGCATCTCCTTCTTTTGCAAGCCCACATAGAATGCGAGTGGTAGTTATAATTGTGCGCGACCACTTTTATTTCAATAAACATTTATGAAGTGGACCTAAAAGGTCTACATTTATTCCTGATAACTTGGTGAAGACTATGCCGCATACGGTGTGTTGCTGAAGGCCTGAATCCGATTAAGTAGTGACCTGCAGCATGTTACTTGATTTTGATTAGCTGTGGTGCGTTTATTTACGTAACAGGTGCTCTGAATACCGGGCTAATGCCTATTAAATTACGCTGGTTTTAGCCTTACTGTTAAGCCTTATCCTTACTGTGCCCCTGTTTCCGATTATGGGGGAAAGAGCGGGGGCTCGGCGCAGGATATTGCATTTCCGCGCATTTAAGCTCCAAAAGTATTATGCTATTTGCTTAAAAGAATAGCAATGCCCATTCATTTGACAAGCTAGATCTTCTTAGGACTCTCTAATTGAGTTAAAAGCCTTTTCCTGCATATTCGGAGCTGTCAACCGAGCTGAATATAGTGAAAACGTTTTCTGACTCCCATCGGCGACTGCTACTCTTGCAGTTGGGCGATGACGAGGCAGCGCTGGAAAAAAACTAGATTCGGTTAGGAAATATACAGATGTGGACAAACCTTAACTCAGCTGCTTTATCACGGCTTTGCATTTTTGTTGTATACACCTTGAATAGTGTCAAATCTTTTTTTTTCAGCTTAGAGGAAGTACATACAGTCCTCTTTGCGGTTGTCTAAAAGTGCGCACTGATGCATTCGGTGTTCCTCACTATCCCTTTGGTAATGCAAATTAACTCGGAGTGCACGCAGCACTTTCCGGGTGACAAGACTAACTCCTAGAATAATTAAACTGGCGGCTGTGATGAGAGTTAGTTGACCATCTTAAAAGTCTTTCAAACAAGGGAGCGCAACAAAGTTTTGTATGATGGGAAGTTGTGAGCAGAGCAATATCCTGTTTCCGGTGATAGGGCCTCTATTTGCTTACATTGATAAACATTCGAAAATAGAAAAAGACACCATCTAGATAGGCCTGTGTTTTCAGGGAAAAAAGTTTTTTGACACTCGTAAAGATTCGTCAGAACTGGCTGAAGAAGGCTTAACAGCGATGGTTCATGCTTGACGAATTGGCTTGGCAAGGGAACATGGACCCCGGCATTACGATTTGTTTTGTTTCAAATTCCAGGGGTGATTGCAGTTAGGGTTAGTGTTAATACTAATGTTAAGGTTAGAGTTGGGGGTTAGAGTCCGGTTTATACGGGTTAGTGTTAAGGGCGGGATAAGTGTTAGGGTTAGGGTTAAGGCTAGGATGCGGGGATGGGAGAACACCTGGAATTTTCCGCGAGAGCACCTACAGTACCGGGATGTCCATATGCTTATGCCCGACTGAAGAAGTCGTCATTAACGGTAAAAATGCGGGCATTAAAAGTGACGGGTTGTGTTCGGCTTTCACCAACTTGCCTGGGCAATAGTGTCAGGCCCGCTCGGGCGCAATTTGCGCGTCTGTTCAAAGATTCAACTAGGTCCCATGATTGTATATTTTGCACTAGTGAATGATTGCTCCCTAAGGATTTAACTCAATGCATTAGCAGATACGGTAAATTGGCTGTCACTACACATCGTACAGAGATGAAGAGAAATAATTCGAACGTACAACCCGGTCAACGAGACAACCCAGTCTATAGTGGATGGTGCAGATTGCTACATAACCACAAGGTTGGCCTAGAAAAACAATAAGACGACAATCAAAAGAATCAAGTCTCTATCTTCTTAAAAAACTTCCTGTAACTCGCCATTCTGCAGAAACAAGTAATTCAAAAGTAGCCACAGCAGATTTACTAGTTAGTAAATCCTCGGATTGCAAATGGTTATGCTTACTTTTCTTAAATTGGGTAACACGAAATAGCTGGTCATGGCAGGCTTGCGGATATTCATGTCAAGTTTTGGAAGGACTCATGGACGCAGAATTACATCAGCATGTATTATTAGCCAAAGCAGTCGGAGGTTTCTTCTACTAAATATATGGCATCAGTAAATTCGATGAAATTATAACCATAATCCGTTCTAAAATAGTACTGACCTTCACCGGGAAGAATCCACCCCGCTGAGACAACATTCCACTGATATTTAGAAGAATCACCTTTCGAACGGTCAAGGCAAGAGTCATGCCTGCAGTATAACTATGTGCCTTCCTGAAAGGCTGATTTCTGGTCCCCATCTCAGTTATCTTCTCATCTCGCATATGTATAATTGGTTGTTTTGTTAGGTGATTCGCTATTTTTTAGTATCACAAGCGTCAATGGCAAACACTCACGCAACTGGTAGATTTCAAACACTGTCGAAGCTCATGTCTAGCTGTAATAATTCGGCGAAAGGAAAGTAGAGTTAACAGTCACTGTCAGATCGCTATAGTCCCAATATTTGCTAAGAATCTGTGCCTTTTTGTTGAAAGCGATTAAAAGAGAGCAAAGGCCAACCGAGTTAAATTTCAACAATACAGGTGATAGAAGCAGCCAAATCTCTGAATTAACGCGTTTTCAGTCTATAGGAATAGAGGCATTATTACTAATATCTACTTGTTTTAGACTGTTAACCGATAGAACAGGAGAGTCGGGTCTCATAACATAGCATGCACGGCAAGACCGTATCGGGACCAGTGCCTAGTTTCTTTATCGGATCCAACTATACAGTAGATGTGCTAACTCATGAAATGTCAACCAAAATTTTGAAATGCGTTCTCGTTTCGAAAAGATAAATTAAATGGCGTTGTAAAATTAATCATGATGCAGCATAAATCTATAATGATCCATTTACCTCAGGGTGTCTGCTTTCGAAGGAACTTATTTTCGGCTGCATGCAAAAAACGACTACGTAAGTAGCATGCACTTTTCTCATTGATTTTAGATGCCCTTGAAAATTCAATTATATTTCATGGAAAACATGCATACAACTATTCATTCTTTTACTTATTCGGTAGAAAATCACGTCTTCTTCCAATTTCATACTCAAAAGAAGAGTATAATTCGGTTTCAAAAAACCTTTCTAATTCCCGAATAATTTTGAATCCGACCTGCTGTTGCACTTGCATTCAGGGTTTCAAAACTACAAGCTCTATATTTTCCGTGTACGGAAAACCATGCATTTCTCTACGGTGTTAAGAGTAGACCATATGAGGTTCATAAAATTAAACAGTGGATTTGATTAATATTGTTAAATTTACAAGCCACATTCGTAACTGCGGATACATGACGTTTCATGAACGGCCATTTAACGGTATTAAAAAATCTCACAATTAGAGACTTTGTGAAAACCGAATTATACTCTTCTTTTGAGTATGAAATTGGAAGTCGACATGATTTTCTACCAAAACAGGAAAAGAATGAATATGTTTATGCATGTTTTCCATGAAATATAATTGAATTTTCAAGGGCATCGAAAATCAATGAGAAAATTGCATGCTACTTACGTAGCCGTTTTTTGCAGAGTATAGATCTTGCATGCAGCCAAAAATAAGTTCGTTTGAAAGCCGACACCATGAGGTAACTGGATCAATATAGATTTATGCTGCATCATGATTAGTTTTACAACGCTACTTAATTTATCTTTTCGAAACGAGAACGCATTTCGAAATTTTGGTTGACATTTCATGAGTTAGCACATCCACTGCAGGAAACACAAAATCATCAAAAATCGCATGATTGTCCTGTGAAAAATGCAACAACCGGCGTCAGAATAATGGGCCACAGAATGGCTGAACAAATACGGGGTATTAACATGCATGTACTCGCACCTGTTTGTACAGGTTGGAATTCGCAATAAAGCAAAACATGGGTCAGACTGGCTCACGGCACGTGTTTACCGGGCTGCGCTGTGTCCGTAAGACCCATAACTACTGCCGTACATGGGAGGAGTTTGGTGACAATCTTAGGCACCCGCATCAGTCCCCACGTCCAATAAAGTCATAAGTTGCTTGACAGGCTAAGGTAGCTTACTGGTCTATGGGAAAGGGAAGGGGGAATGTGTTCAACACTGAGAAGCCCATCATCATGGGAAATCATTCCTCGCTATAGTAGCATATGAGGCGCTTGAATCTATCCTGACGCGCCAATAATTGTGACTTGGTAAGTAGCCAACTGGCGGAGCAACCCAGTCCTCTCAGGACAGCGAGTCATGCTGCAATGACTCCTTCTTAATGTGGCCTTCGTGGAACTCCCACTGACGTGAAATCCAAGCGCCCTCCTGAAAGCCGCGCGCACGATGTGGGCGCCGGGTTATGTGTGGCACGCGTAGACAGCCGGTTTAACTTTGTCAGTCTCTGCGCCCAAGCTAACTCCTGGTCGTCTTGCTATTCGCCTAAGGTGAATTTGGGAGGAGAGATAGCGGTAAATTCTGCGCCAGTATCCCTCATCATAAACTTATTCCCACGCAAGTCATCGGTAGTGGGCCCACTCCGTGAGGCACACGATGGGCTTCATCGTTCGTCAAGGCCAAACTAACGGTCGTATACACGCTCTGGATGACGGTTTTGCGTTGCATTAACCAGGTGGACTCCAACAGACTACTGGCGTATGGAAGAAAGAAGGGTGGAAATGAGGTTGATGTTTTGAGATCACACGTCATAATACATCCGACGCATTTTAAGGTACTACGCAACCGCGACGGTCATGGCAATCTCAAATACGTGCCGAGATGCCTCATTTGAGAATAGCATCAGGATCGATTCTTTTCTGGTACCTTCGCTGGTCCTCCGAGTAAATCCTAGAGCCTTCGGAGATTACTAGGTGTCACGTGCTGCGGACTTCTAGGTTTATTTTCTAGATCGCCTAGCAGGTCGCATGATCGGAAACCCCGATGCGGTCAAAATGACAGACTCCGTTGATGATGGTTCCCCCGTCACAACGTACGACGCGCACTATTTTCCCTCGAGGTGAACGCCGTCATGACTTATGCGTAAAATCGTTCATAGCCAAGCAGACACGCAGTACACACACTCTCTCTTCCTCTCTCTGTCACTTCCTACAAAGACAACGTGACCGGTGGTGGCCGTGGGTGGAAATAACAGCAGGGGTCGGTTATGCTGTCCTAGTCCCAAATGTAAATACAATGTGGGCATTGAAAGCGAAGTAAGCCGAAGGAGGATGCTGAAATGGTTAGTGGAGAAGCAGCCAAAGCTAAAACGGAAAAGGGCAATCTGATGCTTCGGTTTAGAGGTTGGGTTAATTTTAGGGTTCGTGTTAGTGTCCGACTGGGAATTGAGTTTAGGGCTAGGGTTTGTGTTAAGTTTAAGGGCTCCAGTTAGGGCTGGGGTTTGGATTGCGATTCAGGTTTACGTTCAGTGTTAAGAATGAGGTTAAGGTTAGGATAGGGTCACGGTTAATGTCAGGGTTAAGGTTAAGGCTAGGGTTTGTGGTGGATTTATTGTTAGCGTTAGGTTTATAATCGCGTTGAAGACTAGGTCTGCTTTAGGGAAAGTAGCCAAAGCTAAAACCGAAAAGGGCAACTTGATGTTCCGGTGAAGAGGTAGGGTTAGTTTTAGGGTTTGGGTTAGTGCCAGGTTGAGAATTGCGTTTAGGGTTTCGGTTTGTGTTAAGTTGTAGGGTTCCGGTTAAAGTTAGGGTTTGGATTGCGGCTTAGGTTTACGTTTGGTGTTAAGGTTGGGGTCAGGGTTAGTGTTAGGGCTAGGGTAGGGTTGCAGTTAAGGTAAGGGTATGGGTTAAGTTTAGGGTTAGTATCTAGGTCAGGGCTGGGGTTTGTAGTTGGGTTAGGGTTAGATTTAGTGTTAAATTTGAAGTTAGCGTTAGGTTTATAATTACGTCAAGGATAAGGCTTACTTTTGAGGTTACGGCTAGGTTTACCGTTAGGTTCGTTGTAATGCTACCTTACGTGTCCCGTCAGCCATGTCTTTTGTGGGGTTTTGGGCTTCCTTCAATTTTGCCGCTGATTTGTCATACATCAGGTTGCCTTTTCTGTTTCAGTATCCCCCCTCGCCTTATCTTACTTTCAATGCCCACATTTCGATTACACTTGGGACCAGCGCAGCGTAATCGACCCTTGCCGGAATAGCTGATAAAATTAGGCAGCCCGTCTACGAGAGAAACGTAGGATTGTGTTCCTGACTCTTCACGTGCCAGACTTTTGTTACGGGCGGGATCTCAGGGTCCACAGAGGTGACATGCCCTCATGAGGACGGCTCGGATCTTACCCAAGTTGCAGCGGGACAAGTGAATTGCGTAACACGATCGGTTGGCACTGCTCCGCCATTGTATATTCAAATCAAAACCGACAGGACAACGAGGTCGTGGCTCAGTGGTTAGAGGCGTTGGGGTTCCAACTAACGAGTCGCGAGTTCGAGCCTCAGCAGGTGTTCCACATTTCGGGACTGGGTATGATTAACCGACAACGGCTAGTAAGGCAGAAATGGCCCTTCCAGCCTCCCTCGTCTTTGTCGGCAATAACATTCTGCCTATATCACACGCCGCTGTAAGGCTGCTGGTTGGGCTTGAAAGAAAGCCCGTAAGGCACAACGGGGCGAGTGAGTTCCGTAGAAAAGACCAGTGAGCGCCTCTCTACCAATTTCATGACCGTGACACATCGTGAAAGGTGCCAAAGAGTCATATTTATCCCAATACGGCCTACGCTCATCCTATGCTACGCGTCCTCGTGTGTAGAACTATTTTACATCCTCGTTGCTTGTTAATGTACGAACGTGGTGACTGAATGTTAAGACAAATTCATGCAGGCCGTGGGGGAAATTCTCGTAAATTTAGGACCATAATGTTTTCAAGTAGTCTCACCTCTTGCTTAACCGGTTTTAATTGGCATGAAGGTAGGATAAATTGCAGTCTGACAGTTAGTGACTCATTAGACCTCCAAACGCGCTGCTTTTTATCCGGTTTATGAGTATACCCTCACGACGCGTCAACGTCCTTCGGACGTTAAAACAGTAAATCACTTTAAGAGCGGGATGTTCAAGTAATATAAACAGTGCACAGACATCCCTTTGGGAATTCAATGCAATTTAAATTAGTCTCCTTCGTATTTTATAGAAAAAAATCCAATTTTGCCGCTGTTCAGGAAGCGCCGGAAGCAGGGGGTGGGGGGCAATTAAACAAGCGATAGGAGTTTCAATTAACAGTGATCCCTTTTAGTCAGTCCCTATTGCATGGAACCAACTACCGTGTTTGCAGGAACCGGCTAATTTGGAAAAAGGCTGTGAAATCTCAACTCGGGAGCGTTTTATGGTGTACCCCTTGACGTCAAGCAGTTGGCACAACACATTTACATGCGGACATAAAGCAGGCCCACTTAAGCGGGACACGTGTGTGCTTGGAGAGCGAGTGACGGCTGGCCATTAACCGGAATCACTTTCTAAGGACGCTAGTGCTTCATGTCAAGAGGACAGAGAAATTTTAATCGCTGCTGTTTGTGGGCCTGTTTCTTTCAGCCGGGTGAATCAAGCAGTCCTTTAAACCCCATTGGCGTTTACTTATTTAAACTGCGGCCCATGTAGATCGGACGCATGCCAAGGAAATATTCGCAGATGATGCGGCATAAATTTTACGGGCTAAGGAACAAAGTGAAAAAAATATTCTTGCGCAGCCACTAGAACGAAAAGTGTGATATTTGGCACCTTCAGTGGAATCATCAGATTGCCGTCATGAGGGATGGACCGTCGTGGGTAAGTATTAAGGAGTGATAATACGGTCAGATGTGGTAATGTAGTCGTACCTGAGGTAAACAAACCAAAGCCGCCTGTAATACGGGACCTGTGTTGATAGAGGTTTTTACATGTGGGGCCGAGGAACGCACAGGTGACGAGGTCCAGTAATTGTACGCAAAAGAAAAGCTATTGGGAATGTGCGGTTGTACTTTAAATGGTTGGGAACTAGGTGCTCTAACCCCTAACATTAACTCCTAAACCTAACTCGGATCCCTAATCCTAACCCCTAAACGTAAGCCACAACAGTATTGTGTCCATCAGGTGCGGCTGTATAACCATATCTTGTCGATAATCCGATTAAATATAAGACATGTCAGCCCAACTATCTCGAACGATGATATCCACCGTACGCCGCGCCGCATGGCGGGCGTAGGAACAGTAACTTGCTTGTGAATTAGATTATAATGGTAGTAGACCTGCGTTGCATCTGCCACACTCTCTCCGTCATCCCCCACCCCCCGCTCCAAGACCGGTGTCAAGACAGCGTGAAGATGACCGGGGGCGGGATCGGGCGCAGTGACTGACTGGGCTAAACAGCTCGTCTACGCGTGCCACACACGTCCGGTTTGCGCACAGTGGACCAGGCCTCCAGGTGAGCTACGAAGCGGGGCTGTGCGGATCCCGACTGGGTCTGAGGGCCATAGAAACCACGTAAAGCGGAAGTCAATTCACCGCTACCCTCAGTCCTGTGAGGACAGATTTACCCCGTCACTTGAAGGCCCTTGAGACCGCAACTTGGAACATCCGAACAGTAAAGCCCACTTACGGTTTCTTCAAACAGAGCTAAAAAGTAGAACTTCCCCTCCAAATCTAAGTGCTAACGCTTTGGACTTCAAAAAGCAGACACGACCCGAAAACGCACTCAATCGATGTGGGTGCAAAAGAGTCACCAGGCCGAACAACCACCGAGGGAGCTCAGCCGCCCGTCATCGAGGGGATGACCCATAGGCCAAACAACTCTTAAGGCCGCCAAAAGACAGAAACATCGAAATAGAAGAAATCGATCCGTCCAAGACTAACTAGCTCGCGGAAGAGACACGACTGCTGGAACAAGAGTTTTATTAGCCTTAAATTTCGGATCCTCAAGGGAGTGAGAATCGATTCGAGTAAGGATCTGAAACGTCAGGCTGATAAAGCTCCTTTTTCGGCAGCTGTGTCGCCATTTCATCGACTGCTTCCTGGAGCTTGCCTTTTTGTCACTAACGACTAGCTCGGCGAAGCACTGACCCTTATGTTTGGTTGTGTTTATTAAACGCGTTGATAATATTGAGCCAATCAAGCTATGCGGATGGAAAAATCGATCACGTGAGGTCGATGAATGGTAATATTCTGGGTTTTGTTTAAGCATCTTTCGGTTAACTGTGTCAGTTACATTACGAAACAGGTATTAGTTGTAGTATTGTTAATGTCTGAACTTGATCACACTTCTTACACCAGTTTGGCAGAACACTGGGCATTAAAAGGATACAAGTCTGTAGGACTGACTTATATGATCCCCTAAACAGGACATGGGAATGAGTACGCCCCGCCAGAGTAATAAAGGTTTGTCTCCCCATAATTCTAGAGAGGGCAAAATATCCCCGTGTCCTAACTCCAACAATAATCGTAATGTAAAACTGAACCGTTTCCCTAACCTTGACCGTAACTCTACCACAGACCTTAACTCTGTAGCTAACACTAGCCCCCTACCTTAACCCTAAACTTGATCCTGGATTACCTTACCGTTAACCTTAAGTCTAGCCTTAAGCCTAGTCCTTGGCCTAACTCTGACCCTAACCTTAAACATAACCCCAATTTCACTGAAAGCTGGTTCAAAGCCACCCGCATTGCGGCCGGTTCCTGTTCCCATTTCTTGATTAGGGGGCCACATACGTCAGTCCTATGAACAAATCTTTTCTTTTAAAACACTTGTAATTGTGAGTTTGTTTTAGAGGTTGGCCTAGTGAGTACATTATTCGATCATACTTAAGCTCTTAACTGACGCTCCCGATGAGTACAACGTGGTTTTTGCCTATTAGAGCCTTTTATAGGCACCAGAGGCGTTTTAAAACAGTCCTGGGGTGCTGCGGAGGCGAATGTTCGAGTTCCGGGTGTATATATGAGTATAGAAGAAGAGGTAGACTGATCTTGCACCGGAACAAATTGTCTATTATCCTGAGTTTTCGAGCTCGTGCAGGAGTTACACCTCAGAGCTAGTAGCAGCAACAAAACAAGCGACTGTTTCAAGAGGAACCAGCCAATCAACGAACATAAACGCAGATCTGGAGATGATTGCGCAGCCCTGTGTATGCCGACATCAGATCGAGGCATCGCTTGACAGAGTTTTCAACCGAGGCCCAGGCCTTAATAGGTTCTCCACCATTTCGCTTGCAATATGGACGACTATCTTGACGGCTGCGAAGTTGGTCTCATGATCCATGTCCCCGATGTAGGCAGCCACTAGCGATAATTGGTCGTCGCGCTGCGTAGCCAGCTTATGTTCCTGCATGCACGATCCAGGCATGCGTTCATTCAAGAACTGACTGGGGCCTGGAGCTCGCATGAGAAAGCAGTCGATCGATGTATCGATTTCTGTGCCTATGCCACTGATTGTTGAACGGATAGTACTTCTCGTAGCTGTCGTTTGTTCTGTTGCTGCCATTATCTCGGAAGAGGGATTCCTCTATGATTTGGAAAACTGAGAGTAGTGAAGAAACTGTTCTGGTCATAGGCCATCATTTTTTACTCATAAAAGAATGTGTATATTTTTTGAAATGAGATAAATTATGCTGTGTGGAAACATTAAAAAGAGAATGAAGGCACACGTAAAATATCCAAATATGCAGATATTAGTAGAAAGTCTTGAAGCATAAACACCGTCTGCCTTTATATGCTTAAATAGAAAAAGCGCAACTGTTTACGTCCTAAATATTACGGATACATTTTGCGTGGAAACTCTCCAGCATATGATAGAGTCGTAGAAAACCCATCGAAGGCAATATCCATCACTCATATGGCAACATTTTTCGATTAAAAACTATATTATCTGTGAAGATGTCCGGCCACTATGCTATTGTGTATGAAATAACTTAGGATCCCAGATCTTACTGGCCAGTTTCATAATCTCCCCTAAGTAAACTTTTGCTTTTGAAAGCGTACAGTAAAATCACGACTACGGTTTCATGATTTTTTGACTCGCATCATTGCATGTCTGCGTTATGCGCAGCAGAAAGTGGGAGGGGAGGGGAGGGGTGATCGGTTGTGGAGGCAGACTGCAGTACTGGTCAGTATACTCTCTGCGCTGAAAAAAGAAAAAAGAACTGAAACGCAAACATTCGCGTTGCCATTGAATGCGGAATGAGCAGTTTGGCTAGGAAAATGCGCAAAATAGGCGCAGCATCGCATTGCCAACACGGCAGTCTGATGCTGGTAGATAACATCAGCACTGAACAAACCGAAAAACACAAAGGTAGGACGACTTGGATTCTGTACCGGGATCAAAAATCTGCCCTACTTTCCAGCAATTCCTTTCGCATGATGGCAACCAAACTAGCCAGTGAGTTATTGTGAACAAGCATGACTTTGGCAAAGTCGGCCGATTAATCAGGAAGAAATCCAAAATTGCATCACTGTTTGTGCTCTGAAGGTCTCTAGGAAAGTGCTCCTTTGGATTGACAGAAATTTCGAAAGTATCTCAAAATCGTGTAAGGAGAGTCTTTTGATAAACATTTGGAACATGCTCAGGGGAGTTTTATCCCCTTCAGGAGCTCCCTAAAGTAGCTAGAGACAAATAATACTAAACAGTTTGGAAGAAGTCTGAAGCCTGCGGCGTAGACCCGCTGAAGAGCGGTACAATGCGCTGCTACGACAGACTCTCTTTGACCGTCAAAGTTGAAATAAAAATATGTGATGGGGGTGTGAAAAGGCGTCTAAATAGTTGCCTAGGGCAGGAATTTAGAACCGAGCTCTAGTAATAAAATCCACACAGCTTACTAGTCCCTGCTTTTCAACAAAAGATCTGGGGTGGTGTACCCAGGAGTCCTGTTGGCTTCGGAGACACTATAGCAAGCGTATGATTTATGACCGGAGTTACTTCCTTCGGACAGCAGTTGTGCTAAAAGAAAATAACTGGTGATATTTAATTGTGCGTGCCAGCGAAAGTAATAAAAAGATCTCGCGGTGGCTGTTGTGTACTGGTGGTCAAGGTGCCTTAAGGTGGTCATCGGGGTAAAAATACGACAATGCAATACCTTTTTGACATTGTCTGCAAAGAGGGATTTAATTCATCAACTATCATTAAATGCTGAATATAGAGTCCCCACTCTAATTGGTGAGAATATAGAAAATCAAAATTTGTGGTATCACAGAGTTCTTAGACGTTTGGCTCTTTTGCCCAACAGGAATACTCCCTGGAGTAAGCGACCCCGGGCACAAACCATACCCTTGCCGACGCAGCTGTTCAGAAGGTAAAGGCTCTCTCTGAAAAGATTAGAAATCCGTTATTTAAGATCACCCTCTATGTGGGAAAATAGGTTAAACATTTGCATAGAACTTTGCGGAAAGAAGAAAACAGAATCCATAGCAAACACTATGATATATGAAGTTTGAGTACGGAAAAGACCGGAAAATGATATATGCATCTGGAATAGAGCAATAGCTGGCAGAATAAATACTGATTTATTGGCGGCTTTTAGAAATTGAGACTTTTTCCGTGTTGGAGCCTTACAGCGTCTATCATGCGAATGAAACCGGCTTATCCCTCCGAATTTTGTTTTTTTGGCAGATAAACCTTCCCGAACAAAGATGATACAAGTTGGTATAACCCTCGTTTATAAATCTAACGTCACAATCCTCTACGAAGTTCCATGCGCGACACTTCGTTAACTAGAGTACATATGCCATCTTATGAAATTTCATCCTAAATGTCGTTTCTACTCGAAAAGACAACTCAAGTTGGGTTGTAAGGTTGATGATGGCACTGCAGAATGCCAAAATATTTCGGTCATACCAGGATGCCGGCTTTCGAACAAATTTCTTTCATGAACAACACTATGAAATTGACCACGTCAGTAACATGAATTTCCTCAGTTTACTTTAGATATTCTTATATATTGAGACATATCATGCGGAAAAAATGCATCCTGCAGTAAGTACAACATGTTGGGATTATGCTGCGCTATAATTGATACTACTCCACTGCTTAAGTAATCTTTTCGAGTTGGAAACCCAGTTCGGAATTAGGCTTAACTTTTCATGACATGGTACATCCACAGTAGTTCAATGGAACCTGAATCACAGAAAAATATTTGGCAATACCTTACCTTGAGCAGAAAGTTAAAGAGATGAATCTGTACCACCGTTCAAAAAGTTTCGAAGTGGTAGTCTTTCCTCAGACGCATATGTGAAATGAACGAGCTGTACTATTAGCTTGGGGATCTTCAAGTGGTACTCATGGAGAATGGAGTTTCCAGTGAGTTCACCCCACCAAATTGCACATTGTCAATACAGCCTGCTGCTGTAAAGAGGCATTATACATACATTGATATACATATATGAAGGTGGCGTTTCCGATGTCTGATCTGCCAAACAAAGAAATCAAGAGATGGGACAAAAGTGGCAGGGACCTTCGGCGAAGTTGATTCCGCGGCTTACTGAAAGAGTATACTGGAAACCATCAAGCCTGTCGTACTGTTAATTGGTCTTGCAAAAGCTTCGCATGAAAATAACACTGTAGTGCAGTTAAAGAAGAAAAGCCTATTAAGCATCTTGAGGAAGTTACTTAAACGGATCTTGTAAATTCGTAAGTAGAGAATCGGGGCATGTTACAACGCAAAGTGTATTCTTAGCTGAGAAATGCAGTTGTTGGTGATGATACTGATAATAACAATCACACAGAAAAGTCTTCCTTCGGCTACTTTTTCATTTTTTAAAATGGAATGATTTGCAATAGAGGGTTTCCTCTCGGGGTGAAATAAGCGATTTAAAGACTCACAAGATATACCAGTTGACCGAATGTACATCTATGAATCCCGGGGAGTCCTAATGGATGATGTTAAACTTAGATAGTCTGGGCTATCAGATTTTGAGAAGAGACGCAAAATAGTCCAAACAACTCTGATTCATACATCCACCGATAGTCGCACTTCAGTCAATTTAGGACACGACAATACTCATGCGCTGCCGACTCAAGGCTATTTAGAATCCTTGCCAAGTACTCCTAAACCCTTTTTGGTACCTTGCGTGACTATCGTCAATAAATGCAATGCACTGCCCATGACATTTAACATATTATGGCCCTTAGTAGCCGAAGACCCCCCAAGAGTAAGTTCTATCGGTAAGCAAAATAGAAGTCCGCCTTGTGCTCGATACTACAGGAGAATTTTCTGACGTTTTGGAATACTCTCATACTCGGTTAAAGCATGTCCATATAGTCGAATAAAGAGCAAGCGTACTCTCTGAGAGGCATGCTTGCCCTGCTTGTTTCAAAATTTTATTTAGCTTTTCCAAAGTACAGTCTTGAAAAAGTTTTCTTATCGCTGAAAACACGCAGAATAGTTCGAGATTCAGTGTTTCGAGGTCAGTGGAACAACAAAAATGTCCTACCAAAGTCGCATGGCTCAAAGCAGCAAAAGTGGCACTTCGGATAATCAACATCTCTCAGCAGGGATGCGTCTGGGTCATTTCGGCTTCAGCTTACATGGCGCACTAAAGCAGTCAAGAACCGTTCCCGGACAGATCCCAATGAATTGTAGTGTAGTTTGATATCTCCTTAGCACAAGTCAAATGCTCAGTGATCATAAAACTTCAGTTCCAAAGAGATACCGCAAATTTAATTCATGATCATGACTGCCTCCGAAAATCGCAGATGATCATTAAAAACGTCAGCCAGATCACACCTAATAGTAAGCCCTACTTAGTAGAAAGTAACAAGTTTTCATGTGTTTGAATTTCTTAAATTCTTTGCCCCGCAAAAGCTTTGATTAAGTCAAAGCACGGTCTTCGTATTTTACCCGTAATTTTATCTTTCGAACAGAATTTAGTTCCCGATTTCTTGCCACAAGCCGACTGGCTGTTTTCGTTTCTCGAGAAGCAAACTTTGTTTTTCTGCTCTAATTAAGTTCATGACTTTAATTAACGTCGACGTTCGTTCTACTGCCTACAGTCCCCCCTGGCTCATCTTTTTCACCTACAGTGTCCGGCAGGATGTCACGATGAGTAGGAAGACCTGTGGAGAGTTTCACAATTTCCACTCAGAGGCATTTTCCTTGATCAAAATATGGGCATGTTTATATATTTTGCATTCCATAGTGCACAGCGCACGGTCTTCTAGTCCTTATTTAAAATGCAGCCGTTGTTTATTGTACAGCACAGTCATTTTGAAGTATTGAAATCATTCTATTTAAGTTCTGCCAGGATGAGTACCTAAACAAAAAAGAAAGCGGGTTAGGCGAGCGTACATTTTTGATTCTCCATCCTCATGTCTGCATAGTGATATAAGTTACGGTAAGGTAGCGAAAAAATGAAAAACAATCAGTGAACACTGGTTATACGGGAAGCAGAATAATGGCGCAGAAATATTCTCCTGGTACTAAAAAATAGCACCCTCATTTTAAAGATGACTAAGAAAGAACATTGAAAGTGGCACACAGCACGCAGTTTTTTTTCATAGCGAGTGGAACCACACCAGTCTCCTTGTTCAAAAATTCATTTGCGATCTGTTCCATGTACCGGTATCACTAGCGACTGCAGTTCAGCAAATTGTCAGTGCAGTTTATAGCCCCTTCGGATTGTTGAGATTTTGTGCATACTATCAGCCAGAAGCTGGGAAAAATAATCATGTAACCCCCTGGTGGCTCTTTCAAACCTCCATATTGCTCATATGACTTAACAACGCCTATAAGACTACTGCTAATCATTTAAGATGCTTCCCAACTGTTTGTTTAATGTTGGGACATCTCTTCGCTACTTTGAACAGAAAATAATTGTACCCGGATACGCCTATTTAAATGCCTCTAAAAGAAAATCTGTTTTATTTCCAATAAGCCTCAGTGCATACTGCGTTGAACCAATACTGACAAAACATTCTCGAGCTGGTTTAAATTAGTCCGTGTTCAGGATTCATTAGTATGGAGAAGGATTAACAGGAAAGCAAACGCTCTGGCACTGGAAAACTGTTATCATGACTTAGGTTTCTGAACGCGGCTAATATATGGAAATTTCAACACTGCTCTACTCTTCTAACGCCAGCAATCTTGTTTATGACCCAAGTTGACTGACAAGCCGCCGATTAGATTAGAAAACGGTAGCCATTTGTGACGACGGATGTTACCTTAGCACTGAAGCATAGACCAGTCGTTGGGATCTTCAAAATACGCTGTATGAATTGTCTTGGACAAAGTTTGCTGGACTTTCCACAGCCGCATAGAATCTCCAGCATGATGGCCACATGAAGAGAGGCGAGAAGTGTCGTGAACCTTATCAGTTGGAGGAAGATAACAAAGTGTCTACTACCTCTTGGTGCAGAGTTCGACACACACACACACAGTCTATATTTTGGTATTTACGCAAACACTACCTCTTAGCCTTATATTTTATTGTCCTCCTTTTTGACTCAGTGACTGCCTTTGCATTCATGTTACTTTGAACGATAGCTTTGGTCGAGTAAGGACTGTTGGTAGGCGTAAAGTGTCCTTATGGCGTGAAAACACTTGTATATCGTACGTGGATGCCTTTAAGTATATCATTGTTCTTTTTGTCTCCATCTGAGTCATCCAGTTAGTACGCCGACTAGCAAAACAATTTTGCGTTTCCAGAGAATGTCCATTGTGCTGTAAAAGGAAGTAAACACCTTTGCAGTTAAGTCGCTTTACAATAGTTTTGGGTTATACCGGTTTCCTTGTTTTGGACACCTACCCGAAGTATTACCATGACACCCAAAAGGGCAGGCCGTCTTTGAAAAATTTGAATACTTGCCGAATACAGGTTTGAATTATATACGTCATTTCTGGCACACACAGGAAAAATTAATAATGGAAATGACAACGGCCCAATTTTTCGTCAGTTTGCGTATTGTTGTCTATAATGAAATTAAGTCGCCAGAAGCCGCAGATCAATCCAATTGAAGAAGATCAGGGACAGATTCCTAGACGAATTCCAGCTTAGGAGGGTGCTGTTAGCTTGGATCCATTCTCTCAGCCGTACATTTCAGTGCCGTCACTGGGTAAGCCCGAACTCGAGCTAGCTGACATCCAGGATGATGCCACCTTCAGGTCGGCACAAGATACGACCGAACAGTGTGAGTAGGTGGATGAGCTCGTGATGTCGACCTACTGCACAGTTGTTCAATTGAAACGCAGCAGGGATTTCTTAGCAGTCAATCTAGAATCCACCAGATGATTATCAGGCTCACGTAATAAACAGATGTTTTGGCTGACTTCGAATAATCTATTCTGACCCCTGGTTGTGGGTTTGAATCCCACCGAGGCCGCCGAGTTTTTTTTTAAGGCTGGGTCAGATGAATTATCGCACTTTGCCAAAAAATACCTAGTAGGGATCACTTGAGTATTCCTGATTGAAGGCATTTCTGTCCAGTTGTTATATCGAACTTAATTTTTTTACAGATATTCAGATCATTTTTAATGGTGGAGCGCAACCAGAGTAATTTGCAGTCGTTGAAACACCGAGGTATTATGGGGCAGTTTAGTTCAGAAGCCGATAATATGACATTTCAGGTGTCCGTCGTCCGACAGTGGCGGCATGGCTTCGCGTATTAATCGAAACACAATGCACATCAGACCAACTAGTAGTTGAAAACCGTTGCAAACTGCTGATTTCGCTCTGAAATGAGGTGTATTCGAGGGCATAACTAGCCTTTCACCCGAATTCGTCCTTATCTAGCAGCCCAACAGCTGGATAGGCTGTTCGCTCTGGCGCAGAACTTTGGAAGTTATGCTACTGTTTCAGCACGGCCTCTCAGACCAAAGAAAACTGCAAGATGAATATTCTCTGCCCGGATTGATGAAGTTTTTGAGTGAAAAGGGGCAGTGATGAATGGCGGTGACAGGATCCTCAGGGCTGGCAGCAACATTATATGTTTTGCGTCGAGCCATCTTGATACTTCGTATGCCAAGGCAAGGACTTCATGCGAGCGAAAGCAGTGCTGATCTCGCTGCCGCTGCTGACACCACTTGCACGTAACGTATTCCAGGAAATGAAGATTTTCTGTACACCATCACTTTTGTTTTATATGTAGAAACTGGATATGAAAAAGAAGAAATATCGATTTTTAAATTAGGTGTTTTCAGGTAAAAACTATTAAACTGTCACTTTTTTTCCAGTATTTTTTTGGAGAACTACAGCAGGTGACCATGGAAATCTTTTTACTGCGTCATCAAGTGCTTTAGGCATGTTAATGTCTCCGCCCCCATTTGCCTTATGTGGTTAGTACTCCAAGTAACCGAACGTTATTTATCCGCGTAATTGTAGTCGCCTGATGGCGAATTACCGAAAACATATGGTTGCCAATTTACTTTCGGTAGAGCACTGTTGAGTCAGTCAAAGCACATCAGTTGTTATGAAACAGACACTTGATGACGCTATAGCCAAGTCGGTTCAAAATGCTCTCGAATACGTTGGCTTAGTGGTTTTGAATGCTTATTTGGCACAGTATTTTTTGTCGCTTTTTAATTTCCTCAGAAATTATCAACGAACTTGGAGTACATCAGTTTATTCAAGGTCTATAGTCACAGAGCGCGAATTTTATACATGAATATTTGGGCCAAAGTCCATCAGCCACAGCGGGTAACCACGTAATATTCATTAACTGTTGACAGCCAGCTAGTGGTATATTTTAGTGTAAAGTGATACCATACTAACAGCACAGGTACTAGCCAAAAACCCATACACGCGTGTTTCGCCGATGTTTGGCCGCTGCATGGCGGGGAATGCAGGGGGACCCACTGACTAGCCGAACCCCTCGCAGCTGCGCCATGCAGCGGCAAAACATCGGCGAAACACGCGTATATGGGCTTTTGTCTGGTATCACCTTACCCTAAATCAATCTTTTTTGCCAACTTGAAATCCTAGTACCCTCATGCATGAGCAAGATTTTGCACAATCCTAGTTCATGGCATGTCTAAAAGTCCTCAGCCATTCTTCTCAGCAGTGCGGTTTATTGGCTGTTTTCAACTGTCGCTGCCCTACCAGGACTTACTCAGGCAAAAGATCAGTAAATGTGGCCGCGAAGTTTGTGCCGTTTTGCTCCTGCCTGAAATCCAGTCACTACTAGCTGCGGCTTCACACAATTAAAAACGACTAACGGCAGATTCCCCAACGAATTCAAGCAGCCAACGGGTCAGCTGAGCACAGACTGCGGGGTTGAAACCACGCCCGCCTGGTCACGTCAGGACCGTCAACAGTTGCGGCCAGGCCAGGGATGTCGTCCTTAGGTCGACACAGCATGCAGTCGAGCTGGCTGAGTCGGTGAAAAGGCAGGGCACGGATGATGAATCGCTTACCGGAGCGATACAAATGCGGAGAGAGGGAGAGCAGCTTGTCAACAGCATCAATTGGATTATTTTCAAGCTCATATCAGAGTATAATTAAGACCTCTGTAGGCCTGTTTGAATGAAGAAACACTTTTGGCGAGCGAACCTGGGATGGTGATGGTGTAACTGTGTGCTGGTGAAGATGGCCGGTGTCCCCTTTCTCTCACTACCACCGATCCCCCTCCCCCCTCCCTCATCTTACCGTCACGTTCTCGTCGTTCACTCTCTTACTCTACGTCGGCACCTCCCTCGGCCCTCACTTGCAGTTGCCCACAGCGCTGCGTTCCCCACCGGTTATTTAGCTAGCATGTCGGTGTCGCCACCTCATTCAGACAGGTTATTCCACTGCTGTAACTCATCCTGCTTGTACAATTAACTATTATGACATGCAGTTCCAGCTCCCCATTTCGTTCCATTATACCTTAGTGCCCGTTTGACGTTCCTTCTTCCATTACATAAGGATGAGTTTCGCGACGTGCCATCTGCTCTATTGCAATCGATCTTAGCCTGAATCTCTTCCCAATGATCAATTTCTTTGGTGTGGGCTACCCTTGACGCCCTGGGCCGCTACGGGCCTTAAATGAAGATGTGTATGCTCGTATTTGGCTCTAGTGGCTGGTATCATATATAAATAGGAGGATGCGGCGGTGTAGATCGATCACCGAACGAACCTGATTGCTTTGATGCTTGATTCTGTCTTGGGGTTTTCGGTTTTGCATAAAATTATACTTGCGATAGGAAAAGCTTTTTAACGGTCCAAAATCATGACTGGGCTGGCATTCCTGGGTGACAAATCCATTGCGGAATATTTTAATTTAAAACCGCTTCGCCAGCACTAGCAACCGTCCAATCTATTAAACGCCAAATATATAGTTAGAACATGAATGGTTGTACAACGGATCTAAATTTCTGGTCCATTCCAACATGTGCTGCCCTTTCACTGTGAGTCAGTAGTAAGTTTTACCAGTGCCCTCTTCACAGAAGCGATTTTCTGTGTAACTCCGAACTTTTGGAATACGTAAAACATTGTGATGCTTTACAACTGCACATGTCATAATAAAAATATCTAACCCCTGCACCGTTGGACAAGAAACTTCAAGTATATCGGAGCAGTAATTCGTGGCGGTGGAAGGACCATCAGGATTGTTAGATACAATGAGCAGATGGTGTGCTAAAGCATGAAATGTTAACTAAAATTCTGAAATGCGTTTTCGACTCTAAAAAATTACTTAAGAAGGGTTGTAACAGTAACCAACGTGCAGCGTAATCGCAAGGTATTTCAGTTACTTCTGGATGGCGGATTTTAAATAAAGTTCTTTCTGTCCGCCTGCAAAGTGTACTCTATAAAAAATGACTACCTAAATAACAGGCATTTTTCTCATTGATTTTCGATGCCCTTGCAAATTCGAATGAATATCTCACAAAAGCATGCATAAAAATATTCAGTTCTTTACATATTTAGTAGAAAATTACGTCTACTTTAAAGTTTATACTTGAACCAAGGTTATAATTTGGTTTTCAAAACTTTTTCAATTCTCGAATAATTTTGAATCCGCTCTGCCGTCACAGGTGCATCCAGGGTTTCCAATTTACAAACTGGGTATTTTCCGTGTACGGAAAATCTATATTTTTACGCTCATAAATTTTACGGTGAATCTGGACTATATTGTAAACTTTACAAGCATTATCAGTAAACGCAGAGATGCGATGACTTTGAACGGGAATTTCGTGGCCTTAAAAAATTGCATAATTAGAAACTTTTTAAGACCGATTTATAACCTTACTTTAAGTAGAAAATTTGGAGAAGAAACAATTTTCGACTAAATATGTAATAGTTTGAATATTTTAAGCCCGTTTTTTGTGAGATCTGTTCGGATTACAAGGGCATCAAAATTCAATGAGAAAAATCCTGCAAGTTAAGTAGTCATTTTTTTACAGAGTGTACGTTTTGCAGGCAGCCGGAAAGAAGTTCATTCAAAAGCCGGCGTCCTGAAGTAAGTGAAATACCTTGAGATTGTCCTGCACGTTGGTTAATATTACGACACTTAGTAAGTAATCTTTTCGAGCGTAAATCGCATTTCAAAATTTCAGTTAACATCTCATGATTTAGCAGACTTACCGTATGTTGCAGGACTGAGACCTCACGCGGACGTAACAAAATTCATCTTGCCGCTGCTGTTGATATCACTAACATATAACTCAATCGAGTTCTCATGTTCTGCATGTAGATATCGGACAATTAGAAGAAAAACGTAGTTTAATAACTGAGGCATTTTTAAACAAACACCACCAAACTGAAACTACTCGTCTAAAATCTCATTAAAGAGCTGCAGTATGTTTTGTTTAAGCCTTCACAATTTGGAAGAAAATCCGAATGCTTTAGCATCGAGAACAGACTAAAGCTTAAAATAAAGTTCAGTTTCACTGGCCCCACGGAGCGTACTTTGTGTGAATGCAATTTTCCAAAATATAGTGTCAGCTTTATACTGAGAGCTTGTTTATGATCGAGCTCCCTTCATAACACTACTAAAAACTTAACTACAAATAATTTGCTGTAAATGCAGCTAATGCTCCCACTCAAGACAAAACTAAACGACAATTTGAATGGTTTACGGGACAGTCTAAAATCGTTTAACTATATGTCGAGGTGATATGAAGAGAAATATCTGCAGGAAGTTTTTTGATTACTAGTTGGTTAGAAGTCGCTTAAAAACGCAGATCATTTAACCTAGTAACCTTTGCCTGGCATCGTTTGCATACCAAACGAAACAAGAGTACTCGGTTGACATGAGTTACATCAAAGTTGCTCAGAGATGTAATGACTTATTAGTATACGGAACTGTAGTCATGGTAACTAGGAAGGGGAAAATACTGAAATTAACCTAACCGCTCATTGTACATGATCACGAGTACCCTCTATCTCTTCGAAAGAATTGTTTTACAATATCTACTTATTCATACACAGTAAGCAAAATTATATAAGTGAAACTGACAGTGCGGCCCGCGCACCCAGGCGACCACTGCAGAAGTCCAGGGAATTGCCGGTAAACGCGAAGGGGCGAGATCCAGGGGCCAGCTGTGAAGACGGGTAGGCAACCACTGAAAAACGAAATTTCTTCATTTCACGATAATCTTTGCAAAAGTTTACAGATTAAGAAAACACTCATGGAGCCACCTCTTGCATTTCACCGATGGCTAGCCTAAAGCGACTGTGTAGCCTTTTTAACTTAATTGAAAACTGTTGAAAATTGGGATTCTTAGGGGATACAACTAGCTGAGAACATATTTACAGTGACTGATAAGAATGCATTTGGGATGGGTCCCTGGTTTTTGTGCACCGTATTCGCAACTCCACGCCAATCGTCGGCTGGAAATATGTTCGCGAGTATCTGAAATTTTCGCATATTTATATGAATTAGTTCTAGCAAAATTTTTTTGTCGTGAAGGGGATTCAAAGATCCAACTGCTGATTTATTTTACTATCTTTTGTTTTGTTATGGGCATGTCGATGAAGCAAACACCAATATTTACTCTAAATGGACGGTGATAGTTGACAAATGTCTGATTGTATGAACCTTTGATATGAGCACATAATGTTTTCTCAAAGAAGTCGCCAAACATCTTTTTCGTTAGAAGAAAGAAGACATAGACGGGGTATTCCCAGGCCTACAGCAGTGAAGTTATCGGGCTTTTGAGTTAGACTCTGGACGATTTCATCGAGACAGTAACTGTCACTTTGTTGCAAGCACAGGGAACTGTAGGACATCGTGAGGTAGCAAAGTGTAAAAAACTCAAAAAGTTGGCCAAAACCGTGAGATGGGCGTGGCGTCTTGTATGTAAATCTTCTTATTGGCTCTTGCAGAAGTGACTTTAAAGTAGGGCAACAAAACAGGAAGTTCTGTCCCTGACCTCATCTTATTGATGAGTAGGGAACGCCTACGACAAGACAAAGTGCTCTCAGTAGAGACAGAGTTGTCCGCAAAGTGCGAAGACAGTAGATAAGTCGTTAAATTAGCACAAATGTAGAGTGTGCCAATACACTTCTCAAGTCCTCTCAGTAGAGAATAAGGAAGCTGCTGTCTGGACATATGTTTGAAGGAAAGCGGTGGTCGTTCTTTTTGATTCCCTCAGTACAATCTGTCCGAAAAGAGTTGCTTCTTCTCCACATCCTCGCGGAGTTGGCTTTACACTTTAACCAGAGGGAATGGTCAAGGGCAGAGCACAACACCCTATGACTTTGAGAGATAGAGAGAGGGAGGAATTCGCTTTAATTTGGAACTATAAGTTTAAAACTTTAAGCGAAAATGGGCCCCGTTCATTATAGACAGATAATAAGCTAATAAATTACCCAAGAGTCAAAAGGAACGGCTATTATGGGTACAGTTCGAGTTCTAGCTTCTGTATTCCTGCATCTTCATGTGTAAGACAGGGCATCAGGAATAGCAATACGAAATGTTGGTATGCCAATGTACGACGAGCTTCTTCGAAGCCACGGAAAGCGGGACGGAAGGATTTCTCATCAACATCCAGAATCCGAACAACAAATTGCCTGTCCGTTCCAAATTGTCGTTGTGTGACATAAGAAACACCGGCAGCAGAAGAGAGCATTCGAGGAACGTTTTAAAATCAACAGATCTTTTTGAGTAAAGCGGGAAAAATGACGGGAGAACAATAAAGAATAAAAGGAAGAGTGCAGACATTTATGAATCGCCAGATTAAGGGTTGGGTTGTGGGGTTGGGACGTAAACGACGAATGTAATAAAGACGTTTACGAACTTTTGTGAAAAGGAATTCAATATGGAGGGAAAATGAAAGGTTTCATGACAAAGTAACGCCAAGGCACTTGAAAGAGGATATCTCGTTAGAAAGAATGTCAACGGATTCAGGAATAGGAGAGGTCCGCAGTCGGAAAACGCACTGAAATGAATTTTAATTGTCAAGCAAGAGGCCAAAGACCACAAAGTCAGCATACTTAACTGAAATACAGTCGTTTGGTCATCTTCGATAATCAGTGTGGAGGGGAAAGAGGTGTGGGGGTAAAATGGAACCTTGAGGAATTCGACAGTCAGTGGGAAGGGCCGTAGATGTCAGCTTGCCGGAATGGATAAATTGAGTGCGGGAAGTAAAGTAATTGTTGAGCCAAAAGACGATCCAGCCTGGAGAGCCGCGCACAGATGTTTTGGTAAGGAGAAGGGGACCGAGACGGCACTGAGGAGGGGGGGGGATTTGTCAAGAAAAGACATGCGCACTGGCGGCAATCCCTACATACAGTAGATGTGCTAACTCGTGAAATGTCAACAAAAATTTCGGAATGCGTTCTCGTTTCGAAAAGATAAATTAAAGAAATTAATAATGATGCAGCATAAATCTATAATGATGCAGTATATCGGCTTTCGAAAGAACTTATTTTCGGCTGCATGCAAGATCTATACTCTGTAAAAAATGACTACTTAAGTAGTATGCAATTTTTCATTGATTTTCGATGCCATTGAAAATTCAATTATATTTCATGGAAACTATGCATAAAAATATTCATTCCTTTACTTATTCGGTAGAAAATCACGTCTTCTTCAAATTTCATACTCAAAAAAGAGTATACTTTGGTTTAAATAACCTTTCTAATTGCCGAATAATTTTGAACCCGACCTGCTGTTTCGCATGCACTCAGGGTTTCAAATCTACAAGCTGTATATTTTTCGTGTACAGAAAATCATGAATTTCTCTACGGGGTTAAGAGGAGACCATATGAGCTTCATAAAATTAAGCAGTGGATTTGAGCAATATTGTTAACTTTACAAGCCACATTCGTAAATGCAGATGCATGACATTTCATGATCGGCCATTTAACGGTATTAAAAAATCTCACAATTAGAAACTTTTTTAAAACCGAATTATAGTCTTTTTTGAGTATGGAATTGGAAGAAGACGTGATTTTCTACCGAATAATTAAAAGAATGAATATTTGTATGCATGTTTTCCATGAAATATAATTGAATCTTCAAGGGCATTGAAAATCAATCAGAAAATTGCATGCTACCTAAGTAGTCATGTTTTGCAGAGTATAGATCTTGCATGCAGCCGAAAATAAGTTCTTTCGAAATCTGACACCCTGACGTAACTGGATCATTATAGATTTATGCTGCATCATGATTAGTTCTTTTAATTTATCTTTTCGAAACGAGAACGCATTTCGAAATTTTGGTTGACATTTCATGAGTTAGCACATCCACTGTAATTCTCTTAGGGCAGAGTGGACCACAAGGACAAGAGCATGTAAGGTACTACGTTTGGCTTCACATGCAAATTGCAATGGATCGGAAAAACTGGAAGCGGGTGGCTCTGTTCAGCAAGCATTAGTGGTGAAGAAAAGCAGGTGACTGAACGAAAAGACTTAGGACTAAAAGTAGCGGTTTTTAGGGATTGGAGTGATTCTCACTGTACGCCAGACGTCAGGATCCTTGGACCTCATGAAGGACCTGTTAATAATGTGCGTCAACACCGGGGCTATCTGAGGCTCTCTGTGCTCTACCTGCCTGATCTGACGGCAGTTCCAGTGGAGTCAAATGCACTGGACAAACAGCCAGCAGAGAACTCGCCAAGGCGTATAAAATTGCAACTTCCCCCGCATGAGATGAGAGCATGGTACAACCTCCCAGTACACCGATGTTCTGAGGGTCATACAACCTCGCAACTGGAATGACCAAGCAGCTCCTTTATCAGGCTCCTTCCCGGTCCTTGCCAAATTGTACGGGTCCACCGTAACTGCAGGACACACGAACGCTGGACGCGGATGGCGGTGGCAACACCGATGAGGTCCCTCCGGTGGTAATAAAAACCTGCACAAATGCGGGCGATAATTGCGCTCCGGAGGTCGGCAGCAGTCTACAACACCCCTGCCTCTCACTGCACGCAACGATGACCACAGTCTAAAACGTCTGGCCAAGGTGAAGTGGGGGGGATGGGGGCGGGACAGTCATGACCCCCTCCTCCCGGCGTGCAGACTGAAGAATGACCCCGGATAAAACTCTGTGATCACTGGAATTGGCGAGGCCGACTACGAGAGAAAGAGAGAGGACTTCGATTTATTTTTAAATCATAAATTCAAAATTTTCAGCAAAAATTGCCTCCATTCACTATGGGCGGTAAATAAGTCAGCAGGAAATAGGAATTCCGATTAAGACACCCAAGGAAATATTACTAAGATGCACCTTAAATGTGCCATTCCTGTTCGAAAACCAGCTCTATAGGCAAGTAGACGGCGTTGCTATGGGCTCAATCCTTGGAACTCTCTAAGCCGATGTTTTCATGGACAAATTGGAGAGCTTCCGCCCAAGCGATCAGATCGATAAGCTTAAACATTACGGTCGCTATGTTGATGATATCTTTGCAATTGCCACTGCAGAAATCGACGTGACTACCCTCTCAGATGCTGCAATTCAGGCACAGCCGTCGATCAAATCCACGCTGAACATCGAAACGGCCGGTTCGCCCCTTTTCTTAGATGTCTTTGTAAGCAGGAGACCTGACGGGAGTGTCCGAAGAAGCGTCTTTCGGAAGAAAGCCTTGTCTGGACAATACACGAACTTCGCCAGTTTCATACTCCTCCAACAAAAACGAAATCTAGTTCGATGTTTAGCACAAAGAATTAAAAATATTTGCTCAACAGATAGCATCGAGGAGGAATTCAGAAAAATCCAGGACTTCCTTCGCGAAAACGGGTATCCTGACAGGTTTATTGCAAAGAAGATTACCGAACGACCGATCAAACGCGTCACACCCACCGCCGAAAAAAACTCTGTTCCTCAAAGTCCCTTTGCAAGGGGACGTTGCGAGTGAACTCCTAGGGAGGCGTCCTGGTCAAGCTGTCTCGCGAACCTTCCAAGAAGCAAGGGTTAGAAATCATTCTCTACTAACACTATTTTACGCGGAGAAGGTAAGAATAAGTTGCAGCCGCAGACCATCTCACTGTGCATCTATTCCTTCACTTGCTCCTTTGGAGCAGGTTATATTGGTCGCACGAGTCGGTGCTTATACAAGAGAATACGGGAACATCTCCCGGCATGGCTGGGAAAACGCGAAATATACAAGAGAATACGGGAACATCTCCCGGCATGGCTGGGAAAACGCGAAACGAGGAGCATAAGCAGCGTCATTCTCGCGCATGTTGTCGATTCCGGACATCGTGTGGACCCCAAGGAAGTTTTTCGTGTGATTTATAAGGTCCCATCGAGCTACCCTAAGCTACATACTAGGCCAGCGCCGGTTAACGACAGCAGATGCGGCCGCCATCAGGTAACAAAAACCAATCTTGTTCGCACAGAAGAGGCTCCGCGCCCACAGTGGTCGTAGGTCGACTAACGCTGCAACTCTCCGCCTCCTTCCGCTCTCGCCCCGCCCTTGACACTGACTGCTTTTACTCCCCCACCCCCGTCCCCATATTCCCACACCCCGCCTGTGTTTTAAGGAGGACTTTTATCGATTTCTCTCATCGCTGACATGTTTTATTTCTACCCCGTTCCCATATAACTGTACAGGCCCGACAAGAATTTATCGAAAGCTACGTATGCCCGCCACCTCGAATTCTGAATAAGTTAAGAGGTTATTTCAGAGTCATACATTTTAGCATAAAAGGAACGATTATTATGTGGACAGTGTAAGTCTTAGCTTCTGTATTTCTATCTCTTCACACGTAAGATAGAGCGCCAGGAATGGCATTACAAAAGCTCGAAAAGCCACTGTGTAACAAGACATAAGTCGGAAGCTGCAGCGCATCGGGCAGGAAGACTTCGCAGCAATAAGATCAGAATGCAAGAGATGGACAAAGTCATCTATAATCCGACCAACAAATTGCTTGACCGTATTGAAATGTCGTTGTAGAATAATATCGACTAAAAAGATAAGAAACACCAGCGACGGAAGAGAATAATCGGAGGACCCGTTGTAAAAGTAAAAGATCTTTTTCGAGCAAAGCAGGAAAAATGGCAGGAGAGCAGTATACGATAAGAGGAAGAATGCAGCCATTAATGAACCGCCAGAGTAAGGGTTGAGGTGTGTGTGGTAGGAACGGAAACGACGAATGTAATAAAGAATTTTACGAATTTTAGTAAATAGGGACTAAATCTGGAGGGTATATGAAAGATCTGAGGACAAAGTAACGCCAAGGTACCTGAAAGAGGATACCTCGTTAGGAAGGATGTCAGAGGATTCAGGACTAGGAAAGGCCACAGCCGGAAAATACCCTGAACTGATTTTTGGTCGTTCCTTAGGAGACCAAATTCCAGAAACCACATCATCAGCTTACTTAACCAAAAGGCAGTCGTTAGGGGACAGTTAATTGTAACTTCTCGTCAGAAATGTGCACATGCAAACACGACGACCCGCCAATTTTTACTTATGCGTTAATTCGGTCGGACAAATAAGATCGCAAAAATACGACATCGAAGAAGTGGATTCATCTGACACGGAAAATGTTCAGCAAAGTTTGAAAAGACGGGGGAGTGACAACATGGACATATTCTGCGAAACGCCGTTGGTGAAGTCTGCTTGAGCTTTCGCCAGGTAGTAGAACGTCATCTGATTTTTATCTATTTCGATATGTACGTACAGTGACTGACCGAGCTCATGAAATGTTGGCCGAAGTCCTGAAATGCGTTTTAGATTAGGAAGGATTACTTAGGGGGAGTTGCAATAATGATTATCATGCAACATAATTCTATAATATTTCGTACTCGATAAGATTTCGGTTTTTGAAAGTAATTATTTTCGCCCCCATGAGATAACTGCACATGGTAGAAAATGACGGCCTATGCAAAATGCATTTTACACGCTGATTGTTGATGGTGTTGATGGTGTGTGATGTCTATCCATAAAGCATCGCATTCGTCCGTTTACCCATGGTCCTCATGAAGTGCACAATACAGTCTGCATCTATTACAAAATCGTATGAACGTATCTTCTTAAAGAATTAGGGGAAGATATGAGTTTGCTTAGGCAGAAAGCATGTTTCTTGTAGAGTGAAGTCGCTGAACGTTGAGGTGATGGCAGATCGACCAGAAAATTATTCGGGAATCGGGAAGCTTTTTTAAAACCTAAATATACACTTTCTGCGGACATAAAACATGAAGATAATGCAACTTCCTGGCAAATGAGCGAAAGAAAGCATAATTTTGTTCGGGGTTTTTATAAAATATATTAAGATTTGGAAACCAATCGAAAATCAATGGGAAAAATGAACGCTATATAAGGAGTCACTCCTTATCGAGTACGGTTTCTACAGGAGGTCGAAAAGAGGTGCATACAAAAGTAGACATCCTGCCGAGTTTGACTTGTTATAGGATTATGTCGCATGATAATCAATATTGCAACTCCCCCTAAGTAATCCTTCCTAATCTAAAACGCATTTCAGAACTTCGGCCAACATTTCATGAGCTCGGTCAGTCACTGTACGTACATATCAAAATAGATAAACATCAGATGACGTTCTACTTCCTGGCGAAAGCTCAAGCAGACTTCACCAACGGCGGTTCGCATAATATGTCCATGTTGTCACTCCCCCGTCTTTTCAAACTTTGCTGAACATTTTCTGTGTCAGCCGAGTCCACTCCTTCGATGTCGTGTTTTTGCGATCATATTTGTCCGACCGAATTACCGCGTAGGTAGAAATAGGCAGGTCGTCCTGTTTAAATGTACAACGACCGATCTGGCTAAAAGTATTCAGAAATTGGAGACATTTTTCAAAACCAAAATAGATTGTTTCCCAGAAAATGCAATTTGAAGACGACGTGGCTTGCTACCAAAGGGGAAAAAAAGCACAGTTTGTGCCCGTTTTCTATAAAATATATACGGATTTATGAGACATCTAATACCAGTGTGAAAAATGTATGCTACTTAAGTAATCATTATTGACCGTGTGTGGTTTCCGCAGGAGGTCGAAAAGAAATGCATTCAAAAGCCGACCTCCTGGCGAGTCCAAAATATTATAACATTATGTCGCATGATAGGCAATATGGCAACCCAACCTAAGTAATCCTTCCTAAACGGAAACGCATTTCAGAATTTTGGCCAAAACTTCGTGAGACCGATCACGCACTGTACCTATTCCCACGTCCTGCCTAGAAGGCAATTTATGTCAGTCCAAACGAGTGGAGTAATGCACGTTTTAGTTGTAGAGTAGCGTTCGATAACAGCTGTGTGTGTGCTTAACTTCAATCGACCGAAGGTTTTACACATCGGTCCCCTGCCTCCATCTTCATTTATGCTTGTTGTCTTTCCTTTCGGACCAAAATAACGAACGATTCTGCTCATTCTGTCTTTCCGGCTGGTGCTTTACAACTGGGCGCTGGACTCACTGCAAGCTCGAGGGAAACTGGAGCGACAGTAAAAGTCAGTAGGCCTGTAGCAGCCGCCCCCGTCCCCCTTTACTCCGGCTCCGTTTTGTCGGTCGATGGCCGCGACAATCGTTGCCAGGCCGTTGACACACAAGCACCCCCGCCGGCTAGTACTGGGGCCCCTCCTGTCCAGACCTCCGGCTTCCCCCGCAAACTATTATCACCTCAGGAGCGGCTGCTACAGGCCCAATCCCGAATAAAAAAGGAGGAGCTGGACACCAGTAGAGAGAGAGAGAGAGAGAGTTGAGTTCTGCCCAGAACGAATGAAAAATGGGTTGGAGTAAGCTGGCAGCCGGACGAGGGCAAACGTCCAAAGTGGACAGTGTTGGCGTCGGAGTGCTACCAGAACAGATGTTCGAGAAAAGGGCCACTGCAGTCAAGTGTTTAAAACCGATGACAACTATCTGTTTGATCCAGGAAACAACGGAAGTTCAGGGGATAAAATCACATGAAGCAAACTTGGGAAAAAGGGGGTTTGACAGTCCAAAAGGAAGGGCTGTTAGGTCTGAGAAGCCGAGTTATTTTTAACCATATGAAGGAAATGCTTGTTAGCAGCTGAAGGCAGTGACGCCGTATAGTGTTGATTTATGCGTTTAGCCAGTGCATTGATTCCCTTAAATAATAACGTGATAGCATAGGGTGTTGAAGCATTGTTTTTCAGAAACGAATTTGAACGGGGAAAAAGTGGCGAAGCAAAAGGAATTTACTTTGATAGGTAACAACTGAGGATATACCGAAGCGGCTGTTGAGGGGGAAATAAGGCACCCAGAAGTTCAGTTACCGGAGGCTGCGTTTAGCGGAGACAACATAGCGTTTCTTACGCTATTCAGTGGCCGTGGCAATATGGAGGGGAAAACAAGAACTATGCACGCATCGGGATCACATGATTCACTCAGTACTGCCGGTGGCAGAAATAACTCCCATTCTCTCTCTCGTTCCCCTACATGACTGATTAATGTTTTCTCCCATATAGCCGTAATCCCGCTAAACGCGGTTTCGCTGTAGCCCAAACTCGCTAACCTATGAGAGTTCGACCGTCGTTTCCTACCATGTTCACCGTGTGCTCCGGAGCAGTAGAGGGGGCAGGAGCGGTGGCTTGCGCATAAAATTAGTTTATTATGACGGCGGACTTGTACAGCACCTAGCACACTCCCTCCTTCCTCCGCACCTGCGCCCGGTATCATGACAAAACCACGAAGACCTGAAGCGGGGGTGAACGCGAGTGGCTGGCACGGCGAAAGCCTGCACCTAGGCGTACCACCACACGGGCTCGAACCCCACTGAGTGGGGGTGTTATAAAGGCCGCATTAAGAAGGAGCCATTGCAGCTTGGCACGCAGTCCACCAGTCGGCCATTCCACGCGAACACGCACACTGTGTCGACTGCGAGGTTCGAGTTACTCTGTCAGCTAGCAGGCTCCCAAACCACGGCTTTTAGACCACAGTGATAGATTTGAGTGTGTCCAATTTTTTATAGTGATGGATGTGCGTCGAGATCGTCGACCTCACTCTCCGGAAAAGTCCACTGTCCGAACCGGTCACTTTTCTGATGTGAGGAGTGGACACAGTGGCTTACAGGCTAGGAAGTCAATCTAAGCGTGCCAAACACACGACGACGAGGCCGTCTAGACGCAAACGCCGAGGTCACACGTACACGGGGATGGGAGTCCAGGGTGTCGCATGCTTAGGAGAGTGTCGTTACTGAGGCGCCATCGCAGTCTGACTGCCAGGCCGTCAGTTGGTCGCTCAATGCACAAACACACACTGGGCTGACTGAATGCTCTATGTTGAATCGTCAGCAAGCAAACTTTCAAGTCACGGCTTTTAACGCATCGCGATAGTCAAAAGCGCGTCCAATTGTTTACTGTAAGGAATTATGCTCTGAGAGTCGACGTCACGTTTGCTACTCTTTCCCTTACACCAGTCGACATCTCATGCCGGTCAACTAACTGGTGTTGAGATTGGGAGGGGCGACTGACAGTGTTAGGAATAGCCCGTCTGCGCGTGCCACTCACACGACCCGGCCCCGAAACGCGTGCGCCGGGACTCTACAGGGGGTGGACTGCTCAGATCTCCCATGCAACGGAGGAGCCACATGAAGAACGACTTAGAGAACACACTTCTTACTTACGCGAGAGGTGCCTGTTTCATGGGATGTTGGAGCTGTTCATGTGCTGATGGGGAAATGCGTGGCGATATGGTCTAGTCTGTGGCGATTAAATGCAGATTTTCATGGAGACGCATGTGATCGAGTGAACGGGCGTGGACAGTGCGGACAGTGAAGGTTGATGAGGTAAGGGAGTATGTGAACTCCTAGTACAGCTGGGCCAGCAACAGTGCGGTGGATTCGCAATTTACCGGTCAGGCCGTTGCATGCGGCGAGGGTACGGTCGCAGTGAAGATGGATTGGGGCCGAGTCTACATCACTGGTTGTGGTAGAGGTGGTAATGAGGGCAGTGATTAATGAGGTGTCGGGAGCGCTCTCACCGGCGGTGGGCGTGGGAAAGTTGGTCGGATGCGGTTATGTAGCCACACCTGAGGTAAACAAACCCCAGCCGTCTGTAATACGGGACCGGTGGTAATAGAGGTTTTTACAGGTGGGGTCCGAGAACGCACAGGCGACGAGGTCAAGTAGTTGTGCGCAAAAGAATAGCTACTGGGGATGCACGGTTGTACTTTGAATGGTTGAGAAATAATTGAGCTAACCCCTAACCTTAATCCCTAACCAATATCACACAACCCTAACCATAACCCCTAACCCTAACCCTTAACCCTAACCCCTAACTTTAGCCCTTAATCCCAACCCCAACAGTATTGTGTCAATCAGGTGGGGCTGCCAAACCACATCTTACCCTGCCATAGCAGTCTTCGCGGGGGTTGTAGTAGGAACAATGGTGGCGGTGGTCGACGATGGCGAAGCATCGGAAGCATAATCATCAGCTGTGAGTGAGGTGATCGTCGTTGATGCCATCCGGGTACATCAAAATCAAGGAGAAGTAGGAGGATGAGGATGAGGAGGAGGAGGAGGAGGAGGAGGAGGAGGAGGAGGAGGAGGAGGAGAAGGATGAGAACCGCCCTAATTGCCTTTCTTCCAAGTTGATATCAAATGTTGTAGGAAGCCAGTTGGTGGAGGTGGAGAGACTCGAGTAGGGTTGGAAATAACCCACCACACTGCCTGCGCCGGCGACTGGGGTGCTTTAACCAATGGTCAAACACGCTGTTGGGTGGAACCCCTGCCTCCCCCCATCTTCGATTGCGCAGCGGGAACCTAAAGGGGACGGGCGAAGGCCCTGTGTGACATTCAGAAAACACCGCTTGTGTTCGCCAATAGTGCCTTGGTTTTTGACAACGAACAAGCGGCATTAGTGGCTCATTGGATTGACGGTGGCGATGACGCGAAACGTCTCCGCGTACCCGAAAAAAGTACTCGTTGTCCTGCCCATACCTTCATGTACACGCGAATCAGTTAAAGGAGTTAATAGACTTCATTCTCAGTTTTTGTAGTCCCACCTTTTTTCCTAACGCTTTTGCAACAGCGAAGAGTGTCACAGTCCTATTATTTTTCCTGCTCTGGTGTGTGCCATTCAGCGGTCTGGTTCTTTCCTCAGCGGGTACGACAGTTAGTCCTCAGTGGACCTTTGGTTGAGTTCTCTTCGACTGTCACCAAATTCAGGCATGCCCAACCGATCGTTGTTTAAATGTCCTTGATACAATGTTACAGTGCAATAATTCGCACCTGATGATGAGGACAGGGTTAATTGTTGAGGTTGTTTCTGAAATGTATCCTGAGATGCCCAGTTAGACTGATCAGCGCGCGGAAAGCTCATTAACAGCCTGGGCCTGTTTGAAGAGGTCGGGTGCTTGTGTTGGCGATTTGTGTCGCTTGACAATTGCGAGGAGCTCTTTTGGCTTGTTAAGCGGCCATCTGGTTGGCCTCCTAAATTTAAACTTCAGCCTTCGCTGCTTTTCACTAAGCCGACCGGACTGCCGAGGTTTTCGAGGTAATTTGCATGCGCAGCTGGAGTGTGACGTATCCGCTCTCCGGAGACTGTTGAAGCAGAACAACAACTGCGGAACACACTTCGCGAGAACGGATACCCAGATAGATTTGACCTCCGAAATATTGGAGAGCGCACTGCAAAGCCTACCATGACGACTGCAGAGCAGAAAGACTTGTTTATAAGACTGCTGTTTAGGAGGACGTAGCAAGCCACCTAGAAAGATGACGTCTGAAGACAGCGAGCATTAACGGTTTCCCCGTGCCGAGTTTACGCGTATGTTTCACAAGCTCTTACCTACAACGTTTAGGAAATAAAGACAGACTACCATTGTAGGCCAAATCGATGTGCATTTATTCATTCGCTTGCTTCTGTGGAGCGCGATACATTGGCCGTACAGCGAGGTGCCTGGAAAAGAGGGTACGTGAACACATACCGGTCTGGCTAGGCGGAGTCGAAAACAAAGCGATTTTGAGTTCTATTCTCGCACATCTTGTCGATAGGAATCACCGAGTCGATGCCATAGAAGACTTCCACGTTGTCTGCCGGACACCAGCAAGCTTCTCCAGAGGCCCACATCAACGGTGCTAGCTCAAGTCGAGGCAGTGCCTATACGGCTATCAAATCTGGTGCTACGTTATCAGAAGACGTTGACAAAGGCGCTCTGTATTCCATGGTCAACCCTGGTCCCAGATGGTTATTACACGTCGCACCAATCCCCTGCTGACAGTGGTGTGTACCCCACGTATCCGACTTACAAGCATCACTCAGCCCATGCCACCCTACTTCCCTTGCCCAGTGATCATATCATTCCGGCCTCGTCGAGTGGGTAGCGTAGGAATGATGAGTTTTAATAACCCCTGAGTCACTTAAAAACCCTATTAACTTCTCATATTTTCAATTTCTAGGTAACTGTATTGGCCTGATGCTGAGTTGCCGAAAGCGCATGTTTACCGAATTGACTTTTAGTGTAACATGACAATATTCGCAGAACTTCAAATAATTCATTATGATATCCATGTGGCGAAATTTTTGACCTCCTTGTCGGCGTGCACCCATAGCGAGCTATCAGTAGAAAAGTCGCTTGGATAATAGTTCGTCACCCATCTTCACGAGGTGACCGCACCATCTCAGTTGTAGTTGTTAAAACATGGCGTGGATTCTGAGGGTGCCGGTCTTTTCCGAAACCCTTATGTCCGGCATCCTGTTCTACTACCTCAACCTTCGGGCTCTATGTAGACAGCTGAGGTGGAAGTGACCGAACTCGCGTTTTCGTTTCTAGTGGACTGTCAAGGTCTCCGCTCCACTCATCAGCATTGTCAAAATGTCAGATTTGTACGTCTTGAGACTGGTGTTGGGGTAGGGACCATGGCCATTCCACACTTCATTCTGCAGCCGACCGGAGGTCTGGCTGGCTATTGATATCCAATCAGACATTTCGTCATCGATTTTGATGCACCGTGAGAGTGCGCTGCCCAAAGGGACGAAGCTGTCCACGGTCTTCAGTTGAAGGCCGTTGACGTAGACGTGAGAAAAATTGTATGGAGCGTTTGGCGGCGGTTGATGTACGACCGCCGTTTTGTCCGTGTTGACGGCCAGCCCAAAGCTGGCGCAGCCGGAGACGAAGAGACACCTGCTCATTCGCATGTGTGCTATTTTCGCAGTGTTGAGTACGCAGTCGTCCGTGGAGAACAGATCGTGGACAGCGATCGTGAAGAGACGCGTTGGAATCTGCTTGCGACAGCTATTGAGAGGATGGATGACTCTCCTGTAGACGATGCTGATCACAGGGCGCTCATCAACATAGGCGTCCATCAGTTTGGTAGAGGACATGCAGTCGAAGGGGATGGAGTGAGTACACAGCCCTGCTTCACTTTATTGATAACTTCAGACACTTCCGAGAGGGTCCCATTTTCCGCGACGCGCGCCATCATCTCGTCGTGGGGCTGACGCAATACTTGCGTGAATGACTCAGGGCAATCGAAATTGTGCATAATTTTCCAGAGTCCATCGCAACTCACCGTGTCCAAGGATTTCATCAGGCCCAGGAGGGTAATGTGTTGATGGGTCCACACGGGGGTGGGTAGTGATCATGTCAGTGGTCTCCCGGTGGCGTCAGAAGCTCCATTGGCCATCCGCGAGAAGTCCCTGTTTCACATGGCCGTTAAGAATCTTGAGGAGGATGCGAGCGTGGATCTTTCGGGCGATGCTGAGCAGCTAGATATTGCAGCGACTGCCGTAAAGTTTCTGGTTTCCTTTCCGCTTGTAGAGATGGGTAATTGTCGCGTCCTTGAAATAATGAGGAATTTTCCCTCAGCGCTCTATCTCCTGGAAGTGCGCTGCTAATTTGCCCGTTAGCCGGGAGCCACTATGCTTGTAATGTTCCACCGGGATCGCTTCGGATTCCATATTTTTCCCGCTTGAGACTTGGTGCGCGGCTCTGATTGTTTCTGGGAGGGAAAACGAGGGATCCAGTTTGTCGTTTGCTTCCATTTGAGGCAGGCGGTCATAGGCGGCGTCGGAGATCGTGGATGGGCGAATGTGGGCACATCTGAAGTGCTCTGTCAACACTTAAGTATCTTCGATCTCTCCGTCAGTAGTGTTGTCCTGTCGGAGCTGAAAAACGGGCGGTTCTATTGGCTGTGGGTCCGTAGGCTACTTTGATTGATGCGGAGAAGTTCTTTGTTTCATTACGGTCCGTATAAACATGAGTCCTGATATTGACAACGTGCGCATCTGAGTTCGTCCGGGCTGGGTAGTGTTCTTCAGTTGGCAGCACCTAGTCTCAACGGTGGTGTTTTCATCTGGAGCTTTCAGATCTTCTAGTCGAAGAGATGATTATTCAGATAGAGCAGAACAGTACTTTACTTGGGTGGTGGTCGCTTACTTTGTGATTTCCAGCGAGGATTTAGTTGGAGTTTCATTCTGTAGATGACAAGGCAATGTTTGGTCCAACCGTCAGCGTTAAAGATGGTCTTCTTCACCAGCATACCTTGTTGATCACGCCTTAGGACGATAACGTAGCCCAGTTGGTGTCGCGCATACTTTATCTGATGATGGGTTCAAGTGAAAATCTCAAAAGTCAAGATAATATACCTCCTATTTCAGCGATCACGTCTTTTTCTGGGCCGTACCTTGGCACTCGCCTTTTTGCTTCTGTTGGTTCCCAGTATTTGTTTGGGGCACCTTTTCTATCCCCGTCCCCGTTAGGAAGAAAGCAGGGCTATCCTTAAAGAGGGCTGCTTAGACCTCAACGAGGTTACCGAACTCTACTATGGGTCATGACTTTATTAAGCGGGGAGCGACTCCAGGTAGCCTAGGCTACCTACATGATTACATGTCACCCTCTCCGCAAGACTTTTGAAGTGGAAGGTGGGAGGCAGAAGGTGGGACGGAGGGTTAGGACAAGTGGAAAGGGCAGGCGGGAGCATGAAGTGAAGGGCCGGGGACAGGAGCAGAGCTGTCGGGTATGAGAACGCACACAACGACAGATACTTTCAGCTGGCTTAGCCCGCCATTCGAGGCCGTTACTGCGGTGTGACTGCTAGGCAGGGTCTAGCTGCTAAGAGTCATAGACGAGAGTTGGGTGCCAGATGAGGACCGTGAGCAGTAGTCATCTTTTGCACGGTGCGACCTACCAGTCATGCATGGTGCCCCCAAAACTGGACAACCCTTACATACCTATACAACTTCCCTACCAAAGTTCACACCTATGCCGCCTGATCAACCTAGACTAGTCATTTGTATAAACAGGGAACAACCGCAGGCAGTTGAAAAAGAAGTTAGAAAACCTTATGATGTCATTAAATGCTACTTGTTTCGCCGCCGTCGCCTTCTTCAAAAACACATGGAGACTGGAGTGCTGGCGTCGGGCTCATCTACCGTCCTCAGACGGCTATAGCTCAGCGGGAAGGAAATGGATTTGAGCTGGATCACTCTGGTCAGTTAAAATTAAGTAAAATATGCCAACTGCGTGCTCGACGTCCGTAAATGGGAATGCCGCGTTACATGGTGGATGAGTTCACCGATCTTGAAGTCCGGCTCATAAAGCCTGCAAACAGCTGCACGGCGACGAACAATAAGCAGTCGAAAAGCACTTATAAAGTGCATACGTGGAGGCTGAACTGATCACCGCTGATCTACTTGTCCTTTTTATTTCCAGACGGATTAAGTCATAGTTTAATGCATTTAAGGGTTTTAGAGAAAATTATCTCTTTTCAGCATGGGTAGATCCAGTCCGAAACGTAAAATCGATGTTTATCTGCCAGTCAACTTGGAAAACACTCCTATGTTTGGATTGAACACGGTTGAAAAAGTTCCACCTTACGAGCCCGATAGATATATCGAATTTTCATTCCCCCTTCTCGAGAGACGGGTCTAGTGTAGTTAAAATGACATTCTTCCCCAGTTTGCAGGGAACCTGCTATATACGGTAGATTGATAAATGGAAAATAATACTGACGTATTTCCTGATTTTAATTACTTGCATAATTTAACATGCGGACAGCACAGTTGCTAGGTCAAAGTCCAGACACCTGTTTCGCCGATTTTCTAGGGCTGCTGAAGCGTTCTCAATGTTAACTGTTCCCAACTATTCAGGCGTCTGGCATATCATAGCATAGATCTGTCCAAATGTTGTCTTGTGATCCCTTCTAATGCTCGTTTCTGCCGTCCATGTTTCCTATAACTTTCTAGTCGATATCATAGAAACCCGACAATTCCCATCGGTCCAACAATCTGTTTTCAAAATTCTGGATCATATTGCACATCACCTTCATTCCGAATAAACTGCTTCGAATTCTTTACGCTCCATGCGCCGTGGCTTCCGGCAAATCTGTGGTCGTACATCGGCATATCTGCGTTTCACACTAGCACATCTCGTACGTGGAAAGTGACTGAAACTCTGAAACTGAGACTCAATCTGTGCCCATAATATTTATATGGATTTATTCAAATACATTTACATTCTCATGTGTTATTTGTTTGTATCCTGTCCACGGTGAATGGGGGATGTTTTTGCTGGATACCTGGGATGATACTTCCAAAATAAAGCTTATTTCTCACTCTCCCTCTTCCTGGGGAGCAGTCACACAGATATAAACTAGAGTGGTTTGGGAGACAGTGGTTGTTGAGGAAGGGGATGCTGACGTACTTGCTCAACTGGCAGGCGTAGTTGCAGTAGCTTTGAGTCGGTAATCCTCCTCCTTTCCAAAGCACACGTTTTTAACTCTGTGGGCCCCTACCTCCCAGCATCCTTTTTAATGAGAACGTTCTACCTCATAGGAACAACGAATTAGTTTATAGGTCTGACGCATCGCTGAATACTTTAGCAATGTGATGTTTGTAACTATGTTTGCAATAATAAACAACAATTAAAACAGACGCTTAATGACATATGAGTAGCTTCGTTCAGACGAGTACTTCCACTCCAGACTCAAGCACATACATACTCGAAGGCTATGCATTTTCTTCAGAGCTGACCTATAAGATGGCGAGTCAACTCGTAAGAAGACGCCTAACTCAAGCTGCATCAGGCGTCTTTCCAGCAACCGACATCCTTGTACTCTTCTCCACTAATTCCATCCTATACGGAGGGGTAAAGGACAAACTGCGAGCCCAGACCGCCACCTTGTGTATTTACTTCTTCTGCCCCTGTGGGGCAGAATATACTGGCCACACGAGCCGATGTTTGTCCAAAAGAATAAGACAACACCTTCCAGCACGTTTAGGTAGAGGCTATAGAAAAAAGTTAACAGTTCTACCCTCGCGCACGTGGTAGAAAAATCACCATGTAGATGCCGGACAGGCCATCCGAGTGGTTTGGAAGTCTCGGTAAAGCTATCCAAAACCAATTGGACAGCGTCTGTTGGCAACGAAAACCAGTCACGCACGCACAAAATAACTTCGTTCAAGCCCCACAGTTACCATGACCCAAACCCATCAAGCTAGCCCCCCGTGCATAATAACCCGTCCCAGCACCCGCCATTCCCCTCCCACCTGACACTGGCGGTAATTTCGTTTGTCACGTAACCCACGCGGCACCCCCTCCCAAATCCCAGCTACAATATAACTTCCATTTCTCCGCATTTTTTATTAATCACTTCAATAGCGATATAAATTAACAGGCCTGAAGAGAATTTACCGAGAGTCTGCGCATGCTCGCCAAATTGCCTTTTGACTTCTTATAATAGTTTTGGTAGGATTCCTCGTCTTTGAAAGTCACATATGGAGGCTAATGGGTTCATGCATAGGCCTCCGATTGTAGAAGTCCCCGATTACCCATAGGCAGTCCAGGTACAAAGACTGTCATTTGCGATATTTGCCACACTGACCGCGCAGGTACTAGCTGAAAGTCCAGACACATTTTTGGCCGATATTATACCGCCGCATGACACAACAGCGAGGGGATCAGCTCATTAGCGAGTTCTCCAGTGTCGCCACCTTCTTTCTCGAAAGGCTGACTCAGCCTGGTCCGATTAAGATTTGTTTCCCCAGCCTGCGGGTTGAACCTGGTGCACACAGCCGACTGATAGTAGCACGGCAACATAGGCATTTGATGAACTGAATAATTCATTACACCGTCAGCACCGGTGTTATCTTAAAAACCAGACATGTGTTTGTCTGTTTTATGGCCGTGGAATGTCGCAGTTGGTACCTATGCTGTCAGCATGGTAGATCGTGCAGTATTCGTATACTACTGACCGCTAATTGGCGGTGTATGAATATTATGCGGATATCCCGCAGACGATCTTCGGCAACCAGAAAGCCCTAGCAGTGTGATATATCTGAGGTGTCAATCGCAGTACCACTCGCCTGATGATCGAGCTACTAAACCTATATTTCTGGTCCAGTCGGGTGTGTCAGTCAACAACACTAACTAATTCTGAATGCGGAGTTTCCTGGTTTCCGCTCTTTGTCTTTGGAAAGGTTTTAATCGGCAAAATGATGGACTATTCTAAGGATACATTGTAGGAAGAGATGGAGGATTTTATCCACCACCATACCTACTCGTTGCTCAAGCGACGTAAAAACGAGAAGCAATTAGCAAAAGGACAGCAAGCACTAGAAGGCCTAAAAGCGGATAACGACACAATAATTCCGCTGGATAAGAAAGATTGGTCAGCAGTAGTGCTTATAAACTCGGATTATCCGAATAAAGCTCAGGACTTATCCAGTGGCCGGCAATTTTATAAACTACATCTATTATTGCAACCCACGTGGTGTCAGTTGCATGGCGTACATAGCGTATCATACTTTTTGTTTATTGGATTAATTTGAGACCCGAAATGGCTTTTATTAGGGAGGAACTTTTTTAATTTCTGTGTTATGTAGGGAAAACTTTACAGTTCTAGGCAAGATCGGACGTTTCCTGGTATCCAGTTAATTTCCTACCTCATTAAGTATCCCAGGCTATTGCTGCTTGTTTGTGCGCGTTCAACTGTAAAAGGAAAATTGCTATAAACAGGAAAGGTGTTTCCATCGAGTCTGCTTTGGAACCGAAAAATCGAACTCGGAATCCACGAAAATCAGGTAGGGTCAGAAACGGGAAACCGCACAGTTTTTGTAAAAAAAACGAGAAATGGCTCCAGCTTTAGAAATTCTGATTTTCAGGTCGGTGGCGTTTTTCCCGTAAAACACAGTAACAAATGTGTTTGACAGTACTTTACCGTGATGAAAATTTAAAGATGCTGTTAGTTTTCATTGTTACGCCGTTCAAAGAAGAATTCGCAGCAACTACTACCGGCCGTTGATTTCGAGGGTATGCGGAAATTGTCGACCGACAGGCAGCTGCAGCAGTTGCTGGCTAGTATTTTCAGTACTCACCAGGCCACCATCTGGAAAAGTATGAATTATAAAACAGTGCACAGAAGAAAACAAAGTGGACCAGAATGATGTACGAGCAAGACGACAGTTTTATTGGTCGCACACCCAAAAAGTACCATAAAATGCACCCTGGAACTATTCAAAGAGAACACTTATCAATGATCACCTTGTGCATACTTTAAAAAGAATACAAAAAATTCAATTTACGCCGTAAAAACGCTAGAAAAATCATACTGAAGTAAGGGAAATGCTGAAAAGACTTTTTATTTTCTCAAGAGTATGCCAAGAGTACAGTAGATGGGCTAAATCATGAAATGCTAACCGAAATTCCGAAATGCGTTTTCGTTCCGAAAATATTAATTAAGTAGTGTTATAAAAGTAGTCACCATACAGCATATTTCTATAATCATTCAGTTACCCCAGGATGCCGACTTTCGACAGAACTTCTTATTGGCCACATACAAAAACCATACTCATTAAAAATGCCTACTTAGTTGGCATTCATTCTTCGCACTGATTTTCAATGCCCTTAATCATTCAGTTATTCTTCATGGAAGCCATGCATTAAAATATTCATTCTCTTGCTCATTTGGCGGAAAATTACGTTTTCGTCTAATTTGATCCTCAAAAGAAGAGTGTCATTTGGTGTTTAAAAGCGTTTTTAATTGTGCGATTTTCTACTACCGTGAAGTGCTCGTTCATAAAACGTCATGCCACTGCATTTACCAATTTGGCTTGTAAAGTTAACAGTATGACTCAAATTTACTGCTAAATTTTATGAAATCCATATAATCTCATCTTAATACCGTTGAGAAAGGTATAGTATTCCGTACGCGAAAAATATACAGCCTGCAGTTTGGAAACCCTGAATTCAGGTCGAGTTCAAAATTATTCAGAAATTGAAAAAGTTTCTGAAAGCCGAATTATGCCCTTTCTTCGAGTATAAAATTAAAAGAACACGCAATTTTCTACCGGATGAGCACGAGAATGCATATTTTATGCATGTTTTCTATCAAATATAATTGAATATTTAGGGCACCGAAAATCAGTGAGAAAATTGCATGCTATATAAGCAGTCATTTTTTGCAAAGTATGGTTTTTGCATGCAACCGGAAATAAGTTCGTGCAAAAGCCGCCATCCTAAGGTAACTGAATTATTGCATAATTATGTTACAAGATGATTAGTTTTACAACCATACTTAATTAATCCTTTCGAAAAGAAAAGGCATTTCGGAATTTCGGTTGACATTTCATGAGCTAGCCCACCTACTGTATGTGGTACTAGGAGTTACATAGATGTGGGCTGGTAGAAGCATACTGGAGCCGTCTTAAAAGAAAACTGCTCGAAGGTGCCCCTTTGCCCGACATAGCGGTATGGGTCCACGTGGACGAAGTGCAGTACCGCATCCAATTTAGGCTGAAAATCGGGGGCCCAAAGGAGGTACTGGAAACCTTCCTATCTCATATTTCGGACGTAAAGGAGGAGGCCGTGTCAAAGTGTCCTCCGTTGGCTACCCAGACATGACGACAATGTCGGCTGTGGGAATATGCATAGGAAGACGTCGCTTGCCTTTCGCTAAAAAATTACGTGTAGGAGACACAGTTTCTACAGTTTCTGTAGGCATGTTTGCAGCACAGCGTCCTCGGGACAGTTTAGTTCGAAGCATTTAATCATGCCGGGGTTAGAGCCATCAAAGGGCCTGACTGGATTCCGACCAAAAACTCTACCGAACAACGCCTACGTGGACAAATATAGTAGACAGTTCACGACAGACACCCTGCTCCGGTCATGTACTTTATCCTTACCGATTTTGTGAATTAAACACTTTGACTATGGTGAGTGAACAACTTTCAGAAAAATGCTAGCAGTTCAATAAGTCACTTCCGGTGGACACTTCCTCTTACTGAGGCCTGTGAGAGATTGTTCTGGCAAACCCAGCATAACGACGTTGCTCAAGTAGAAAAAATCTGAACCGGTTCCCGGCGAACACCATCATCCCTCTAACTACAAAATCTGCATAACCGCCGTATCGCAGTCTACCCTCGGCGGACAACAGCAGTCTGGTTGCTTTTATATCTCCAAGAAAAGACGGAAAATCATCGAAATATCTCCCACAATGGGAAGGTTGGCAGTTGGCAGAAGAATGCGGTTTCTTTGAGGCAAAGTAAAATCAGACCGAAGGCCATTTTATGTCCACCTGATGACTTTTCACACGACGAATATAAGTACATGCGTTCCCATAATTTTGCCTTAGAATCAAGTCTGAAAGGACCAACCTGGATTGAGGTTAAGGCAGCAGTTTGCGACAGAACTGTGGCGCCTTGTAAATAAAAGTACCCTGACACTGATGTGTCCTTTATGCGATTTGTAGCGCAAGAGTAAAGTACAAAATTATTAGTTCCTTGTCCCCTTTTATCCTCATTGTCGGCAAGTCTCAAAAGCCTGGCTACTGCCAGAAATAAGGGGCTTTCCGAGTAGTGAGATCCGAATCGCGCGCTCCTAGTTGTAGGTGAATATTGAAAGCCGGGCAGAATTATAAAATGCCCTTCAAGGAAAAGTAAGTTTGTAAGCAATGGATTCATTTTTTCCCTCAGACATAATGTCTTCTGTGAATAGAAGAAATGTTCTTGCACTTTGATTGTTTTTAAAAGTTCCTTCGACACCCCTTTTGGCCATATTGCTGACCAGGGCAAAACCGTATTTTTTAATATATTCTTTTATTTTGGCATTGCTTAATTTGCCGGCGAGAGTACTCGGATGTGGTCAAAAGTTTTTTGTAACTTAATTACATTTGAAATAATATATTGCCATTCCCATGTTCACTTATCTGGTGACAGTTCGGAATTCAGAAGTATGTGCCAAAACACGCAGTACATGACCTATCGCGTGAAACCTGATGACAGAAAGGGACAGGAGAATTTTCAGACACCTTCAACATTGCGTACTAAGCTCGCTTGTCCAGCCTTTTTAAGTGTTTGCCGTTTTCGTGTGCGGGAAAAGTGTCCATGTAATGTTATCAAGCAAATTGTTCATAAATTTGGGCGCAAATGGGCGTTGAGATATATTCAGGCAATTTCCTGTGAAAATACCTGGCCTAGACGTAGGTTGCCCGTCATAAGCGTATTTTCCTTTAAGAGAACACTAATTTATTCCCGAGAGTTTTTCTAAACAGAGCATGCCGCACTTGGAAATTGCTAACCGTGAAAATCAGCTTGCTGGCACAACAGTTATTTTAAGAGAGCCAGACGGTTTATCGATTTTTGGAAGTCAGACTAGCAAATCTGTGCGATCTCATCTCTAAAAGTGCAGTAATAAGGAATACAGACAATCCTTCGTCTAAATGGGCTGAAATTGTTTGCCGATGGGAAAATTATATGGGTTGACACAGAAATGATCACCACCGAATAGTTATTTCCAGTTTTAAACATATGAACCATTACTGGTCATGTAGTCTATCTTCTGCATATACGTAATTTAGAAACGAAACGAGCAAAACATTAACAGTCTCAGCAACATATCATTATTTACATGGCCACTTTGCCGCACACTCACAGTCGTAGAACGCAGTCTAAACGTGGGCAAAGATAACGAAAACGGAAGCAATATTACCGACAAAGATAAGATAGAAAAATAACAGTGGTTTTATCAATGAAAAAGAATCGCTGGATGTTGTGAAATCTTTCTTGGCTTCACCGTGCAGAAACGTAATATATACAGACACCCGTAGACGGACTGCAGTGTTAAAGCACCTCTCAAGAAGGTAACTCATAAGAGAAGGCCTTCTAATTGATCAAAAGCATATTCATTGTTGACTCTTGTTTAGGACGTGAATTTCTTCATCAATGAGGTTTCATGTTTAGCCTTCGGGCCAAACGACCGTCTGCTCGAAAAAGAACACCCAAAGCACTCACTAATTCGGTATATTCCTTACAAAAGTATCTTATTTTGGAGATTCTATTAAACGCATAAAATATGAAAGCTGACTTTATGAGCAATCGAGTAAAAACATTGCACTAATTCTTAAAGGATGTTTAAATGAAAACTCTATTATAAAATCAATTTCAGAGGTTATTTTATTTGTATCGTCAGATTTACTCAGATTTTACATGGACCGGCTCCTCTACATCAAAAACTGAAGTTCATATAGTTGCAACAATTTATTGGGATTTTATACTTTTCTAAAAAACTTGATATTTGCAAACCACCTAAGGTTACCTTTAACGTTTCTTTTATGTATTCCATTCTCCTAATTTGGTCTCCTTTATTAACATCGATATTGGATCAGCGCATTGGTGTCAGTTTGCGAGTGATTAGCAATCATTTATAAATTTCGTCACCTTTCAAGAGTGAAGTAACTCACTGAAATATGCATCGGTATTCTTGATGAAACCTGTCTTGATAATTCCGCTAAACACAAGCAGAATAAACTGTTTACATCGAGTTATTGGTAAAACTTTAAAAATTTCGTTCTGTATTGTATGAGAATGATATTTCACGTAGAGGACAGACCGATTTAGTCAAAATGATACTGACTACCGGTCATTTGAAATAGTTTGTATGTAAATGGCAGGGCAGCTAGCCCGTGACTTAGTGGCTAAGGCGTTGTTCTTCTAACCAACAAAGCCGCAAGTCTGAGTTTCAGGGGTTGCAAAGCCTGGATGATGGTGGCTAATAAGGCAGAAAAATCATTTCTGTTTCCTCTATCTTCATCGATAATGTCATTTTGCCTATTTATACGTATATCGCGTTCATTATATACGAAAAATACGAAGAAGAGAGGGCGTGTCCACGGACCAAATTTTACTTGTACTGTCTTTTCTGTAACTTCCTTGTTTCCGTAATCAGAGTCGCATTGCATATATACATATATCAGAGGGGATACGACAGAGTCTGGGAGGCAAATTGATACACCGCTGCTTCTGGCTTGTTTGCCTTCATACAGGCAACCATTGCCTTGACCATTAGCTGGGACCGGAAACACAAACATGCGCTCACCCACCCGGCGCAGCTGGTCCACCACCGGGGTCTACCAGATGGATCATAAGGACCTCATAGAACGAAGTTCACCTGCGACGTGGCATCTGCTTTTATTCATTCCGGAACAGGTGCATACAGAACCACTGGCTTCCCGAAGCAAACAAGCCTAGTGTGGGCGACAGGATAAATACATGCTGGAAGGCAGGCGTCCTAAGAAGTAGAATTTGCGAAGAAACACGTTCTTTGAAAAAAATAAAATAACTTTATAGAAAACATTTTCGACACTGGTTTCCCATGTCGTCATCAGACTTGAGTAAGTGTGCAAAAACAAGTAACCCTTCAAATGTGCAAATGTGCAGTGACCGGCCGCCGTGCATGTCAGTCCGTATTGATTGGCTCTCGTTTCTTCCACTTTTCCCTGAGATTCCTGTACATAGCATCTAACTCAGTGTGCCGATTTATTCACGACTCGTCGGAGTGCACGGCTTCAAGTTACTTTCGGCCTTTTTAGAGGTGCAGACTCCGGCGAAGTGAGTTCTGTCCCATGCGAAGCTGTGCCCAGTATCGAGGTTGCGCATGGCCATTTGAGACGGGTGGTATCGCATCCTACCTGCCAGTTGATGCTCACGGATGCGTGTATAGCAGACTTTCCCGTTTGGCCACAATATTCAACATTAGAGGCATTACATGGTATGTTGTAGAGGACTACTTTCTTACCAGGATAGCCAAACCTATCTCTAGGGTGTACAAATTGAGTGCGTAGGGCAGTCGCCGGCTTGTGCGCCACTTTTATTTGGGTGTTTTCTCAGGTGACTTTCAACAAGTTGAGATATATTTCTGGTGAAAGGAAGAATTCGCCAAGTATTTGCTTTGTGCGCTTGAGTGGGACTATCTAGGTCCTTTGTTTTATCTCTTGCTGTCTCATGCATCAACGTACAAAATCTCTAGGGTAACCGTTCTGCGAAAATAATTCAAATAGGTGATTTAGCTCAACTTGGTAGCTTTCATCGTCAGAGCAATGCGTTTTTGCACGATGCAGCAGCCTTTTGACAGCGCACCGCTTGTGAAAAATTGGGCTGCTGTCCTCATAGTGTAAGAGTACTTCCGCATATGTTTGTTTGCGGTAAACGGAAGTGTGTAATGTTTCGTCAGTCTTTCGCTGTATGCGAACATCTAGAAATGGGAGTTTACTGCCAACTTCTTTTTCGAGCATGAATTTAATCCCCGGAATAGTTGAGTTTATGATGTTGCAGATTGTTTCAGGTTAGTCCTTCTAACGACAACAAATGTGTCCTCCACATATCGTATCCACAACCTGGGGTTAACTGACGGAATAAATGCCGATTCCAGTTTCTACATTGTCACCTCGGCAAAAAAGTCAGGCATGGGTGATTCCATTGGAACTCCTGTAGACTGCTGATAATATTGGTGGTCGAACAAACAATGTGTTACTAAACAAAGGTCTATGACTTTGAGTAAAGTAGCTGCGGGAACATCCGCGTCATAAGACTTGAGGAGTTCATCTGTACATTTTATTGCGCAATCTAGTGATATATATGTAAGCAGCTGGAAAAAGAGTGTGATAGGGCAGACGCGGACAGCTGACGTAGACAACACCTGGCCTTTTGCACTCTTAGTGAGCTGCTGAAGTATCATGTGTGAAGTGTGCCCTACGATTCAACGTTCGTTGTTGCCAGTAGCAAGCTGGCGGATGGACAGAAGGAGATCAAGTGGGATCATTACCACAACACCGAGAGTCACAGGCATACTCCCTTGTCTTTGTCGGTAATAACATACTGCCTATATCATCCACCGCTGTGCTGCTGCTAATTGGGCCCAAGAGAGAGCCCATAAGACACAAGGGAACGAGTGAGTTCCGTAAGGACGATCTGTGAGCGCCCCCTACAATTGTATATTCTCGATCGAAACCGACTGGAAAACGGGCTTGTGGTCCAATGGTTAGAGGCGTTGGACTTCAAACTAACAGGTCGCGAGTTCAAGCCCCAGGTGCTCCACAGTTAAGGGTCGGGTATGACGGGCTGACGACGGCTAATAAGGCAGAAATGGACATTCCAGTCTCCCTTATCTTTGTCGGTAATAACATACTGCATATATATGTACATAGGGAGAATAGCAATACCGAGAAAGACAAGAGAGTCTAGAATGACAAATTCTGGTTCACTGGCCGTCGTCAACTAACACACTGAGGTGTGCAACATCCTGGGGCTCGAGCCCGCGACCGGTAGATTTGAAGTTTAGCGCCCCTAGCCAATGAGGCACGAACTCGTTGTCCCGCCGGTCGGAATCGGGCATCTATGGTGGTAGAAGGACGCCCACTGGGCCCGTGGCTTAGCCGTTTGAGGCATTGGACTTCTAACCAACAGTTCACGGTATCGAGTACTAAGTGTTTCACACCTAGATGTTTAGTACGGTCGAGTGGCGACGGCTAATGGGCCAGAAGTTGTCATTCCAGTCTTCTTTGTCTTTGTCCGTAATGCTATTCTGCGCGCGATTGTGCGGCTGATGGTGGGGTTCAGTGGAGAGCCTTAAGGCACAACCGGACGAGGGCGTTCCGCAGCGCGATCAGTGAGTGCCCTTCTGCCATTACACATGTACATATACACGCATAATAGCAATACCGACAAAGACAAGGGAGACTGGAATGGCCATTTCTGGCTTATTAGCCATCGCCAGCCAGCCATACCCAACCCCGAAGTTTGAAGCACCTGGGGCTTCATCCTGCGATCTGTTGGTTAGAAGCCCAACGCCTCTAACCGCTGAGCCACAGGCTCATTGCCCTGTCGGTTGCGATTTGTGATTTCATTGGTAGAGAGATGCTCGAGAGGGAGCACTTAGGCTCGACGGGACAAGTGAGTTCCGTAAAACGATCGGCGAGCGTTCCACTACAGTTGTATATCGTCGATCGCAATGACGGGACAACAAGCCCGTGGCTCAGTGGTTCGAGGCGTTGGACTTCTAACCAACAGGTTGCGGGAGAGAACTCCAGGCGTTCCACACCTCGGGGTTGTGCATGACTGACTGACGACGACGACTAATAAGCCAGAAATCACCATTCCAGTTATCCTTATCGTTGTCAGTATTGCTATTCTGCCTGTATCATGCGACGCTGTGCAACTGCTGGTTGGCTCGAGAGAGAGAGCCCTAAGGCACATAGGAAAAAATGAGTTCCGATAAAACGATCGGTGAGCGCCCCGATGTCCAGGTGTCGAGACAGGAGGACGGAGCTCTCCAGGCTAGTGTCTTTCGAAAGGCGACAGATACGGCGAAACTCCTCCATTAAAGCAATAACCGCCCTTGTCGCATAAACGCAGTTGCGTACGGACACTCTTCCTACGCATCAACACAAACTGCAGCTCAGAGGCTGAGAGGCTGCGAGAGAGTAAGTCCCCATGACGTCGCTTTCTCTCCAATGGGTACCCACGTAGCTTCATAAACAAATGCCTGTAGCAAAGGCACACGAAGACCGACGGTGAACAAAAACAAAAACCCAAAATCTTCCGTGCTTTACCCTAAGTGAGTGACGTTTCCGAAGCCACTAAACGCATGCTCAGACCACTCAACGTGGGCCTTGGACACCGGTCGGAGGTCACTGTCCGCCGCTTGCGCATGCAGCCCAAGGCGCGGCTACTACCTGAGGACAAGTCAGGAATTGTTTACCGCGTCATTTGTCTAGACAATCCGGCCAAGTATTGTGGCATGAACAACAAACGATTAAGGTCGCTCATGCATGAGCATTCTCTAGTTGTAAAGCGAAAAGATGTACAATCACATGTTGCAATGCATAGCGTCGAAAATAACCATCAATTCGTCTTCGACAAGGCAGAAGTAATCGGCCGAGCTGAAAGCAAAATGTCGAGAGAGATAATCGAAGTCTGGCAATCCAACGCCATTTCGATCAACCGTAGGATCGACCTACAGGCGCCATACGAGGCCGACACCACTTAGGCAGAAAAGGAGGGCCGATGAGAAGAGAGCACAATGGATCTATCAGCAGTGAGTAAGACAGACCCATTTAAGCCATGTATTTCCACATTTAATCTGTCTCCGGTGGTGTGCTCAAGTATGAGTGTGAAACGTCAGATGAATAAACAATCCTGCCCAGAGATCTCTTTACCTTTTTTCATATATATCCACATATATTCGGTGCGGCTCCTCATGCATGGCTACTGACACATTGGAACATTATGTGTTTGGATATTGTCGCTTGCAAAGTGTATAAAGAAATATATATATATATATAGCCTCGTACACTGTCTGAGCGGCAATAGCAAGAGATAAGATAGTCAAATACATCAGTGACCATTCAGCGGCCACATTGTTCTCAGTGTCCGAGGTCGCAATATCATAAATGATGAGAAAAACACACACATCGTTGAAAGAAGTTAAGCCATAATTTCTGCAAACTTTGAACTCTAATGGAGACCTTTTATGGTTTGCTTTGTTCATTTTCCGCGTATTTTCTGTTAATGAAATGAAAGACATCTATCGCGAAATTCGCATACTGCAGTTTATGAATTAATCTGGGGCTGTGACCAACTGAATCACTCTTGCAACGTCAATTTGGCAACAGTTCAACCTAAAAACGTATTTTAATTTTTGATTCCGTGAAGAAAGAATTTTATTTAATACCGTCGGACCGTTGACCGTTGAACGTTGTACCGATATGTACTGATGGTTACTAACAAGCCAGAAATGGCCATTGCGGTCTCCTTTGTCTTTGTCGGTATTCCATCATATGCATGTACCGATATTTTACTAGTTAACAGTATTGACGTTCCTTTGGTTCATTTGAAAAGCAAGCAATCAGATCCCTGAATACCGAAAAAGTAGAAGTTATACGATAGCCTGGTCATGGGTTCTGCTTTCCGAGGGGATGATTGAGGTCACGAGGTATACGCACTGTCCTAACGCAGTCCCGGGGGATCAAAATTTGGGATACTAGAAGAGCCTTTACTTTGCCGTGGACACCATTGCAATCGCTGCCGCTATCTGCTCCATGTTTCGCAATCTTACAAGTTAAATACGTCTTAAGCAGAAGCTAGTCTCACTGGCCACTCAGATGTATGCAACAGTGTTAAGCAAACTGTAGTAAATTAAATAAAGATGAGGACTGGGAAGAAGTACTGAGATCGTCACATCATTTAATCTATGCCAAAACACCAGGCCAAGCAAAAGTTCGGGTGCATTTAGAATGCCTTCAGGCAGTACTGACTTGTCTCCGATTTCGCTCTCAACTCCCCTGCCTTGACTTATAGCAAGGCAGTGGATAGATAATTGTTAAATCCTCGGCGGTCTCGGTGGATTTGCTGATTACTTCGTCTTTTCTGAGGCGTGTGGAAGTCTACCAAGTCCGTTGAGGTTTTCCACATACAGACAGTCAGCTGAGGTGTTTAACTCTAACAAATCAAAGAAATGTTTAAAAACGCACAAGCAACCATAAATTTCTCATTTCGCAGATGAGATAATTAAGACACATTATGCTTTGCCTTCGATACACAGACGTGCTTCTGATTGGACGGGACGGAGTCGCCTATTTTTTCTTTCACGAAGCATATGCCGATAAAGCCGACCATGGCACCATCTGGATAGCATTTTTCGGCAAATTAAACAACTTACTTTAAAGGCATTTGGCCGCTGAGTTAATTTTGCTTAAAAATGAACAATACTAACTTCGGTTAATGAGCAGATGCAACCTTAATTAAAAACACTATATGCGAAAGTGTTCTATGAAAAGGGATCAATTTCTAGCAAAAACTGTAAGACGATGCTCGCCAAATTTTCCAATCTTCGTCAAATCCTTGTCAAACAACAAAATTTGACTTTCTTTCGAGAAATTACTCTTTCAGTAAAATGTTAAATTTGGAAGGTTTCAGTTAGACCATTCTTCGGGCAAAACGGAATTCTACAAAACTGGAGGCGTTAATTAAAACAGCTTCGTGTTTCAAAGCTAATGAAACAATTTCCAGATAAAAAGGGCAAAAACGTTATTTGTGAATAATGTATTAGTACACTACTGAGGCAACCGTTTTTATGAAAAAAGAAAGACTAGAAGCTCGCAAAAAACATGAGAATAATTAACATTTGTGCAATATTTGAATTAAGGGCTTAAATAGTCTGTTGGTTTCGCTTTTAACACTTCAAAGTATACAACATATTTTCAAGTCATAAAAACAAATAAAATATGTGACTTTTTGGTTACCATAAGTTTGTAAATGATCCCGCTGTTTTACTTTGTATGTTAAAATTAATACCTCAGTCCACCACGTGTATTTGGAAGGCGGGAACCTTAAACTAAGTATGCGAGATCTTACAGCCGAAGGAAATGTATCGCTACCGAATCCGAGAGAGAATTAGTGCAGTCAACTTATCAGCATCTCAAAGAACTCAAATAAATTTATCCTAAATATCCCACAACAGCACCAAATTCCACCTATTTGAGAGCAGTTTGCGGTTGCCAGTGGATGTTAGAAATTCCGCCGCAGCAATTACAATCCAATATTTACATGCGTTCAATGAGCTTTGAATATGACTGTAAGGCTGTTTGACTGTTCTGGAT
>CACRXP010000056.1:679632-695882 GCA_902702965.1 Spirometra erinaceieuropaei | reverse complement strand
CGACGTATACCAAAGTAGAAGGGCATACTTTAGAAAGTACTGAGAAGCAGAAGCAAAACCTCGGTGTGTCGACGAGTGTGCAGCGGTTTGCTGCCGCTGTGCAGGCCTTCACGCATCGCCGATTCTAAGTAACTGTTTAGTTAATTCGACAGACTAAACTGTAGTTTTTCTTTTACTCTGGAGGCCCACCATCTGTTCTAACAGAAGCGCTAATGCGTTGCAATAAGTAACTGTGCACACCCCTATTTGCTTTGAAAGACTGCATTCAACATCCATCTAAAAAGTGCTACATACAAAACGACTAAAGGGTGTTGTGCGTGAGACGAACAGCATCTTGGCCGTCGGATGGCATTTTGATGATCGTTACCAACGATTTCTACCGTGTGGCCCGCAGCTTGGCGGACCTGGCCCGCCCACGGCTAACCGGGATTTTGCCAAAGTGGCGACTCGGATCTGAACTGAGCGGAAGTGCCGTGGAGGTCACACTAAGAAGGAGTCATAATAGTCTGGTTTTTTGTCGTAAGAGGAGGTTTGAATTATCCTGTTGGCTGACAGCCTTCCAGGCCACAGTCAGTTGCGCATCATGATAGTTTAGAAGAGCATCAGATTGTTCATAGTGAGGATTTTGCGCTAAGTGTCGTGAAGATGTGTTCCCTCCCCCCCCCCCCCAACAGAGTCAGCCTTGAAACCTTTTTCCTCTCCCCACACCAGTTCATCCACCGAGCCGGTCAGTCATCTGATTCTGGGATTGGGCTCAGTGGCTGAACAGCCGGTCTGCGCGAAGCCACATACGACCCGGGCCTCACAGAACACATAATAGGGGTACACGGTGCGTATGTCACATTCCTGACAGCTCGTTAGGGCATCTTGCGAGGGAGGCATTAAGCCTGTCTCACAGTCCCTCAGTCGACCACTCCACAGAAACAGGCGCTGGGCCGACTGTGAGAGACAGTCTGATGTAAATGTAAATGCAATACCCTTACATCGTTTTCCAATTTGCAATAAATAATTAGATAAATGCTACCTAAAGTGAGGCTCATAGGAGACGGTTTAGAACAAGGACCCTTTTTGTATGCTACTGTATGAATAAAGAAGGGTGATTACGATATAAGTCTTTACATGCAGTTGACAGGTGTAATGTGGCCCATTTAAATGCAACTATCATTGTTGGTAACATTTGTTCAAACTGGCTTCAACGCAAAAATTGAATGAATGCCTCAAATGCACCCAAAACTTCAACGCATGACTGCCGCTTTCAAATGTCAATCGGCTTGGCAGACAAGTAAGATTTATTTGCTTTGTGCGGACGTACTAAGAAGTAGGGGAAAGTACAGTAGGTGGGCTAACTCATGAAGTGTCAACTGAAATTCCGAAATGCGTTTTTGTTTCGAAAAAATTACTCAAGTAGAACTGTAAATATAGTCCTCATGTAGCATGATTCTATAATAATTCAGTTGTCTCAGGATGCCGGCTTTCGAAGGAACTTCCTTTCGGCTGCATTCGAAAACAGTACTCCGTTAAAAGTGGCTACTTAAGTAGCATGCATTTTCTCATCGATTTTCGATGCCCATAAAATTCCAATTATATTTCATGGAAAGCATGCATAAAAATATTCAACTTTTTGCTCAATCGGTCAATAATTACGTCTTCTTCCAATTTTTTACTCGAAGGAAGGGTATTATTTGGTTTTCAAAAACTTTTACAATTCGCGAATAATTTTGAATTCGCTCTGCCGTCACACTTGCATTCAGGGTTTCCAAACTACAACCATCTATTTTCCGCGTACGGAAAACCATACATTTCTCTACGATAACAAAGGGCGACCAGATGGGGTTCATAAAATTTAGCTTTGGATTTCATCTATACTGTACACTTTACAAACTACCTTGGTTAATGCAGAAACAGGACGTTTTATGAACGGCCATTTCACGGTATTAAAATGTCTCACAATTAGAAATATCTTTAAAACCGAATTATGTCCCTCCTTCGAATATAAAATTGAAAGAAGATGTAATTTTCTACCGCATGAACAAAATGAATATTTTTGTGCATGTTTTCCATGAAATATAATTGGAATTTTAGGGGCATCGAAAATCGAACAGAAAAATTCACGCTATACAAGTAGTCATTTTTTACAGAGTTAAGTTTGCGAATGCTGCCGGAAGGAAGTTCTTTCAAAAGCCGGCATCTTGAGGTAACTGATTTATTATAGAATTAAACCGCGGGCTTATTAGTTTTACAACCCTACTAAATTAATCTTTTCGAAACGAAAACGCATTTCGAAATTTTATTTGACATTTCATGAGTTAGTCCACCACTATATTAGACTGCACTGGGAATTTTGTGGTTTCGCTCCAAAGTTTGCACCCTCCGTTTTGCATTCGCATTCTTATTCTGAGGAACAGTCAGTGTGTCTTCAAAAATTTGAATTTTTTGAAGATAACTTACTCTATACTGCTTCAGAAACTATAGGGTAAAGATCAATCAATCAACAAGCACAACGACCTTCCCACCCTATATTCGGTGCAGTAACCTTGCCTAGGCAAAGTAACTAACCCACGGAGAGCGTGCGGATGACCACTGTTCCTGGTGTCAATATCGGAGAGTCATATTGCCAAAGAGCCCACACGGATGACGAAACCCCGGCAGTTAGCAACTCGACTGCCTGCGATGAGTTTGGCAGCCGATAATTTTGACAGGCATGCAGGCGCACAGCAACTGTGTGGTGCACTCGGGACCTGCCGCTTGTGATAGGCAAGTAGTGGCCTAGCCACCATATCCCGTTAATACTGCAACACCTGGGCAATCCCCCACGCTTATCTGACTTTGTCTCTGCTGCTGCAATCGAGTGACAGAACGAAACGTCAGGATAGTAAATCTCTTGTTCCATTTATCGTTCCACTTTCTCGGTGAGCGCGCCCTACCTTTGTTATTCCCGAACGAAAACCTACAGGGCAACGGGCTCGGGGCTCAGTGGTTAGAGGCGTGGACTTCTAGCAAACAGGTCGCGAGTTCGAGCCTCGGGTGTGCCACACTGCGGGATTGGGTATGACTGGCTGACGACGGCTAATAAGTCGGAAATGGCCATTCCAGTCTCCCTTGTCTTTGTCGGCAATATCATTCTGCCTATATCATGCGCCGTTGTGCGGCTGCTGGTTGGGCCCGAGAGCTAGAGAGAGTCCATAAGGCACAACGGAACGAGTGAGTTCCGTAAGAACGAACGGTGAGCGCCCCCTACCAGACTTGACTTGACTTGACTTTCTTGACTCCCCAACTGGAGACGGGGACAGAACTCCCCGTAATACGGGCACCTTTATGCTAAATTTCAGGGAAATCGGAGTTGGTGTTAAAGGTTAGGGTTTAGATTAGGGCTACGGTCAAAGTTTTGATTAAAGAAAGTGTGAGTGTTGGGTGACTGAAATATTTACTGTTTCTGGGAATTAACACAGGACCCCGAGCATTACGGAGGAGGTTTTCTATTTACGCTTTCTGCAGCAGAGGGGAGAATACAAAGAGGCACAGTCAGGATTCATTGGTGAGCGGTACCCTCATATGACTGTTGGGCTACAGAGTGCGAGTTCGGTAATTTCCGTCCACAGAATTTTGGAGACGAGTGCTCGGCTGCCCTACGAAACGGTTCTCAGACCCTCCGTAGATCCGTACCTGAAGCAGAAACAGCAGTGTGGAATGACGCCTAACAAACTGCCATCGGCCGTTTCACTGCCCTCAATCTTTACTGGCAAGACATCCCAAATAATGATCGCCCCCTTCTACCTAGCAAAATGCTGATAGGCTGTGCGTTCGCAGTTGGGGGGCAAACCAAACCGTTAACTTCCTTTCAGTGACGAAAACAGATCAAGAACACCACCCTCATGTGACAAGATGCCCCACTTTTCGTTAAACTGCATACCATTGTGTTTCGTTTGACCCGAGGAAAGTCGAGGATTGCTGGTATATGAAGGCAGCTACGTGACATTTACTCATAAAGGCACAGTTTTAATGTGCTCTAAGCAGCAAAAATTGATCGTTATGAGGGCGTGATTTATGGTAAAAGGGACGTATGAAAAACTGTTCTTGACGTATCTCATATATAAAGACAATGAAAATATAGTTAATTTATCAGGTATGATTTTTAGGTAGTCATAAAGATGCGATTTCAACAGCCGTTATCCCAACGTATACAAAATGTATTAAGATTATGCTGTGCGTTACTAATTACTCCGAGAAATGTGAATAGCTCACCGGACCAGGGGAATTGTGTAATCGACGTTTCGGTGGACTAGGCTGACCCTCTATTTTCAAAGCATTTTTTAAAGTAAAAGTGACCAGAACTTTATATGAACGGCCAAACGACCGTTTTGTCCTGGGCATGGCGTATATAGGTACGAAGGACTTAATAGACCGCAGGAAAGTCTAGACGCTTGTTGATTGAGCTGGTATCTGAGTACCGAACCTCAAGTGTGAGGATTTCTGTACTTGGGATGTCCAGGCCTAAGACGGTTGCGCTTTGAAAGTCAAAACTGAGACCAATTTCTCCGATTTAAGTCGCAGCTGAGCTTAGGTTTGGTCTCCCAGTTGCCAGTTTGTGCTCGCTTAGGTGGACCTGCAATTTTCGTCCAGTTTCCCCAACATAATTGCAGTCTTCATCGTTACAGCGTAACTGATAGACAACTGCTGGGGCTTCAGTGGGTGGCAGTGTGTCTTTGGGTTGTATCAAACAGCGAAAAATTGTCACACGACTCACTGTCACACGGAGCTTAAAAATGCTGAGAAAACACGGCCTATCGAATAATTCACCCAAAAAGGAATCACAGATGCAACCGACTCCCGTTGAGGTGTCGATACACAACACAGGAACAGCCAACATTCATAAACAACGGCCTGAAGGCCAAGGCAGTATACAAAGAAGAAAATCGATCAACCCAAGGCTAAATAATTGGACCGTTTATTTGAACTTCTGGTCGTTTTTCTCACAAAATGATTAGGTAATGGAGAGTCGGCCAAGCCCTCCGAAGCATCAACCACACAATTCCCCTGGTCCGGCAAACCCTTCGCATTTCTCAAATTATCAACCGTGATATCTTAGTACAGAAATTCCCCCATCTAAACCCTGTGTAACCGTTCCGCGAGTTGTCTGTGACTGCCATGCATGCACTAATCTCTGCGCCCAGGCGAACTAAGCATCAGTGAGTGGTTTCAAGGAGAGTTGTCATAAAAGCCACATTGCTTAGTGATTACTGCAGCCTAAGCACAACTTCGCTGTTTGCAATTGCGTTTTCTCCTAGCCGGCCTAGCCAAAACTGCTCTTTACCTTCTCATTAATTAAACAGCACGTCCGAGTAATGGTGACTAAAAATGGGGTTAGGCACAGTGACCAAACTGCCCAAAAGCCCCTTCTACACCTGCTGTACATACGTTGGTTTTCATGGACAAACGAACCAAACTCCCATAGGTCTAGATACCACACAGATGAGACGTGGATACGGCTCGTTTCCCCATTCCTCTGCAATCGGATATCAACGGAAAAGTCGCACTGACTGGCTAGAAATGGCGTTTATCATGCCGGAAACTCACCACATGAAGTGTGTCGGACTCACATCCTTTTGGAAATAATGCAAAAGTCAGATTTAGTACGAAAGCACAGACCTTGTTGGAGGCCAGGATGTGCACTATGGAATAATGCAAATGAAGTCCGGCCGGTTAACAAGCAGAACATGGATTGTTGTTATTTTTGCCTATTAAATCCACGCAAAGCGTAAAAGGTATTTTTTACGGATGGAGAATTTATTTCAAAGTTGGACATTCTCGGATAAATCGAACGTCTCCTTATATTCAGGCAATTTTCTATGCTTCGGAGGGTGGCAGTTGAAGGTCGCATGCTTGTGCGCGTTCCGCTGTAAGGGGTCATAAATAAAGAAGAAGGAGAAATAAATTGCATATAAAAGGGCGTCTGGAACTGGAAAAATTGGATTTCCCCCGTTCCCCTACTTAAGTCAAATGGGACTGCGTGTAAAAAATCGCATTCCTTTTTAAAAAACAAGGGGCGGAAATACCCTCACAAATTTTATTTACAAATAGGTGACAGCATGTGCTGTGAATTGCAGTAATGGGGCTGGTTACCAACAGCCCCTTTTAACGCAACGAGAAATATAATTCCTGAAGGGATATATATATAAATATGAAGGAGATGGAACGCTCCTTGAAAGAAATGGAGTTTTACTAGTGAATTTTCGAGCTGGTAACACCAACCCATCGTCAGACGAAATAAACAGAGCAGAAAGTGAAATGGTCAGGCAAAAGTGGTTGGCGTGACAGGGCAGCCACTAACAGGCAAGCGGCTAATGTATGAAAGGGGGGAGATAGACACAATTAGGCTAGGGTCTGTGGGGGGTAAGGGAAGGGGGAACTGTTGGGGCTCCCTGTATTGGATAGTAGGGGGGATGACGATTTAAGGGGACTACGGACAGTGGTCTTACTGTCGTCTATTCGACCTGCTGGAAAAGGTAAGTGAGCCAACGTGAAGGTGTTAGGGATTGCAGTTGTGGTTTGTTGTGTCTGGGGTGGGGGGCGGCGAAATAGTGCGATTATACATGGCCTAGTATAGATTAACGGCTGTTATCAGGTTCATTTCGTCTGACGAAGGGTTGATGTCACCACCTCAAAAATTCACTAATAAAACTCGTTTTTTTTTCCGACGAGCCTTCTATCATCATCATATTGTCTCGGGATGCACACTACCTCAACCATTCACATATAAGTGTACCCGCGGTATGCTGCTACTGTACTCTTCCAAGTCCTGTGGAGAAGACGGACCGGGAACTTTTGTCTGTCGCCGAAATTGGAGGGACAATGAAATTACCGAGTTGACAAATATAAACTTTGTAAGAAGGTATATGGTCAAATCTGACAGCTTCCTATTTTCGCGTTGATATTATATTTTGACATTCTTCTTTTTTCGTTAGAAATCTTCCGCATATATTTCCCTTTTATAAATCATTTCGTGCTTTGAAATAGTAAAGACGGGTTTTGCTATTCATATATATTGAAGGAGAAGTCGGAAGTTCGTGCAGTTAAGAAATATGAGTTTTTACATGGAAATCCTGCATCTCAGCCATCCCAAAATATTAATGGTGCATTTTGACTTGTAAAACTTCGCTCTAGCAAATTGGACCTCAAGAATCACCCACGCAGTCGGCAAGAATCAAAGATGGATAATGACTAACTAAAAGTCACATTCGAGTCTGATTCGCCTCAAAATGCACTTGAATTACGTTGACATTCAGTGTTAGAAAGTAAATATTATTAACTCGCCCAGCTTAAGTGGTTAAGTAAAAATGTTCGCTATGTGCGCTCCATAGAAACTGAATGAAAATCAGAAACAACAGCACTTGGAAGGTTGAATTATGTTGCCATTTCGTCATAAAATTGTAGCGCATGATGAAAAATGGATCCAGCAGATAACTGTGAATGTTCGACCCAAAGGTTGGACAAAGAGAAGCCACCAAAACACAGTCAAAAATTCAGTATTCATCAAATGAGACTGATGGTGATTGTTTGGTGCTCGGGTGCAGATGCCGCCCACCGCAAATTCATGAAATACGGTTCATCGGCCAAGGCTGAAGTATTCTGTAACCAGTTGGGACAAATTGTCCAAAAAACTCGCAAGGGAACGGTTTAAATTAATCGACCAATCGACTCCTGTTCTCCTGCTAGATCATGCTCTGCACGAATGGCAGTAGTAAAACTGCAGGAGTAGTAGCTTGAGATTTTCCATCATCCACAATACGCAATAGATCTTGCACACAATGATTGCGGCTTCTTCCAAAATTTGGATAGCTTTTTCGTTGGAACACATTTTACTTCTGACAGTGTTGTGAAACGCGTTTTCTGCGATTTCATTAACTCGCGATTAGCAGGTTTTTACATCACCGGACTCACCAAGCTGCCATTGAAATGGCAAAGGTGTGTTGACAGCACGTGTGCATACTAGTTTTCTCGTATTTATAAAACACTAGCAAGGTTTGTTTTTTTTTCTTCTATAAATTCCACACCTGACAACCGGATAGAAGCCGAATGGTTACCGAATGGGTCGTTTGCAGGTATTCCTGGTGTTGGTAAGTTTTCTCTGAGTCGAATTATTAATAAACGAACCCTGCTCAAAGACATACAATACGAACCTCAAGAACCATGACGAGGATTTTGGATGTTAAAGCTGTTTACGGGACGATTATCAGTGTTATCTCTAGACGCAACTGGTAGAAGGATAGAGAAATTTGATTTTCATTTGCAGCAAACCGGGACATTAACAATTTCAAATAGGAAACGATGGAGCGGAAGTCTTTTATTTTCTGTGGAGTTTTTTGATGATAATCCTTCGCTCTTGAAAAGCCCTTATTACGACATGAGGCATTATCTTTGGACGAAAAAATCGTACCAAAAGACTTACTGAAGCACGCCTTACCGATTGAAATTCCTAAAACTGTCGACGTCTGGTGATTTAAATAGCCGAAAGATTTCGGGAAGCGGCCCATCACGCGGTCAACGACCGATGGTGTATACAGTAATGTGTTCATGCAAATCTTGAGAGCTGTTGTTGATTACAGTGCTATTAACAGTCATAGGTTTGTGGAATATGATTATGACTCTTAACGTCCTCATTAGTATAATTCAAATTTTTGGACGGTATATAGACTCGCCGCCAGCGGCGTCTAAAGCCTTTTCATTCCTTTTGGCTGGAATTTCGTTCAAAATATTTTTGGGCTCATCAGAAGAAACTGGCTCATGGTAGTTTCAGGCAGGAAAAGTTTGCCTTTGTACCAACCTTCTGCGCAGGTAAATCAGCCACAAATAATTTGACCACCTCCAAATCTAGCAGACTGATTAGTGCATTACATACAAAAGTCCTGATATTTTGTAGCTGTTGCTATTTTCTGACGTTATTAGTTTTTGAGAAACCTCTCATATTTACAATCTGTTTCATTTAGTCATCTACGGATAAAACGTCAGTTGTATTAAAGTTTACCCATTTTCCTACACTCACATGGAGTGCTTGAGCCGAATGTCCATTTACAATAAGTATAACCGCAGTGTCTAATTTCCTCAGCACAGCAAATACTCATGGTTTTCCGATGGAAGTTTTGAGATGATCGCCAGGGCTAAGGTAAAAAGAGGGCATTGGTTGGTAAGAAATTGTTTTCAGCAAAGTATTCAACGCGTTGAAATGTCCATTTGGCAAACACCTGTTTTCGATAACTTGTCATTAGGCCAAAACGGTTACATAGAAGTTGAAAATATGTTAAGTTACAGGGTTAATAAGTGATTCAGGGGCTATTAACACTCATCGTTCTCGCGTCACTCATCCTTCTCACGTCACTGGCATAGCGAGGCGTGTTATGGGGTGGTCGGCGTGTTCTGGTCATTAGGTCAAGGTGGCGAGGAGGAGGAGGAGTGGCACAGACTGTGAGTGAAGTTTGTAAGTCGGGTACGTTGTGCACACACCACTGCCATCAGGAGGTTAGGACGATGTTGGGGTCGGCGTTGGCCACGGAAGATATAGCGTCCGTGTCCGAGTCTTCTGATAGCATAGCACTGGATTGGCTAGTCGTATAGCCACTACCTCGGCTGTAGCCAGCACCCGTTGGCGTAGGCCTCTGGATAAGCTTGCTGGTGTCCGGTAGACAATCTGAAAGGCTTCTTTGGCATCGACTCGGTGATTCATATCGACAAGATGTGCGAGAATAGAACTCGAGATTGATTTCTTTTCACTTCTGCCTAGCCAGGCCGGTATGTGTTCACGTACTCTCTTTTCCAAGCGCCTCTTTGTACGGCCAATGTATCCTGCTCCACAGGAGCAAGTGAATTAATAAATACACATCGATGTGGCCTGTAACGGGAGTCGGTCTTTACCTCCCAAGCGTAGGAGGGGAGAGTTAGTGAAACATACACGTCATGACGATGGACTCCCGCACGAGTCCAAAAGCTTAGGACAATAAACAACATGTTCCGGTCCTCGAAGCCTCTTCTTCTTCACTTATACCCACACGTGAATTCGCCGCGGTGAAAGCGCTAGTAATCGGTGACTTCAGATATCTTCTTACTGGGTCACTCGCTGCGTCCCCTTGAAAGGGCAGTCTTGTAAGTAAGTCTTGCTTTTCTGCAGTTGCCAAGGTGGGCTTTGCAGTGCGCTCCCCTATATTTCGGAGGATAAATGTTTCTGGGTATCCGTTTTCGTGGAGTATATCCCGCAGCTGCTGGAGTTCTACCTCAACAGTCTTAGGAGAGCAGACATGTCGCACTCTAGCTACCAATTCCTGGACCAACATGCGTCTCAACGGGATTGGTATGTAATGGGACCAAAAGTTGACAGGTAGGTAGCGTAAAATAAACAAAATTTTGGAGAGGAAATCAGAGTGGTGGGGATTGTTCAATATTCCGCAGTCCTGTCCAGTGGACAATAATCCTCGATCCACAATCTTTGCCACAGAAGAGGATATAAAGGAATGCCAGTTGGTTATTGTCTTCCTCCCCCATCGTAAATTGTATGTCCGGGAAGACGATGTTGAGGCGTTCTTTGAACGTTAGAATCTGATCCCGTTCGATGACGACGAAGATATCGTCCACATGCCGAGTCCAGAATTTCTGTCTGTGGTGTTGGAAGACGAGACGAGCGAAAAAATCGCACCGATCCCAAACTCTGGCTAGCGATCCCGCACATCAAGAACGTCTCCGAGGCCGTTGGTCGCCTTCTCGCACCAATTGGGGTTGGAGTTGCACACAGACCGGCGGCCACTATAAGGAGTCAGGTGACGAGACCAAAAGACCCACTGCCACAGCATTAAACATCTATAGTCGTCTACTGGAGCTGGTACAGTTGCGAGCAAAGAAAATACGTCGGAGAAACTGGAAGACTGCTCCGGACACGAATTGCCGAACAAGCGTCAGCGGTGCAGAGAAGTGACGCCAACTCTCAGGTCACGGCCCATTCGACGAAACCCGGTCACAGATTCAAGTTCGATGAGGCCGAAATTCTCGCTAGAGGAGCAATCGCGTGGGCAACGAGTTGCTTGAGTCATGGTTAACGGGAACTCAGTCTATCAACACGTGCAACGACATCCCCACTCCCTATTCCATGCTGAGGCCTAGTCTGGACAAAGTAATTAACCGTTTGGGGAGGGCGCAGGCCGGTAGGCCAGATGGCCGAGCAATCATCACGCCAGCATCCAACAGGAATGATGAGATTTCAGCAGTTAACAACTTGTATGCTGGCCATCGACCAATTAGCGCACCAGCGGGTAACAATTCTTGATGAAGGGGAGAGAGGTTAATTACCATAGGTATTCGATAGCATAGCGACTGCATCCTAAAATTACTGCAACCTCCTGTGCACGGATCACCCGTTTCTGTCACTGTCTCTGATGATGGGTTTAACTGAGAATCCTAAAAGTTAGACGAATTAAGTCCTTGTTCCAGCGATCGCTCCTACTTCTTACCAACTGGTTTCTGCGACTCTTATCTTCGCTTATATAGACATTCCTGAAACCATTTTAATCTGCTATCTTTTGAAAAACCAAAAATGAACTCCGTTTGTCCGAGATTAGCTACTTATATAAGAGTACAAACATGCCATTATTAGCACTGAAATTCGCAAGTCGCCTAGTAAGTTAGAAGACTCTTTCTAAAACTCGGTTTACGGCTGCGGCAAGCAAAACATACAGTACCTAAAACAATGGCGCAGAACATATGATTGCTTACAAATGAGTGAAACTGCTAAGTGTATAAGACCTGAGTAAAGACTGCGTGGTGGCCTATACGCCCTTATTAACAGCAGGCCTTTAGGGGGGCAAGTCAGTGAAGAAAATAGATTGCCTTTGCAGCTAATTTGATCAGATTGAGCAATTTCGAAAAATTGACTGTGTTTGACCATTTTGGAGGATACAGTCAAGAAATACAAGAAGTAGTTCTTGCGTGAAACCGCAACTCTTTTTCTGCATACTCACCCAAGGTGGAGGACGTTGGCTTGTACCCAGTCTGGCATGACAGACAATACTAAATAGTGCAACAGAGATCATGCCATTTGGGCACTTTCCAACGCATATGGCTGCCATCAAAAACTTACAAATTTTTACTGTGTATCTCTGAAATTATACTCCGCTTTAGAACGAGTACCGCCATTAGGAGGCATGACTTCATGAATGAACGATGCTTAAAATGGCCTTGGGGGTTCAGAGGGTCTCTAAATTTCATAAAAATAACTCCAGCTCAACTCAACAACACAAGGCTCTGTTCCCAACCGCTTTGAGTAATGAATAGAGCTTCGATCACGGCACGGAATCCACATTAAGATAAGAAATAACCTGACTAAAGAACTATAGTACATCGTGTTGAAAATAATTGTTTCCCCCATATCACTACTTATTTCACCCACCACCCACAAGATATGCCTTCAAACTTTGTTTACTCACTTTAACCCTCAGTAAAAATACAAAATGCGCGCATTTTATTACAAAATGTCCGCGGACTCATCATCCAGGCGATAATAGCATGCTCTTTTCTGCGAAAATAGCATCGTCTTATTAACCAACGTCTGCTGTAGCACCAAGGAGCATTAAATGAGACGCAGCATCCGACATGGAGCCCGGTGGACTGCCTTAAATGCTACAGCTACCACCGGAAGGCAGCAGAATACTGCCGATGATGGGCAGCATTCAGCGCTCGAGTGATTGGAGAAAGAGGGTTCCAGTCAGCTCCGGGTAGATCTAAATGAGAGGCGAAAGCGAACAGGGTGCTTGAAAACTGGCGTTTCCACCGAATGGGGAGAATCTTGGTTGAGACACCTGTCCTCCAAGGCCGCGGAGAGAGGCAGAAGAGAAGGAGTTGTGTCCACAGTGCTAGATGGGAGGTCAGTGCGGGTAGTTCGATTTCGACCAGTCAGTGTTGACCAGCGAAAAAGCCGACTCCTAAAGTGTCGTTTTGCAGTACTTGAGGTTGAGGGCTCTGGAGACGGAGAGGGGTCGGCTGAACTGTTCTGGTGTTTTGATTGTCCTTCCTCGCTTGAGGCGAAATGCTAAGCAGAAAATATAGGGGTGAGTGTCAGAGTAGGACGAAGCTAAGGTGTGTCATCTGTCATAAGCAAGCAATCACTCTCTAAAATCCAGCTCCTACTAGATCTCGAATTGCATAAACTCCATTAATTAAAGGAACGTGGACGCAAGCGTACGTAACGTCCGGGGGTAATGTGTAAAACGGGAGCAAGACCTGTGAGATTGCAGAAATCAGGAAGGAAGACGCAAAATACTCGTTTTCTAAATTTCTAAAAGTATGATTAACTTCATAGGGAATTACCATGTAATTCAATAGACTTAAAAAACTTAATTGGATATCTAATTGTGTAAACCCCAGCGGCACCTGTGGGGCTAAAACCCATGACGGTATGGTGCAAGACATGAGTGCGGTCAACTCCCTAACCATCGGAGGTAACAAGCCCCGACCACAGGCTCCAAATTTCTTTTGTATTTTGACTATGTTACCTACCAGAGCTACTGCAAAGTATTAATTTTACCAAGTCTGATAGAGAAGACAAATTGTCTAAACGAATTTTCATCAGAAATTACTCTGGTGTTCATGTGATAATCGCTCGGCAAGTTTAATTGATGTGTCTTGGAGGATTTGAACAAATTAACTGAATATCCACTTGCATAAACCTCGGGAGAATTATTTAACCTATTGATCAAATTATGCTGCTTTGGTAAAGTACGCCCAGGGCGCTTGGTGCATGATCTAACAGTGTTCGTCACAGAAACCGCATGAACAGGCTTAACATTTTAGAGCTAAGAATAACTTGCAATGGAAGCTCGGTTTTCTGTAGGTAACCGCATTTTCCTGACATGCAGAGCCTAGGCTTAGAATCATTGCCAGAGGGCGCAATAATTGTCGCAGATCCCTTTATTTATAACAAGACTCTAATTCAAGTCAGTATCGGTCCAGGGTCTATATTATTTGCAGATGGCTAAGCAACGCCTGATACGTGGGTGTGAGACTGACACGAAAGTCATTATAGTTCCAATGCGGAACATAGGGTATCTTTCGGTGCCCGAAATGTTTGATAGGGCCCTGTGGCAATTTACTATTCCCCCACACTCCTAAACCGGTAGTTAAGGGACAACTAAAATGCGGCCTACTGTTCCTACATTTGTCTGCAAAATTACGATCTCCGTGACCTGCATGATTAATGGGACACTAGTCGACTTTGATATGGTACGTGACTGCTGGCTGTTTGTTTTGGTTGAATTGATTTATAATCAGATCTGTCGTCGGATTGCAGTGTCATATACGTGGGTAACGACAGTTTTCAGGGCAGGCGCTGCATCAGACGTATGTAATGAATTTTGATATGAATTTCATGTAATAAGGGGAATGCAGTGACTTAAAAAGAGGCGTCATCGTTTTCTTCGCATTCTATTGTAGCTCCTGGAAAAGAAATTATAATGTCTGTCTTCAGAACGTCAAACGGAAGCAAAACTTGCAGGTAAGGTCATAATGCACACAAAAAGGGCTTGTACAAATGCCTTTCAGAACGCGAATGCGAGTTTGTATGCAGAACCCCAGCCAGCTGAACTCAATGTGCAATGAAGTTATATTTTCCGATGTCATCCAAGCGACCTCTCGCGAATTCAGTCATATACTAAAATTGTACAGTAGGCATGCTACCCCGTGAAATGTTGACCGAAATTCTGAAATGGATCTTCTATTTAAAAGGTTGCCCAAATAGCATTGTAATATTGACTAATCTCAAGAGATCTCCTTGACGCCAGGATCCCCGCTTTTAAAGAAGTTTTTTCTAGCCACCCATAAAAAGCATACCCCATGAAACTTACTCCTTAAGTAATATGAGTTTTTCCCGTTAATTTTAGATTTTCATGCAAGAGAAAAAAAACCTTTTAAAGAGATACTATAACAGCACTCTCTGTTGTCCAATTTTTTGCGGCAGCTCACGTCTTCATCGCATTTTCTGCTTAAACAAAGAGTTTATTTCAGTTGTAAGAAAAGTTTTCAATTTTTGAACAAAAGAAATATTCAAGTCGACTAAAAAACATCGATCACTTTTAAACCGGCCGTTTTGTTACACATGCATGCGGAGTTCGCGTACTACCTACCGGATATTCCTTGACATTATTTAAAAAAATGTCGTACAGCGCTCAAAAACGCGTTGTTGAGACGGTGCATGAATGTCCATTTTAGGGTCTTAAAATATCTTATAATTAAAAAAGTTTTAAAAACTGAAAGATACTCCTTCTTAAAGAATAAAATTTGAAGCAGAAATAATAGTTTTGTGTGTTTTTATACGACGTTTATTTTTCAGACGGCCGAAAAGAAGCTCGCTCCAAAGCCGGCAACCTGATGTGACTGAGATATCTTTATATTATGCCGTACGATATCTAATTAGCAAATCCTATTTAAGAAATCTTTTCCCGTTAAGAACACATTTATTAGTTTCAGCAAGCAAAAAACGGGTCAGAGGGGTGACTAGGGTGCCAGAATAAGTTATTGTTGAAATACCGCTCTGTAGAAGTGACTTGGTGTTCAACAAACATAAAAAACTTGTGAATATGGAAAAAGAAATTTTCCCAAACATTTACTTCACTTTTTACAATGAGTTTTGAATATGTGTTGGTGCTACTTATGCAAGCACATAATGTAAATACAAGACTGTATGACCACGTAAATCTTTACATGGCGCCAATGTCAGTGATGCACTATCAAACAGTCGACATGGGGACTTGTCTATAGCCAACGACTGAGCCACGTTGACACTACATTCGACAGACTCGAGGAGTAATCAGTCGGATGACTCATTTGCTATTCTATAAGGATGATACCTAACGCGTCCGCTAACGCAGGAGCATAGTCATCCTTTCGGGTTCCGCCAGATGTTCTCCTGTGCAATCGAGAGTAGGGAAAGTTTCTCAACCGGAACTTAGGGACTATTTAGCGAGCTATCGGAGATTGATACCAAACTGTACTACCTATGATGTAAACGTCAACTTAGCAAAAAAATGGGGGAAATGGCTGTATAGATAAGCCAGCCGTAGTCTGTGAGTTCCTGGAGGCCTTTTTACGAAGACCAACGATATGTCTTCCAGTCAGAAATGTGATCCACCTTATTGCGCAAGGCAAGTTTCCAACATTAATTAGCGCAGTGACTCAATTTTAGTTCCACGCGGAATAGGGAGGATATATTGGAGACTTCCAAT
>CACRXP010000056.1:634779-679433 GCA_902702965.1 Spirometra erinaceieuropaei | reverse complement strand
GCCCAGCGTTTCGGTGTCATGCCGAAATCAGAAATATCAGGCGTAAAAATTTCCTGCTCCAAAGATAGCACCTCTCTCTCCCCCACTGCCTACAGGAGCTCATAACTTTGCTAGTTTGGCAGTATACTTTTTTTAAATAAAAGGATATGAATTCACTTAACATTTTACTACATAAGAGATACCTTATGTAAAATCAGTGCTCCAAGTTGACATTTTAATCGGGACTTTCAATACCTTTTTAGATTTTGGCGTTTGAATTTGGTGTAAATTTTGACCATTAACAGAGCACGCATCGTCAGGGGTACTGATAAAACAAAAAATGCTCTTTGAGCGTGTGTCTGTCAAACAATTTTTGTGGTGGTGAAGTATCCCGCGGGAAATCGTGAATCGCAATTGCGTCAATGTAGATCGCGAAGCATCCCTCTCGGGTTACCGTCTGTACATTTTCCATAAACTTTCGAGGATGAAGCTTCATCATTTTCTAATCCTGCAGATTCCATAGAGAACTAGATGAGTGACGGGAAGGTTGTTGATTTCTATGCCATCTAGCACAGAACGAAAATTACTTTGCAGGAAAACTTTAACTTTAATGCGGAGGTTTCAACAACTAAAATGTCTGCATAAGTACCTCACCATGGCACGCACATTTATTAAATCTAACGGGTTTATTTCGTTTTTTGTCTGTGGGAATTTGGTGCTATTGGGAGGGAGAGGGAAGAGGAAGTCGCTTTATTTTGAAACCATAAGTTCAAACTTTTCAACAGAAAATTGGCTCCACTCACTATGGGCAGTAAATAAGTCAATAGATTATTCACGAGTCAAAGTTTGACACAAAAAAACGATTATTATGAGGATGGATCTAGTCTTAGCTTTTGTATTTCTGTCTCTTCGCACGTAAGATAGCGCGCTAGGAATGGCAATACAGAAGCTCGCCTGCATTCCGAAAATATCAATAAGCCTTCCCCTGAATCAGGACAAATAAAATTCTCGATAAAGGTTAGGTTTAGATTTCATAGTTTATGCTTGTTTTGCATGTTGTTCCCACGTGATGCAAGGCGATGTTATTGTTGGACATTTGGCCTATCACATGACGAAGGCGTTCTTTTTCGCCTTTCTTCTGCGCTTTTTTTCGGGAATGCTGTGGCAGGCTTGGCTCCGAATACGAATTTCGATGTCCGCGCAAAATTTCTGGCGATTCCATTTTTCAGGGGGCTGGGGCTGCTTACAAAACACATTCACAACCACTGGATTTTTTGATATGCCCAACGTGTAGTGAGGGACTTATCTCATGACACCTAATAACAGAACCTGATATGAGAAGTTTCGAACGTCTTTAACGCTGCGGATTTTGCTCATCCGTTCAGTTTCTCCAAGCAAATGTCCTTTTCTTGTGCAGAAAATGTGTCTACGTAATTTTAGTAAGCAAAAGTTTCATAAGTTTAGGCAAAAATAAACGTTGCGATACATTCGAGCAATTACCTAACCTACCACCTGTCCTGGTCTTAGAGTGCCCATCTGAGCGTGTTTTAATTTGCTCCCGAGACTAAACAGAGCTTGCTGCCCTTGAAAATTGATTTTCGCCCCGATGCTAACCGTGGGAATCAGCTTAGTAACAAGCTGCTTATCTTTAGAGAACCAGGCGTTTTATCGATTCTTGGAGCTCCCACTAGCAAATCTGTTTGATTTCACGTCTAAAATTGCAGTAATAAGGAACACACACAATGCCTTATTTGAATAGATTGGAATTGTCTTGTCATTTGAAAAATTATATGGGTTGGCATAGAAATGACCACCGCCGAATATTCATTTCCAGTTTTGAACATATGAAACATTACTGATCGTGCAGTCTAGTTTCTGCATATACGTAATTTAGAAACGATACGGGCAAAACATTAACAGTTTCAGCAAAACATTAGCCTCAACACAGCCAAGATACCATGCATTCCTAGTCTTAGAACGTAGCCTAAAAGTGATTAAAGATAGCTAAATAACCGCAGTATAAACAAACAGATGTTCTCATGATTTTGATAAAAAAGTATGAATGTGCTTAGCAAAGATAGGAAAATGGCCGGATTTAAATTTTTTCTTTACATCACTGCGTAAAAATACAAAGTCCACAGACGTCCGTCAACGGAATGCAATGCTAAGACACTCCTTAAAAACGCAAGTTATAAGAGAGGGTTTTCTAACAGATCAAAAGCATATTCGTTGTTGACTTTTGTTTCTGACGTTGGGTTTTCGGCAACGAGGCTTTTCGTTTAGACAAGTCTTCAAATATGTGTCAAATGACCGTTTGTCCGAAACGGAACGTCCAAGAGCTCGCTACGTCGGTAAATGCCTTCAAAACATATCTTACTTTGAAGATATCACAAAATGCAATCGACTGGATACTATGAGAATCATGATAATTCAGCATTACTTCAATGCCTATCTAAAACAACGTAATCCAGAGCATATAAGGCGCAAGTCAACTTCACAGAAGGGACTTTCTCCCTATATATACACAAGTTATCACGTTTTAGATAGCATCAGCAAAATCTACGTAAATATATTAGACACCGACCGGCCTGGCAACGTGTGAGCTATAAATATTTATTCCTCTGAATTTCATGCCAATAAAATCGAGCAAAATTCTGTTTACTTTATTTAACCGCATCGCAGCCTATGTAAAATCTTAGAAAATACAACGAATTCTCGAAAAATAAATTCGAAATTTGCGCTCGGAATGTAGGCTGTTAACAAACATACATATCTGACATTACACTGATTCTTAAAACATTTTTAAATGGCAGTTTCTTTATAAGACTATTGTCGGATATTATTTTATATATACCGTCATATTTTTTTATAACTTTTGCACGGACGGGCTTCCTATACATCGAAAACTGTATTCTACTAGATTACAACCACTTTTAACAACCACTTGTAATTTTTTCGTTTTCTGAAAAAAGTTGGTATCTCCACACAATGCAATATCACCTTCAAACTTTGTTCTTGATTCGCTTAAAGTTGTTTCTCATCAATTTATGTAGATATTGGGCCCATGTATTGGTGTCGTTTCGGGAATGATTAACGACCATTTGTAAGTGTCGACGCCTTTCATCTGTTAGGCCACAAACTGTATCTACCGGCCACTAGGGACGGTCAGTAGAAAACTGGGAACCCTATCCCCAAGGGACCACCCTCAGAAGGTGCAAAGTTGCGAAATAACATTCTCCACAATTGTACTAATGTACTAGATTGTGTCATTAAGTATACGAAGTAGATAATGGTACAGTATTGATTTGCGACTTGCGAAAATCCGAATACTTACAGAGGAGCTGCAAAGTAATGTACAAGTGTCTCTGAATTCTCATTTGTCTACAAGTGACATGCCGTTTTTTAATAATAAGTACAACTCTGACAGTAATAAAGTGTGCCCGAGGTATGCTATGACGTACCAAACACTTAGGCTCAGAATCGCCATCCAAAATTTCAGCCTAATCGCCAAAACCTTTTAAATGGCCGAGTAAAGACAGTGTTTTCTTGTGTAAATTTTCCCTGTCACAGTACGCATACACAGAGGGACAAATATCCTGGAATTTCAGGTGGTACGTAAGATCTCATATTTGACATTAACATGGCAATTTTACTTTAGAAATCTTGCCTGCCAAGTTCTCTTTAACTGTTGAATATAGCTAAATGCCCACTTGTGGAAGACTGTTCACTGCTTCCTGAATCTTACAGCCTTACAGACCCTCGAAATGTACTTGTTGAGTGGCAGAACAGCCTTCACTGCCAAAATGCAGGAAATATTAGGTTTTTTTCCCAAAACAGCGACAATCGTCTTCTAGTGTATGGATGTCATAAAGGCCTTTAAAATAAGGCTTAAAAGACAGACAGAATAATCTGAGCAGATGAGTGCAAAGGATGTCTTTCAGACTGTTGCGGTTGTGCAAGTCGTTCGCTGCCTTCCCCTTTCTTTGCAAAAACCGATCACAAATGGGAAGTTTCAAACCGAACAGTGTTGATCAGCTGCGATAAATTAAGTTCTCCCATAATCACGATGTTTCCAGAAAATTAGCCGAGGGAGAAACTTGAACCATTCAGAGCCTAAATAAGTGTCCTCACTCTCGCCTCACTTATTTAGATTCCTGGATAAGTGAGGCGAGAGTTTCAAACGTTAATCTGCGGAGATAATTCTCCCTAACACTATCCCCAAACTAGCCCCCTGAGGTAATAAATAATATTTCCGTCCCATGCGATGAACATAACGCGTTGTGTGAGCATGAACTTTGATGAGGTAATAATTTCAGTGAATTACTGTTTTAGCTTGAATATTTTTAGTAAAGTAGCTTAGCTGCTAAACCGAGATGACATATATGAAACAAAAAGCGTGTTGTTTTTATGGAAGACGTTTGCTAAGTTGAATCATTATGAGAGGGGTTTTGTACTTTTTATGAATGGATTTATGATGCATGCCGATGTAGACATGCCTATAAGTACAGTGAGTCGCTCTTGTTTTCTGAAACAGTTATTTTGCTACAAGAGAAAGTATAAGATTTCCATTACGAGGGTCACACAATAAGTTTGCTTTTGAAGAGACAGTAGAAATAGAAGATTAAATCACAATAGAAAATATTCTTTAACTCAGAGTCATTATAAACAGGCCTGAGTTCTAATAATAATTGAAAACCGGATAATTAAAACTCTGTAAAGCACGTCGGTAAATAAGTGACATTCGTCATGTTCTAAAGACCTATTAGATCAAGTTTTGCTTATTCGGGACCTTTGGAGAAGTTGCCGATGCTGCTTCATGGTCGGCAGACTTTAGACACCTCCGAGAGTCATTGAGGTCAGGAGAAGATAAATGTGAGATTAACCGCTGCCTGGCCAATCCCACCAGAGGCTTTATCCAGGTTATGTTAAGTAAGTTATAGGAAGTGAGTGCTTTTTAAATGAATACTGATGTTGCGGGAGATTTTGGTGAAAATAACGGAAGCAGCATGCATTTCTACTACGATATGCTGATATTTCAATCCACGGTTCAAGTGACGTTTGAATAGTAAACATTTAATTGTGCTGAGTGCTTAAAGCATGCTAGATGGCATATCTCATAAAATATTGTGAAAAATTCTGAAATATGCTTTTGATTATAAAGGGTCACTTAAATAAGGTTCAACTATGGATTTCCGGACAGAAAAATTCAAAGATATTACAAGATATCAACTTTTGAATGTGCTTCTGCAAAAGTCGCACTTCATGAAACTATAGATTACATTTTCTTCCCTTGCGACACTTAGTGAAATCACAATTTACTATAAAACAAATGCAAGCAAGATATGCTTGCAAACATTTTCCACAAGATATATATATGAAGGCCTTAAAAACCAATAAAAAATATCGAACGTTCAACCAGTTTTAGTGTATTTTTCGAGGTGACCGAAAAGAAGCGCATTCAAAAAACGAAGGTCTGTCGCGACTGACATACCTTGAGATTATGCTGCCCAATAATTAGCATTACATCCTTACCCAAGGAGGGTTTTTCAGCCAAAAATACTTTCATAACGTCGTTTAACATTTCCTGTGATGCGTCACCTGCTGTATGTTGACGACTTAGTGCGCTTGTGATAAATTAGTACTATATGTACTTATGCGTGACTTGCAGTGCAAACTGAGTCAAATCCAAAATCGGGAACTTGTCAAAGCCGAATCGCTTTGTTGTGTTTAGCCATTTGCACCGCATACGTACCAAAAATAAGTCCGCATACATGAGCTCAGCAAGGGAAAACCGTCTTTAGGCATTCACGAAAATCTTTCAGCGACGCTTCGTTTTTCTGTTTTAGGAAACATTTAGTTACCCCCAGAAAATTATGTAAGTCCACTTCGCCATGTGAAATTCATGAATATGGGGACGCTGCTCATGTGACTCCCTTATTTTATGTCCCTCGCCCAGTTATCATGACCATCGGACAAATACACAGGATCTGAAATAGAAACAGCGTAGTAACCTATAGAATCAAGGATGTTATTTACTGGTTACAAGTCATACGTCTTTTAGATAAACTGCTGTTGCACGCATCAGATTTCGCTTGCGCATTGTATTTAGTTTTCAAAAGTGTTTATCCTCATGATAGTGGTAAAAGCGTTATAGAAACAGTGCAGTAGGTAGGCTAACTCATAAAATGCCAACCGAAATTCTGAAATGCGTTTTCGACTCGAAAAGATAACTAAATTAGGGTTGTAATATTGATTCCCATGCAGCATAATCCCATGATACTTCAGTGGCTTTGGATGCTGGCCTTTAAATGAACTTTTTCCGGCCGCCTCTGAATAAATACATTTTGTGAATCCGTGACTACTTAAGTAGAAATAATCGTTCTCACTGATGCTCCATGTTTGCATAACTTCTAATATATTTTGTAGAAACATGTATAAAAATATTGATGTATTAATTCCTTTGGTAGAAATTTACGTCTTATAATTGTACACTTGAGGGAAGAGTATAATTAGGTTTAAAATAGTCCTCAACATCCGACCAACCGTTACACTTACATCGACGGTTTCCAAATTACAAGTTGTAAATTTTCCCTGTAGAGGAATTCCCACATTTTTGTACGCTATCGTGAGAAAACCATGTGCAGTTCATGCAATTTAGGAGTGTATTTGAGTCACCCCGTATACTAAACAAGCAGTATCCGAAAATGCAGAAACACGGCGTTTTATGATCGGGCATTCCCTATCTTACAAATTGCATAACTAGAAACTTCGCGAAAACCGAACTACACTCCTCCCTCAAGTGTAAAATTTTACGAAGTAATTTTCTTTCAAATGAGCTAAGGGATGGATATTGTTATGCACTGTCTCGACGAAGTATATTTGAATTTATGTAAGCGTCGAACGTCAATGAAAAAAGTCACTTTACTTAAGTATTCACGTTTTTATGAAGTCTACTTTTTTGCAGGCGGCCGAAAAAAAGTCTCATTAAATACCAGCATCCGAAGCAACTAAAGCATTTTGGGATTATGCTGCACGCTAGTTAATAAAACAAGCCTTCTTTAGTAATCTCTTCGGGTCGAAAACGCAGTTCAGATATTCGATTAACACTTTATAAGTAAGCACACCTACTGTAACTTGTATTTTAGCATGCGGTTAGTGTTTTTCCTTCTTACTCAGATTGCATAGAATCCTAGGCAAAACCTCCATTCAGAAGCTTAAACGTGCAGCACTTCGCGTCACGTACGTCAAATAAAAAGCCATCACATGCTTTCACGCTTTTACTTTGTCACAGACGTGGGCGCTTCTTAAGGTTGTTTTGATAGATACCGTGCTAGTCTTCCACACAAAGTTAACTGGGCATTCCTAGACCGTATTTTTCCGTTTGATCGTTTGTCATCTTGAAGTTCTGCGACGTTTGCTTTCCCGAAATTCAAGGCTGAGGGGAAACCAATTAAACATATTTAAGTATTTTTAACCGTCAGACAAACGCCCACGCATCCCAAATGGAGTCGCCTTAAAATGAGAAGAGAGAAGATCAGGACAAGCGGAGGTAAAGCATCAGGCATTTCTTCTTTTGGCAGGTGATATATATTTACTTCGATAGAAGAATTACAGTAATAGAAAGAGGTGCCGAATTACATGTAACGAACGCTGCTTTCATCAGAGCTGGTTGGAGAACCCATGATCGCATCAAGAAAAAAACGAGGGGAAAGGAAAACACTGGTACTAAGTTTTTGCTGCTTAATTTTGTAGAAATTCATGCGGTTAACGTCTGCTCTGACTCTAGTATAAGTTCCTTAATTGCGTCACTTTTTACGGAAAAGAGTGGGACTCAAACCAATTTTTTGGCTGTTTCTAAAGCATTCAAGGTCTAACGGCTATTTATTCTAAGATTACAGGCCGCAGGTATGGCAGAATCAAACACTGTTCTTTTTAGGTCTCTTGTGCCCTCCCTCTGCTTCGGGTTGATAATATTGCCCACAAATATAGTAAGTGCAGTCAAACGGTTACCAGCTGTCCATGCGTTATAGAAGTAAGCTGCCTAGACTGTGTGGTTTATGTACCCCTGTTTGCGTTTCCACAAAGGCAAGAGATACTTTACCTTACTCCTTCAATAAGCATGCTAGCGTATTCTTGCCAAAAGGAAGATGAAGAATGAAGCTAACTGAGCCGAATTCCATATAAGATCAACTAAATGCGAACACGGTAGCCGAGTCACTTGCGAGCGAAGACAATTTGTTGGTGAGTTAAGTAGTTTAAATTTACAGAACAACAGACATTCCTTGACTAAGCGAATCCTTTTTTTCAGTAGTCTAATTTAACTAACACTCTGTCTGGTCACTACATTTAAACCAGTTTTAGACATATCGACAAATTGATAAATATGCCCATTTTGTGGCGACGAGCCTGAAGTATGATTGACGACTGAAAGGTATAGCTGAAACTTAATGATACACAAATTCATACCAGCGATATAAAAAACTTGTAAGAGCATGCCCTGCAAGCTTGACTTAAAAGTGCTTTATGAGCTCCGCATCTGTGCAGGATTTTACAAGCGAAATACCTGCGAGAATATTGTCACAAGAAACCTTCACTTTAAATGTTTGTTTAATAACAATTAGGGAATCATGAGAGAACAAACTTCAAGACTCCCGAAACACGAACCCCATTGTTGTCCTTCGAAGATCTAGAAGGATACTATGCAGTTCTTTAATACTTTGAGTTGGTTCTGCACAAAAAGGTCTGACAGAAACTACAAATTTCAAGATGGAATAACATGCAAAATAAGGTAACACTTTTTAAAATAAGGACATGCCTCTGTCTATTGGTTACATAATATTTGCATCTTTGGTGATGTCGAGACATGGCGCCGTCATACTATTATATAATAAGTTAATCAAACTGCCTTTTGAAGTACGAAACCTAAAATGACAAGAGAAATCCGAAAAGTGATTGTTTTCTTGATGTGTCATACACCCGAATATTTAATCGGCGAAAGTGCAAAAATGGAGGTTTACCATGGACATGTAGCTACAGAATGATAAAGGTGATTCAGTTATTTCGGTGGAAATTACCGTTACTGCGGCAGCTGCACTCGGCATAGAAATCTTATGTCTGATTTTGGGGCCAATATGCACTCTGTTGTGGTGATCGGCAACAAAGCCACAAGAAAGGCAAGGAATTGAATCTTCACTGAGCAAATTTAAATAAACTGTCTGAATTACCTACACTGCCCTCTGGAAACGAAGGAGGAAATGTAAGTAATTAACAAAATACGTCAAATATAACCTTCCATATAATCCATGCAAACCAATAACCACATGTCGAGGAAGGTAAACAGACCATTAAGGGGGGAACCAAGCGTTTCACTTTCTCCGCTAACAATATATTCAGTGATGCCCCAATACAGTTCGACCGTCGATTCCGACGATGTCCTACTATGTGCTACACAGCAAGGTGCATCAGGCATGGTACCTTGAACGTGAATTAGTTTATACTGCTAATAGACTTGCTGACAATCTACCGCAATCTGTCTTCCCCACTCTCCAATTAGACCCACTGTCAAGGTGTTGTCAAAAATACTGGAGTCGGGGGAGGACGCTGGCGGCTGGCACGGCCGGACCCGCACCTAGGTGTGCTACAAGACCCCCTGGCCCATAACATACACTTGACCAGGATTTTTCATAAACAACAATAACAGCATCCCAGCAGGGTTCAAAAAGACGAGGATAATGACTGGGCAGCCATTCCCACCACCTGTATACGCAGCAGGAGCGCAAGCACATCTATTGACACTGAAACCGCTTTCAGGGAACTCCTAGCGCATAGTAGGCTGCAAGGGGCACGGGTTTTGATACTGGCATAGCACACGCTTCCAGACCCTTTGACAAGGTGCCTCATAGTCCCAATAACGCAAACATAATAGCGCTAATGTACGTTCTGGAGAGGGGCTCATTTTTGCTGAAAGCAGCCTTTCGTTGGAAATGTGGAAACCTGGATGGAGTTATTTATTTTTCTCTGCTAAACGGCCTCCTGACCAGTTTTTTGCTCAGTAGAAGAGATATATTGCGCTATAAATGGGAACTCGGTTATCCGCATTTACCTCGAGGTGTTTGGACGTCAATACTGTAAAATATGTTTGCACTATACGGACAGGGACTGTGCAGGAGAACGATTTAGGACATTCAGAGTGCATTTCGTGCCCGGTCCCAAGGGGTTGCGGCGTTAGCAATCACAGGCTCCTGTTTGGTGGAACTAACCAACAAAATGACCGTAAATACTTTGTGCTTGTTCAGTAGGTTTCTTACGCAAAGGGTGGCATAGGTCTGAAATCGCATACACATTTTTGGGGGCATTTTGTCATTTGTTCCTAAAAAGCTGACCTATTCGTGAGCTTAAATGGGCGAGTTGCTTTTCAAAACAGGCATTTTAGTGCATACCTTGCTAATTGGGATTCGTTCCTGTAAGCAGCGTGCGTCAAGTTTTCGCGACCTCTTATAATTAGGTAAACAGTGATAGCGTTATATGGCTTTTGAAGTCTGTCGATTGGCGAACAAATGTCGGCTGGTATGACGTCTTTCTGGGTTTTTCAGACGCGTTGTTCTGGGACATAAGCGGCAAAATTTTTTGGGCAAAAAACGAGATCATGACGGTAGAATAAGGCATAGAGTGATTAAAATAGGAATTTTATAGAGGTATTTGTTCCGAATGCTCGAGAAATGTCTCTGCTCTAAAAGCAAACGCACTAAGAAACAGGATGCCGATTAAAGAGCTCAACAAACTAAGCAAGTAATTCGGCGGTTCGGGTAAGATTACGTTAGCTAAATCCCTGCTCCCTCCAACCGAGCTAAATGTACAAAACTTTTGCTTCGCGGCATGCTGCAAATATTTATCTAAATGCGCCTAAAATAATTAGGATTCATGCGGAGTCAAGCTTTTAAGTGCGGATGATTTGTAGTTTATGGAATGCAAAGAAAGAATTGCAATAGGCTTAATGTGTTTGCTCGCTTGAGTTGTGAGTTCTGTACAAGAGATTTAATAAGCCGTGCCAGGTTCGCTGGCCTCAAAATTGTCTTATTTATTCTTCGGTCTGCTTTCTGGATTCACACATTGCACGCAAACTGTTTGACGAACTCATTTAGGACTAGCCTGCTACCTTTTAAACACGCATTTCTTTAAGCTATAACGAACAGTTCCCAAGTTTATTTAATAAAAGTCCGAAAGGAAAAAGCGTTACGACTTCTTTCATTTTAGGCGAGGCCGAACGAAGCAAAGGAAGAGCACTCTTCTTTATGCCGAGACGTCACAGACAACATGCATATTTTTCAAAGGGAAAATATGAATGTAGAGCTTAGGACAATTTAGCCATAAACGTTATCCTGTTTGGAACTTCAGTGTACATTTCTAAGCTTTATTGCCAAAGAAAAGCGATCTTATCCTAAAGCTTTGAAGAACTGGAAACAGCCATCCTCGGAGGTGGACAGCTGGGAGGTAACACCAATAGGAGCGCCACGTTACCATTTAGCGCTAATTCCATTGTAGGTACGAGTACTTGTCGAGGCCTTTTGTTTTCTCCCGTCCACCGACAATCCACATGTGCGTGGAGGCGTGTGCTTCATTGACTCCTATTCATAAATCTTTATACTGCGCTCATTTGTGTCCAAGGCATACAGGTCTGGGATGGAAAGCATGCAAGAAATCCATGCAAGCAAGCCATGACACGGTTGCTCGTCCAATTTCTCCCAGGACTCGGACACATTTATTGACATTAAATAAGACAGGACAGATGTGCCTATCTTTTTTCATCAGCCAATCGCTTTTAAAATCTGGGTGTGGCCACTGCTATGAGCTCACCTTCGGAGACCAGAGGCGAGGGTGAAAGTCAGGTGTATCAGGACAGAAAGGCGAGCCTGTTCGGTCGGTATAACTGTCAATCTAACAAAATGACCAGTGAACACACTTCCGCCAAGCAGCCAGTTGGGATATTTTGACGGGCGATTGGAGACCATTTATCATCACTACGAAAACCCCAGTAGTTTTCAATGTCTAAACACACGGCCATGATGTCGAAGTTGATGTTGTGGCGGGCTTACTCGGCAAGCCGACAGCGACAGAGTCGCTTAAGGCGCACCATCGGTTTGCGGACACTGCGACGCCAATCAGTATTTTTTGTCTTTTTGACTGGTTAAGTTGTCTTTCTCCGTTTCTCCGACTTTAACCTGGGAAACCTTTTACTGTCAAGCATCAAAATCAAAGCTGAAATTCAGACAACTAATATAATAGACACAATAAATAGTTGGTTTCTGAATATTTGTTGGCCGTTTATAACTGGCTGAAATTGCAAATCCAGAAAAGACTTTCGAAAACCTTGAATCCAAAATAATAGGTTGTTGACTAGTGTGTTGGAAAAATCAATACATGAGGTTTTTTAGGATTTTTCGATTTTGTGCTTCATTACAGTATATTGGGATGTGGAAAGATAGGACAGTTAATCTAAACCTGGAGTACAAAGCTGCCGGCGGTCAATTTTCAGTCATAACGGCACCAGAAACTCTACTTTAATGCATCAGAAGCGGTCGGCGAACAAAAAACTATTAGCCGTGGTATCAAACTGTTCAATCGGCTCGAAGGCTTCGTGATCATTTCCTAGAAAAATCGTAATCATCGAGGAATTGTAATGCAACACGGCAGTAATCGAAAGGAGGAGTCCTTTTGATAGGAAGACGCAGTTTTGCCCCGTTATGTTTATTAGAATAGGCGAAGGCGTTGAGATTAATGCATTTAGTCTTCCCATGTAATTTCTGAAAGATCATTTCGGATGATATTCGAGGGTGCATATTACTTGAGAATGGCACAGTGGTATTAGTATTTTCCACCTAGACTTCAACTACATGGAAACATATGCAGGGAGATCTGCAAACGCTTATTGAGCTACGACATTTCCCCTGCATTTATAATTTACTTTCATCAAAGGACCTATATGAGACTACCAAAAACAAACCCTTAATCACCCGAAACGTGAATCGTTGCTGTCTCTTTCAGGAAAAGATGCAATGCAGTCGGTAGTATAACTTATTTAAAACGACCTTTTAAGTTGTATACGGTTTTTCCGCACTCAAAAGCTAAGTGATGAAGGTTTTTAACTGCACGAGGATTTATTATTTCAAGAACACTCCTGCTACCAGGTGCTTTATTTAATAGGGCATACAATAAATGATGATACCTAAGATGAAATTACTCTGCCATGAAATGATTGGCGCGCACAAGTGTAAACCGGTTGAAATAGGAGTTTTATTGGGTTTCTCACTATTTGCCTAATGTTAGAGAATGACATAAGTTGACTCTTCGCATTTTTATACATTAAACATTTTATTATCACCGGAAAGATTACATTTTGATTGGCGTTTCAACTGTAAAGGGCAAACTTTTTATTGATGAAGACACGCTTCGGCTAAACCCAGTTGGATACAATGGTTTTTAAGACAAAATAGATTGCAGAAGTTTGCACACTTGTGGTTCGGTTGTGCGCGAGTTGGTTCGTCCGGGGGAATGCGACTGTGGCTTTAAAATAGGAGCTATCACCAGAGTACAGCGGGCATACATGTGCAGCCTAAAAATGGCCGCTTGCGTAGGTGAGAAAATGACCACTTCAGGAGTTTTCGAAGATATGTAAGATAGACTTTGGGTTGAGGGTAGTAAAATTTCAGAACGCTTTTTTTCAAAGTATAAAACACAAAAATTGTCCTCTGACATCTCTCAAATTTGCGGAAAGACGTAATTAAAGAAAGAAAAATGCTCGTGTTATTCTACGCTGCAATTACAATTATTCAAATTTGGCAAAAACGCGAACATGGCAAATGTCTCGATAAGTTGTTCCTTTTTTTGGTATCAGAAGAATATTGTAAAAATGCGTAACTTTTGCGCAATTGCGTTGACTATCGGAGGGAACAAAATACTGACAAACTTCTTGGGACTTCTAACTCATTTATTGTTTTGCATTAAAGTTACAGCTTAATATATAAACGGGAGGAATAGCAGATCAGAGACGGAAATGAGGAAATGTACGTACGCAATGAGCAGACTCGATTTTGTCCTAATTAAATTAAACGCCTGGTGCGAAAGTAAGATACATGGGTCTGCAAGCAGCATTGAAAATGTATAGAGCAAAAGTTTATTTCTGAAGACTGTCACTGCTTCTAACTAAAGAGTTTGGTGAGCATGAGACCAAGAGAAAGACAAAGGACATTTATGGGAAAGCTCCATAAGAGAAATCAGTAGGGTGATCACCCCTATACATTATATTGGCTGCGGGGAAGGTTTTGGTTTATGACTCCAAAAAATCCTTACTTGTACTATCTGCAAATCTTTAAAGGAACAAGTAAAAGCGATCGCTCTATTTTCCTTAAAAAACATAAAATGATCTTAATTTTAACGTTCCGCTGGGATATCACACAAATTGCCTAGGGGTTTTTAATCAATTTAACAAAATACTCATTCGTGACTGCTCTGTTAATACTTCTCACATAGTTGCTTTTCGAAAAATTCGAAGATTGCAGCAGACCAAAACTGCGGCCATCAACCTGTCTGGATTTTAGATGGGTTACACCGGCGGAGTCTATTCCCTTTAAAATAGACAAACTGGTTACTGTACAAAATCATGAGCAGTACCGGTGTGGATTTACTTAATTCATTATGTACACATATAGTTGTGCTCTTATTGCATATGGATAAGTAGGCACGTTTATCTAAATTTGTCCGTATTCTAAATCCAATCAATTGAGCCGCTAAACTGATCATTAAGTTCAATCACCGAATATTAACGTATATGTGAATTCTTGTAGAATGTATTCTTATTTCGAGAAATGCTAATGTCTTACAAAATTACGTAATCATAAGAGGAAAACTTAAAACTATTTAAGACCCACAGTTGTTACTGAAAATTCTACTTGCTTGTTTGGTGATTTTGATATCCTTCAAAACTGAACGTTTGGTAAGATGACTACATTATTCACTACGCACATTTACAGATTGTCATGGTGTACTGCAGTTGCTTACAAGCATTAAAATTACTCAACTCGGCCGTGAACATTCTTACTTTGCTAAGTTTAGCTTACGTAGCCTCGTATCCCCTTTAACTATGTTTTTATTATTCTCTACAGATGCATGTGCAGAATATCGAGGATTCCATGAAATGTCTCATCTTTGGCAGGGTATCAATAAAAATTAACACCGCACCTGAAGCTATTCTACAAAGAAGGGCGGAATCATAGGCAATTTTCCTCTCAGGCAAGTATTTTGTCAGTTAACTTAATATTTTTGGAGCCAATTTTATTTTGGATATTCCCAAATATTGTCACAAAACTCTCTTCGCTGTAACCTTATTTAGAATGAGAAACTTACAAGTAAAGATTGTTGACTGACAATTTGGTTGTGTAAGGTTAAAACTCTGAAACAAATAACTCCTAGTAAACCACAATTCTTCAGTATAAACAGTGTTTATATAAGCGTGTGAGTTGGCAAAAGCACTTTTTTGTTAAGCACAAAAGTACTAGTAATTTTGAAAATGCTCGTGCAGGTGAATACTAAGTTGTCTAGGGTAACTAAGGCGTATTTTAAATGATGATGCTTTAACGAAAACTATACTTATGTGAGTAGAAGTAGCAGTGGTAAAACGTCTAAAAGTAAATGCGGCAAATTTTGAGAAGTCCTACTTGGTAAACCTTATACCGTGCCGTAAAAACTCTTATTTGGCAGTGTCCGTCAAGGACAAGGAAAATTGTGAAATGTTTTCTTCTAAAACTATACACATGAGCGCCTACTTTAAAGTTAAATGCACACTTTAAATCCAGGTGAGATCGGCGAATCCAAAGTTATTTTAAAGAATACACTGTTCGGCACAAATAACGTAAGGAACACAGTCTGTTCCGTCGTACAACTTTTATATCAATTCCGCGACTTCGCCGAATATATTCTACCACTACCAACCGCCTTCATATATCGAGCGATCGAAACACATATTCCAGCCTTTACCAAGTATTACGGCAGGAGTGCTAACCGAAATTTAGTCATGTGGGTTTGGCTCGAGAAGATTACTTAAGTGGGTTAATTATATTAATTGCCTTGCAGCATAATCCGAAGAGAATTTGACAGGGAGCCGGCTTGTGGTTGTCTACGAAAACCACATTGTGCGAAAAGCGACGATTGAGATAGCGGCAATCTTTACATATTGATTCGCAATGATCTTCCGAATTGAAATATAGTTCAAAAGAAACAGGCGTAAAAATATTCTCTTTTGTAGAATGGCATTACCGACAAAGACAAGAGAGACTGAAACGGCCATTTCTGGCTTATTAACCGTCGTAAGCCAGTTATAGCCTACCCCGAAGTGTGAAACCCCCGAGGCTCGAACTCGCGACCTGTAAGTTAGAAGTCCATGCCTCTAAGTAAACGGGTTCGTAGCCCAGTGGTTAGAGGCGTGGACTTCTAACTAACAGGTCGCGAGTTCGAGCCTCGGGTGTTCCACACTTCGGGGTTAGATATGACTGGCTGACGACAACTAATAAGCCAGAAATGGCCATTCCAGTCTCCCTTGTCTTTGTCGGTAATGTCATTTGTCTATATCATGCGCCGCTGTGAGGCTGCTGTTTGGGCTAGAGATAGGGCCCGTAAGGCACAACGGAACAAGTGAGTTCCGTAAGAACCACCGGTGAGCGTCCCCGCCCATTCGCTTATGTGTCATTTTGGTAGATCATCATGCATCGTTTAGCTTTTATGTCCGAGAAAATTGTATTGCCAGTCTTCAGAAAACTTTCCGAATTCCGGAATAATTGTTAACCCCAATTGGGGCTGTGATTGCCTTCAAGATTTCAGACCTACCTGCTGCATATTTTCAGTATAAGGAAAATTTGACATTTCTGTACGTTATTAAGAGCGTGTCACATAGGGCGCATAAAATTTACAGAACATTTGGTCTATGTTGCATATTTTGTAAGCAGCATTGGTACATTACAACTGACAACTCGTGTAACGTTAACAATAATTCTGGACTACGTTTTCAATTTAAAAATATTAATTAAGCAGGTTTGTAATTTTAAGCTCCATGCAGCAAAATACTGTAATACTAATGTTACATCAACTACAGCGGTCAACCACGTAATATTCATTAACTGCAGACAGGCAGCTAGTAGTATACTTTAGGTTAAGGTGATAACAAACCAACAGCGCAGGTATGTTTTCCATAAGCTAGATTTGCATTTAAAAGGGCATCAAAAGTATTTAGGAAAAATGCACGCTATGTAGGCAGCCATTTTTTTAGAGAGCGTGTCTTTGATGGCAGCCTGAAAAAAGCTCATACAAAAGTCGGCCCGCCGATGTTATTGAAATATTTTAAAACTATGCTACATGATGATCAGTATTAAAACCTCACGGAAGTCGAAAACGGAAATATGGACTTTAGAACTATAGGTTGCCTGGGGCAAAATTCTAGGTAATGACTATTTTTGTGTCCTAACCTTAACCATAACACTTACTTCCAGGAACATAACCATAAGTGTAACTTTTACCATAACAGTACTCCTGAATTTATACCTACTGAGATGTATGTGGGGGTCAAATGTAATGCCGGATGTGCGTATTCTCATGCCCAACAGCCGACCTCTTTTTCGAAACCTGTTGAAATCAAAACCCGGATCCAAACTGTTTGGACACTATCTCGGTTGCAAGCAACATAGTCTAAAGCCGGATAGTTCGTTTGTTCTCTAAAACCATTAGATGTGCAAAGTCCAATTCAGTAATTACTGCTTACATCGCCTGAAAAAGAGTGGATTTTGTAATGTGAATGTCTTTCAGCTCGGTGCGCTCTAACTAATACATGATATGCGATAAGAGGTACAACGAATAAAAACTGGGACCTACACAGTGCAGTTGCTTTGATCGATTAGGACCTTCGTTGGAAAGAATCTAAAATTGCAAGCAGAAGTAAAATATATTTTGTTAATGAAAGAGAAAATTTAAAGACTAGAAGCATAGAATCGTATGCAAACTTGGGCCTTACAGAAAAACTGCATAACAACATAAATCTTTTTCCATATTATTTTGCTAAGCATTTTCTGAGCGTATTTCTGGTAAAGCCTAAGTTCTAAATGACGCGTTTCGAGAATAAAACCAAGCGGTGCGTTTTTTGAAGTCTCGATTGCGGTACCAAAATGTTGGCCTAGAACATTAGGTTTAAGCATACACAAAAGTAATAGGGATCGTTCAGAGTCCTGTGGTAGGTTTAGGGATCACATTTTTAGAGATAGAATATTTTCCCCTTTACCAAACATTTGGAGTACATTAGATTTTTAAATGCAGCTCGAAAAACATTAGTGGGCTTTAGGAAACATTATTAGTACGTATCCGTTTATAGTCGATAAAACCTCTTAGGTAAGCGTCCACGGGATTGTTTCAAAACATTCGAGAGAATCTTTTTCTCAAAACACTTTACAGTTAAAAATCAAATTATCTGCCCTCCAACCCGACAAAGGCCAGCAAAAGTATCAATTGTCAGCCTAAGACGTTATTAAATGTCCGTAGTACCGCCATCTCGCAATCAGTGAAGTTACATATGTCCCTTTTGACCGGACAGAAAGTGAATGGTTATTTGCGTGAAGCATTCCCATACGTTTTGCTTAATAGGGGAAATTAAGAGTGCTCTTGATAAAAAATGATCGACGAGGGACATATTCAGTGTAGTAGAATAGACATAACAACCCGATTCAACGTTCATAGAGAGCGTGATTTTGGTCGAAAATTTCCTAACACTCCCCACAAAACACTTATTGTCTGAGGTTTTTAAGTCGAACGGAAATCCAGCGTTGACCCCAGAGGGCAAAGGCCGGAGCGCCTGTCAGTTTTGCGAAATATAGGGTTAATAGCAGATTAACCGCCAAATGGTCCGGCAGTTGCGCTGCGTCGGGCGAAACGCGGAATTTCTTCGGCTCCTATTGCCTTGGCTATGCATAAAGTTTATACACATTAGTTTTATGGCAGTACGATGCCTAACTAAAGCCCGCTGGTGAAGTTTAGTGCACCTCTGCGATTTCCGGAATGCTGCAGGTGAATTCCTGCTAAAACAAACCAAATTGTTTTTATTATTTCAGGCAAATCAAACTGCGCAAAATACGATATTGTTTAGAGTAAACCATAATCAGTTAGTGATGCATCCAAAATAACATGATAAATCAGAGCGATATTGTTTAGAGGTAATGATAGATCCAAAACAGCACGATACCTGAGAGCCGGTAATCGTGACCGTCGGTTGTGGGAAATATAGAATTCGCCTGTTACGAATGTTCATTTGTACCCCTCAGAAAGGGGGCAAGTCTATTTGTCTCTATAAAGTACTATGATAATTTGCATAAAGGTACTAAATTAATCGCTTTAAGATTCGGCCACCTGATGATCTTTGACCAAATTAAAATGTTTTTCTACCATTAATCCTGCCTGCAGGATTAAATATTCCTAGAATCCGATAGCAGATCAGGAGAGTCTCTTGTCTTCCCTTCTGTGACGCCTGCTAGAAATTTCCCAAATGTTGTTTTACCTACGAGGTTTGATTGACGCGTAATATATTTTAAACCGGGCTCGAAATAAGCATTAGCACATATAACTTTAGATCCGAAATGCAAAATTTCAGTTTGTTTAGCCGTTTCAGATTAATATATACAGTTCGGCTAAGACACTGCCAGACGCCTATGGCGATAAAAACACATACCGTTAGGTAAATGCTTTAATATTGGTTCTGCCGAATGGTGGTAAGCCAAATAGGGACTTTAGACTACTAAGCCTGTTACAGTTAGTATGAGAAACTTTTTAATTGCCGGCGGTATGTCTTGTTGATACGCAATAAAACGTCCATTTATTGAGTATTGGCCAAATTCAAATAATTTTTTTGTGCATAAACCTCTCATTACTTCACGACAATCTGCTGTTTCGATCAAAGGTGTACTCAGGGGGCACTATAGGCGTAAAAAGTACTTACATTAAGGGACTCATTCCCGATAATATCCCACACAATTGTCCCAGCCAAAACTGAATCGGTGAAAAAAATCACCTACAAGAGATGTGCTAACTCATGGGACGTTAGCAAAATCCCTTGATCACCGGACTACTTCAGCATGTCAGCTTTCGAACAAACTTCTTTCCGGCCGCCGGCAAAAACTGTACTCTGTAAAAATGATTACTTAAGAAGTACGGCTTTTCGTATCGATTTTCGACGTCCTTCTAAATGCAACTATAAATCACAGAAAACGTGCATAGAGATATTCAAATGTTTTTTTTAAATTTGGAAGAGAATTAAGTGTTCCTCAAATTTGTTGTTTAATGAAAGGATATAATTCGTGATTAACAAAGTTTCTTATTATGAGACAATTTATGACCGTAAAATTATCATTCATCTGCCTCTGCAGTTACTCATGTTGCTTTCAAAGTTCACAAGGTGCCTTAAACCATCTGCTAAATTTTATGATCACTATATAGTCTCCTCCTAATGGCATATAAAAATTAATGATCTTCCGTACATGTAAAATATACAGATAGTAGTTTAAAAACCCTGAAGGCAAATGTAACTGCACGTCGGGCTCAAAATCATTTGGGAATAAAAACAGTTTTTTAAAACCGAATTATATTCTCTTTTTATGTATAAAAATTTGAAGAAGACGTTATTTTTTCCCAAATGTGTAAAAGACTGAATATGTTCATGCACGTTTTATATGACATATAATTGAATTTCGAAGGGCATCGAAAATCAATTAGGCAAAGCCAAAGTAGTCCTTTCTACGGAATACAATTTTTGTCGACAGCCGGAAAAAAGTCCGTTCGGAGGCCGGCATCCTTGACATTTTGCTGAATGGTGATGAATATTACAACAACACCTAAGTAATCCTTCCGAGTCCAGAAGGAGTTGCAGAATTCCGACTAACATTTCATGATTTGACACACCTGCTGTATGTCTCTGCAGCGAGGAAAATGTATTTTGGACTCTCCCAAACATATAAACAGTCTAATAATTAGGCATAAATCGCAGTGGAAAGCAAGAGAACGTTTGTTTGGTCTTCACTTTTATGTCACCACAAGGTAGCCTGTTCTGGGAAGAATTCCATGGATGTTGAAAACAGTCTCAACTCAAGTAAGCCACTTTTCCTTGTCGTCTGTTAGGAGGGCCTTGTCACCACCTGGGAGTAGGCCACGAGAACAAAACTTCACATGATCATATCTATATTTTTATCGCCCTCTGTGAGGCTTGTATATCTTGTATATATGTCACAGATCTAGTAAGGAAATTGTAAAATTCATCATTGGTTGTTGCTTTAATTTAAATTATGTTTCCAAACTCGAAAATATAGAGAGAAATGTTCGACTTTCGAATAGTTCACTTCTGGTGTGAAATACGTCCGGTGTCTCTTCATTTGTCTCTGTGTAAACCGTGTGATTTAATTTTGTTCTAGGATCACTTCTAGAAGTCTTATACTGTAACTACAGAAATAAAATCGTAGCAAAAGAAATGACATAATTCAGGCCCCCTTCAAAGATGTTCGACATACCTGGGACGGTAAAGTCTGCAAAACTTGTCTGGTAATGGTCGTAACTAATGACCGACTTTGTGCATGTGGCATCTTGACAATGGAAGTCAACCAAACAACTCAAAACGTCAGGATTATAACAATATCTTCTTCAGCGTGGCATTTTTCCTTTAAAAGTAACAAAGATTTTCGAGGTGAAATACGTTTGAGTTTCAGACAAGGGGTATGTAATTCCCATGAGTGGCTGTTCAAAAGCCTACCCTCCCACCTTATTTAGATAGATGTGGTTCATAACGGTTTGCCTGGCTACCGGTCGCGAAGCGGGTTATACAATACGCAGTTTCTCACCTTCTTTAGTGTTAATGACGTTAAAGGTGCCCATATCGTGCTCAAAGTTGGGGTAATGTTTAGGCCATATCTATTCTTAGGACTATAGTTGCCAGATTTGGGTTATGGTCTTGATTAGGGTTGAGACTGGGATTGGGATTTTTTTAGGGTTGGAGCTTTAGGACTAGGATTGGGATCAGGGTCATAGTTAGATTTTTTGGATTAGAGATTAGGGTTGGTTTAGGGCTAACGCTATGGTATAAAACCCTGGATTAAGGCTACGGTTACGTTCGTGTTTGACTTACATATTTACAGGATAGGAGTTAGGTTTTCGGCACGACCGCGGTAGCCATTGGTATCGCAGTTAACTGCACTTTCCCCAGTGAGGTTACATGTCGGAACTACACGTAAACTTTCAAAGGCACATTATAAATATCATTTGCAGGACCTTGGTGATTGTCAGAGGGAACAGCGGAGTTCCATCATGCAAAGGTAATATGAGTACGTTTGAGATCACCATCAGCACTCAAACTGTGTGTAGCATTCAAAAGCGATAGTTTATCTGCGAAAATATATCTGATGACTTCATGATGATTTACGCATCTCTGCACATGTCCAAATTAATACTTTCTTTCGGAAACAGCGTTTTATAAGTGCATAACAAAGGCACAAATGGTAACTATTGAGCTGGTCAGAGGCCCAGTCTTACGTTGCATGTGAGTTTAGGATTAAGGGCTTACAAGCAGTATACTTTCCATGTAAAGAGAAACGCACACTTCTTAGCGTCCTTGGAAACTTTCGTATGGGGACTGGTAAATTCTGCAGTGGATGCTATGCACTTCAGAAGAGGCATCAATAAAAGTACAGATATGATTCTATCCGAATGTATGTCACACTGTCTTAATGAATCTTAGAACTCTAATCCTTTTCAACTGAAGGACAGCCTTTCAGGCTGACACAGAACCTCTTGCGCGACTAAGAGTTTACTGAGTCGGATAAGTGAGATATCATTCGGAAATGTAACCACCGAGGCTGCCCTGTTGCATGATTAATGTTTGATAGACGTTTTGGCAGACTTGGAATAATTCTTGATGACCCAACTGTGAAAAACTCGGTGCCACGGTGGGATTCGAACCACACAGTAAGGGAAAGGCATTAATACAGCCAACGCTCTATCCACTTGAGCTTCGAGGCCCCGCCAAAATGGTAACATCACATTTGCGCGACAACTGATCTTTTGCCCAAATTAGGCTCCTGACCGGCCACTTCTATCTGATTCTAGTTAGCCCTGGCTTATTTTTGTATTTAATTTTTGATTTACTTTACAAAGATTGGCACGTAAGCTACGCTGATACTCTTTAATTTAGACAAAGGGATTCCCCTTTCGTTTGAAATTGTGGCGGTCAAGCCGAAGTTTTGGCGTAACCGAACTATTTCCTCTCCTTTTATTACTTCTTGAAAACATTTCGCTTAAAAGGGAGTTGTTCAATGTAGCATTGCAAATATTATCACATTTTTAAACATCACGCCTTCATTCCTAATAAGGGCCAAGCCAAATAAGTGTCTTAAATGTTATGCGGCAAATTCATCTGTATCAGTAAATTTTCCTTTTAATTTTGTTTGGATTTTACTGTCGATAACAACTAACTTATTAACAAAACAACAAAATCTGTGCTGTAATGGCATTTTCATATCGGCATATACAACCTGGACCTTTTACCGAGTAACGAGTGGAATGTGCAGCAACTTCAATCAAAAAGACATGCAGATTGTTTTATGAGTCAAATGAAAATTCTTTAAGCAGTGGTCTCCGAGATAAATGTTTCATAAAGCTTTTGGCCTTGTGTTACGTTACTGGTCATTATCTTCTGAGACAGCCTAAAATGACACTTATGTTGTAAGTCTTTGAGGTCGAGCTCCTTTGCTGATCGCTAACAAGCAGCAAAAAGTCGTGTTTGCTAAATAACTTTAGTCCAGTATTATAAGTACTTGTATCTCGAGATTAAGACTGTTTGCACGCTTTCTTCAAATTCTATATAACAAAGGCCACGTGCTCGTGATTTTTTGAACGGACGGCAAAGAGAGTTTATGTGTGATTTTTACGGACATAAGAAGAATTTGAAAATGAATTTCATGCTTGTAGTTTGAAATTAGACCTCTTTCGCAAAGGCCTTCTTAATACGAGCAAAACGAACCTTGCAGTATGTAACAAGGCGCTTGCAGAAAGAAAGTACAACTTTAAAACATTTATCATTGCATAAGTGTAGAATAGTTGAAATCGAACATGACAGTTCGACCATCGGTTTCGATGATGTCCACCGTGTGCCCCACAGTTGCAACAGCAATGGGAGCAGGGACGGTGACTTACGCAGGGGTTTATAGTGCCGGTAGACTTGCGTAGTATCTACCTACACTCTCTCCTCCTCCCTCGCCCGAGCCCGGTGTCAAGACAGAGTCAAGAAGACCGGTGAAATCGAACATATGAAAATAAATTCAAATTGAGTTTTCGTTCGGTTTTCTTCCTTTTTGGTCTCGACGAATAAAACCACAAACGTTTAGTCGGGCTTTATGATATTCGATCACGTTTCAATATTTTGCTTATCGTCCAAGACATGTTATCTTGAAAAAATTTCATAAGCGGTGGATTCGGTCAGAGGCCAAAGATACGGACAGGAAATGCGCCTCCGGTTGCGATAGAAAAAAAATTAAACAAATAAACTGCATGCGTAAACCAATCCGTCGCCGAAACCATTGGGAAACACCGGCAAACAGTATCTTCATACAAAGAATGCACAAATACGCACTGAAAACAAGATAATACTGGATTACGTAGCATTTTGCACATGTCATAATTAGAGTGACTGTGTTCAAATTCGATTTTCATGAGCCCGCGTTTTGTAAGTGCATGACAAATGCGCATATGGTGGTAACAAAGACAAATACCGGATAATTTGACAGTCGTTTTCGGGGCGCTCCACAGCAGGCTGAGAACAAGAACAGCGACTTGCACGTGAGTTAGTTAATAAACGTAGGAAATTTGCACTACATCTACCGAACTACCACCCGCCCCCCCACCTGGACCCAGTGGAGTCTGGAAGATGGTGGGCGGGAGTGGACGCAAGTGGCTGACAGGACAAAAGCCCACACTCACGGTTACGATCGCAGCCTTTTGTCCCAGGATTTTGCGCAATAAAAAAGCGGGAAGGCTTGGATCTCAACTGGTGTGGCGTAAGCCTGCACGCCGGTTGTGTCGTCACTGTCTCAATGTTGACATCTGCTATGGGTCCGCATCTCCAATAACGCCTGTTGGAACTCGATCTACCTCTTACGTAGGTTCTGCACATTTATCGCTCGGTACCTTCTAGCAAATTTATGAACGTCAATCAGAAAAGTATTCTGTGGAGTTGTAGAAGGGCAGCCATCATAATCGGTCTGGCGTCATTGTTAAGGCCCTCGCTGTCCCAAGGACATTCACCCACTTGCCGTGAGCCGTTCCAGACGCACCGACCTGAAGTCACACGACCGACAGCTCGGGAATACCTGCGTCAGCACAGCCGTAGCTGCTCATGAGGCCACTTGAACCCACCGCCCCCCTGCAACCACAACCTAAACCACTGGGACATCACCCCTCGGCAAATGCGACACACACTGACTGGACACCACTTGAGCTTGGCTCACGAGCCTACAAAAGCGGTTGCCATCACTATCCCAGGGACTCTCAGGCCAGACTGGACGCAGTCAATACCAGCCCTGGCTTCACCAGTGGCCACTGCCGCCTGAGGGGACAACTGCGGGTTCTGTGCACAAAAAACCCCTCATTGTGGTGCCTTTTGTCTTCTCCTTACGACTTGGAATTCGACCTGATTGTTGTGGCGCACTTACTCTCACCGTTGTGCCGCTGCATAGTTCACATATTGCAGAGCGCATAGAGAATGTAATCTCCTAACTTTATTTGCATGCGAAGAAAAAAACAGTACAATCTACCGTGAAAGTAAAAAAAAATTTTTTTTCTAAAGGCCACATGAACGGTTTCCCGGCTTTCGTTTAAATATCAGCCACGGCACAATGAGTTCATCAGTGATTTGTATATGGACATTTTTCAATACGACGTAAAAATAAGCAGCAAAAAATGGCATTGGGAAACTTGCGAGGACCTTGTTGCAGAAAAGGCCATGACAGGAAACGGAATTCGAGGTACCGCAAGACGTTTGGGCTTATTTGGAGTAATCAGAGCAAGGGGTCAGTCGTTTATGCTGTCTTGAAAATCGTCACGCATTCGGAAGTAAAAAAAATCATCTTTTTGTGCCACTTCGGAAGAATCGACGCCGAAATTTTGCTTGACGTTAAGGTGATAAGCGGATATATGGTCGGCCGTCGAGACACCGGCCGCATCTATTCGTCAGTGCACCAAAAAGTACAGCAGTTGACCAACTTCAGATATACAGGAGGTGGACTAACTTATGCAACGTCAACTGAAATTCCGAAATGTGCTTTGTTTCGAAAAGAATAATTAAATAAGGCAGAAAAACTAATCATCGTGCAGCATATATCTATAATAATTCAGTTACCTCAGAATGCCGGCTTTCGCACGAAATTCTTTCCGGTTTCATGCAAAACTAATCTCTGTAAAAATGACTACGTAAGTAGCATGCATTTGTCTCACTGATTCTCGATGCCTTTAAATATTCAACTGTATTTCATGGAAAACATACATAACAATATTTATTCTTTAGTTCATTCGGTGGAAAATAAAGTCTTCTTCCAATTTCATACTCAAGGGAAGGGTCGAATTCAGTTTTATAAAACATCTCCAATTCCCGAATAATTTTGAACCCCGACCTGCATTCACACATGTATTCAGGGATTCCAAACTAAAAGCCGTATATTTCCCGCGTACGGAATACCGTGCATTTCTCTGTGGTATGAGGAGAAGGCCATATGTGATTCATAAAATTTTGCAGTGGATTCGAGCTATATTGTTAACTTTACTAGCGACATTGGCGAATGCGAATACATGAGGTTTTCTGTACGGCAATTTCACTGTATTAAAAATCTCGAAATCGTAAGCTTTTTGAAACCAAATTACACCCTTTCTTTGAGTACACTATGAAGAGGAGACGTCATTTGCTACGGAAAGAGCAAGAGGATGACTACTTATATGCCTGTTCTCTATGAACTATAATTGAATTTTTAAAGAAATCGAAAATCAATGAGGAAATGCATGCTACATAAGTTGTCGTTTTTTACAGAGTATAATATTGCATGCGACAGGGAAGAAGTTCGTTCGAAGCCTGGCACCCTGAGGCAACTGAATTATTACGAATGTATGATGCATGATGGCTAGTTTTCCAGCCCCATTTAACTAATCTTTTCGAAACCAAAATACATTTCGGAATTTTGGCTAACCTTTCATGAGTTAACCTACTCACTGTAATTTCACTTTATTTCCACTTCTATACTGTCAGAGTTTTTTCTCTTTTAAAGAGCTGATAGGAGGCACTTGTACTATGTTGTCAGTTATCACAGAAGTGAATACAAATCTAGCAATCATGGCTTATTCCTGATTCTCGAAAGTGTCATATCACCACTGCGTCCCTCATTTGGTTTCCCAATACCTAACTCCTCAAAAAACGTCCTGGGACAATACAGTGCACTGAAAACTGTTCCACCCGACTCGCTTACCGAATCGCATGCTCCCTCTTGCAAGTCTTCCAATTCCTTACAAGGAGTTTGTCGTGCTGGATTGCCTGCTGACTGTATAGCTACTGAGATGTCAACGTTTCTTGAGAACTGCAACGAAAGCATCTGCTGCTGGTGTCTGTGCTCCATTGAACAGCTTGCTGGTGAAGGCGTGTCCGCCGAAGTCTGTCGTCTGCGGCCATCGGGAAAGAATGCGTACGGAGTCCTAGGGGACTCTGGTCCACTCTGTGGAAGGAAAACGTCGTCGTTCTGTACGTCGCTACCCTGGGAGGGCAAAGTTCCGGGAGTAGAGCATCCTCCCGACAGATCCTCCGAAAGCGTGTTCTTCTTCCGCTGTTGGAAAATAGGTGTTAAAAAACAGGGCTGAGTTCAAAAATTCGGGCACGACACACATAAGTAAACCAGCCTAGATGTTAGATGATTGTGTTCAGAGGCTCATGACTTAAAAACGAAATTCCGAAATATTTTGTTTTTTGACATGCATACATATATATATATATATCCCAAGGGGATTTGGAGTATGATCAAAGAGCAGTACAACCCATCCACAATATATGATAGCATCAAGGTTTTTTCAAAAATATACTGGATAAGGGTCTGGTGAAGGCTTCCAAATATCTGTGGCATACTTTACTTATATATATGTAGGTTTTAGTCCAGCACAATTATTTCGGTATGTGATTTCATCTTAGAAAGGCTGGGTCGTCTGTTGTAGCCGGTCTGGTGCATTATCTACAATGACTTCAGCTCAGAGAGTTGAAACGCGATCGTTATAGACACTTAAAATTTATTTTTCTAATTTTCCTGCGTTATTTCGGTTGATTATGCCAATTCATTAACCCTTTTTCACCCGAAAAACGAATTTACCAATTATCTATACTTATTTTGCCATTCCGCACATAATCCCCGCCTGTAAACTCCTATTACCGCCCTTCCCGTAAGACAGGAAATTTTGGCTGGTCGTATATGTCTGGGGTCCTTCACCCGATCGCTGTCAAACACTGAGATAAAGATGGGTTACGACCCACAAAACCACACGACGAACAAATAGTGTTTGCCAATTTTGGCGGTGGCTAGTGTACTTGCTAGAAATAAGTTCCTTTTGATAAAAGTGAAATTCCCTCATAAGCAAAAATGTCCAATTGGCTCAGCATTGACCATCACGAGTAGGCAATACAGTTGTGTAACACAACTTTGAGGAAGTTGATAAAACGTTGTTTCGTATTCCACTGCGTAACAGGTAACAATTAAGATTCCATTTTAGAAACAAGCGAAGTAAGAGAGTATTTAAGGTGCAACAATTCAGCAAAATGCACATTGTCACGTTTGCCTTTTATACTACAGCGGGCTATCGGTTTCTTCTGTGTCCTCTTGAGTTTTACATCACAAAACACGTGTCGGTACACCTTAATAGGACCCCAACTGTAGTATCATCAGCAGCAAATTACGTGGGAGCAAATGTGTCTAAAGTCGATTTAGCGTCATATACAAGCGAGAACCATTATTCAGTTTAGGTTATTTTTGATTATTTGTCAGGAAGCTGATAAAAGATACGCCTTTCTTTGATTACAGTGATTTACAAAAATGCGTCGACCTTCAACTAACTGCCTATTGTGCGCTGGTGGTTGCCTGGGGGGGACGCTTCAACAAGAGAAGCACCTACATTTCAGTGATAGAACGTACGCAGTCACCTGTAAGTTTTAAAAAAACGTATGCATGCGAGGTTTCATTTTTGATAAGTCGACTGCGTTGGCCACGAAGTTAAATGCAGAACACCGTGACGCTTAACATTGCTTTGATGGATACGTCGCGCACAGTGAATAATATAAAAACAATTCTGACAGTTTTTAACGTTAGGAGGCCATAGTTAGTCTGACGTTAGTGTGGAATGCGGGTATATGAAGTCGAGAAATCATCTTTTCAGTAGACTGTTTTCAAACGAACATTCCATCATCTTTATTTCTTAAGGTGAGACCGTCACGTCTGGAAAAACTATAGTTAAATAAATATCTTTGCTGACTACTAACAGTAGAGGACATATCCTGCTATCTTTTTCCGAATGCTGCGCGAGGGTTTACGCTATCAGTATAATTACTTAATGTGATGTGTGCCCTTGGTGGGAATCCATTTCGTTAAAATATGCTCAGTCCCGAAATTTGTGATCATTTTCTAGCAAAAACTTTTGTCGCTCTCAAAGCCGCCTGCCCTGGTTTTTTTAAACGACCATAAAACTATCTTATACCCACGGGTCAGGGTTACAAGTGTACTGAGGCCTACTGCTTTTGACTAAATATAGCCAAGTAATATGTATATTAAACAAGAACTTCGGATATTCTGAATGTAGTCAATTTTACGAAGATTTTGCTGTGTTTTCTGCGCAACCGTCCTTTCAATCGCAAATGCTTCTACGACCTTTATCGTGATTATAAAATCTTAGTAGTATACGCTCAAAAACTCCAAATGTTTTTCAAAAAATCAATGCCAACTTTGCCTGTATTTTTTCCTGCACAACCAGAACTGACCTTTCAGCGATGCAGGCCTTGCGGTCTACATGCAAGTTACGAGAGGTTAGCCTACTTACAAGCACCATGCACGAATAACTTTCATCCCTGCGAATACGGAGACCATTCAATTCCTTCAATAAGCATACATAGTATTTAAAACGCAACCCTTTGCGACAGTGAAAATGTGGTTACGTCAAAGACGAGGCATAGGATTGTGTAAGGAAAAAAGTTGCCCTAGTGACAGATAAAAATACTCCATATGAGACTGCAATTATGACAAGAAATAAAACGGCCAGCTGTGTGAATACTAAAATATATATGCACTATTTTGCCTATTAAATGATAAGCTTCTGTTCCATGGACACAGTGGTATTCAATGCGTACATTGTAGCAGACAGCAGACAGGAATTACGTTGCGCATTTCCCAAATAAACAAACATAATTTCAAATATATTGATGAAAACTAGTAAATGTAACAGATCACTAGCATGCTGTTTCACGACTTATGTCATGCGTAAACACTCATTTGGAAAGCGACTCTATCAAGTTGCCATCATTTTGTAACACAAACATCTGCACATCCTTGGTGATTTTGTGAGGACATGCGTTAAGCGCGCGCTTAAAAGTTTCTTTTACGATTGTCGTATATTTCTAGTCTTTCCAAACGATAGGTGTCCATCAGCATTGTAGAACCCATGAGGTTAAGTAGGTAAGACGAAATACGCAGCTCTGTCTCACCGCACTTGTCCCGACAAAGGAGGCGATTTCGTTCTCTATTCTGCTGGCTTTCATGTTGTCCTCTACTTATTAGTTTCCAGAGCCCATTGCGAATTACGATGTTGATGCTGGCTTTCGTGTTGCTCTGACCCTGTCCAAGTATCAATGCGAACCCCACGATGAATATTAAATTCCTCAGTGCTTTCAGAGTCGATTTCGAATAACGGAACCAATATCCCTAGGGTGATCGATGTAGGTCGTGTGGAAGCTAATCTTACTAACTTAGCATTTTTCACAATGTTGTCATTCGAATAAAGGCCATGTTGATTTTCCCGATAAATTCCCGGGACACATATTCAGTCGTTCCTTCAAACTTAAGGTGAACTGATGAAGAGAAATCGGGCGAATATTTTGTCCAATTGAGGAAGCAATGCCACTGTGAGTGCCGCCTATCTACTGATTTTTTTCGTCGCTTGTGAAGGTACAAAAAGGCGGCTTCTTGGAAGTAGTACGAGACTTTTCCATGGTTCCACATTTGATGAAATAGCGAAAGCAAAATCAGAAGTCCTCGATTAGACTTCTTTTGGGTTGCACTCGCTTTTATTGTGCACGGAAGGAAGGCGATCAGGATCAACATTAATTTTCTTTGCAGGAGTTTTTTAATGAGTTCATCGTAAACTGAGGATAGGCATACCTAAACCTCACTACTCAGTTCTGTAGGATCTGCAAATTCCCAGAAATGTTATCAGTCACGCCAAACCTGCACTGCAGCACAATGCCCATGGGCCTGGGGCCTCAGATAAACTCGATGCTGCTCAGATGACGTCAACGTTCGGGGGAGGGTTCATCGTTACAGTGCTCATCCTCCTTGATGCTCTCTCTCCCTTAGCGGGGAGGGGGGGGGCGTGGATGAATTTATTTTCACGTCCCTGATATAACTAAGTGGTGATAGCTCAAGCCTTCTGTTCCGCACATCATCTTCGTAACAAACGTATCACACCACTCTCACAACCTCCAGACGACTACTTAGTCCGGCAGTTGCCAGAGAGACAAAAGCAAATGCGGAGGAGATAATGGAGGACAGCGTCGTTTATGGGGGGGGGGGGGTTAGTCCCGAGAAGACATGTTAAAATACTCAATCCAGATGAGTCAATGTTGCCGAGAGCACTAGTTGCATGTGAGAAATGTGTACGGCTCGCGGGTCGTAAGGGTTGCATGGCTGACATTTCGGACGGTTTGGTGGTTCTACATTATCAAGGCGTTTTGTTCAGAAACTGACCAGAAGTTATATTAAACAGCCGAATTACTTAGCGATTGACTGATCAATTTTTTTCTTCTTTCGTTGACTTAGCCTTCTAGTCGTTGTTTACCAATCTTGGCTGTCTTTTTTGATTGTTTATTTAAAATCCTGGTTGATATTTTACATGAAAGGCTTTGAAAATGAGGAGCCGGCTAATCCTCCAAAACGCCAGCCATGCAATTCCTCTGACCTTAGTCATCGATAGGTCGGAGGTAGTTGCTCAACAGGGATGGGCCTTTTGCACTGATACACACCTATTGCTCATACCACCATGCCGCAATTTGCTGACTAACCTTGCATTAACTTTTTAAGTTTATGGAAAAACACTACGCTCCGATAAAAAAACAGAGCATTATTTTCTTGCAGTCATACCGGACAAAGTGCAAAAAGGCCGATTGCTTAACCTCAATTACTGGCCTCGGGGTTTGTAAAAAATATATCTGAAATTAATCTAAGGACATAGTCTAAACATTTGCCATTCATTAATATAAAATAGGAGTTAATTTAGTGCCATTCCTATGCCAGTTATCCTACGACAAACTTCTTATAATGGTATTGCATGACGATAGCTTTCCTCAAAGAAAGTTTTCATGATGTGATAAATTAAAACAGGCTCTAGGAAGTTAGCAAATTAAATAATTCTGTTTGTACAAAACGGGGTTTCAAAAAAATGTGCAACCGACGGGAACCACGAAAATGAATCCTACTTCCTTTCTTAAACGGACGCACGACGACTCTCATGACATGCATATAGACTTGCAGGAGTTAAAACACATTGCCCATAGCTGCGGGAACAAGAACTGTTGTATTAAAAAACCGTTAGGTAACAAATGTTATAATAAACGAAAAAGGAAAATGGTCCAGCACCGTACCACTTTGTTTTCTTGTTCTGAACTTTTGATCTTGTGCAGGGGTCGTGAAAAATATTATTCGCCAAAAAGCTTTTCTACTAAAATCTCCAATGTGTAATAAGACCCCATGAAAACTCAAAAAATGATATACGATATTTAGCAACGATTCATAAAGGGCAAGGTTGTTGAAAAGTTCTCCTAAGCCCGACCATAAGCGAATACGTTTTAGGGTTTAACGGGTCTATTTGATGGTGTTAACGCGAATCTTCTTTCCTATTGTTTCAGTTAAAATAGGACTATCGTCATTTGTTGGTGAGCTGATAGCTGTTGTAAAAAGAACATATCTTGCATTGCATTGCATCCCAGTAACTATGGTTTCCTTATGTATTAATCCAATGGTTTGCCGTCAAATCCTCCAAAAATGCCATTCTTAATTGTCACTAGCTACATCAGTCTGAGAAGTAATCAATAGTAACTGTTTCTTGTAAAACGAAAGTTTATACAATAACATATATTAAAGACCGACTGGTTAGGTTAAAGGCGCATTCTGCTCACCGGATTCGCAAAACCAATCGCGCCAATTTCTACCATTTCCTCCAAGCTGCCATCCTTTTTAATCGTCATTGTCGGTGCTGAAACTCCACGCACGTGCAAAGGCTTTTGGTCTACAGAATAGCATGATTACATGTATAATATCCTTAAACGTTTTTTTATAATTAAGCGCAAATTTTGGACAAATTCAGACGTTTCATTCATATTTTAAAGCCTAGTCAAAATTTGCCATATTACAAAACTAAATAAAAAATGCTGAAAATCTTCCCCAACTCAAATCGTGAAGTCCTCTTGTGAAAAAGATAAAATTGTGGGCTTTTACTAGCTTGTTCGGAGCTTCCACCTAAAAAATAGTTTATCAACCGTAATCTTTGCCGTCATTAAACCCAACGCGATAAATTAACCTCTGATTTATCAAATTACAGCAGGTAGGCTAACTCATGAAATGCCAACCGAAATTTCGAAATGTGCTTTCGTTTCGAAAAGACTAATTATATAGGGTCGTAAAACTAAGCATCACGTAGCATATTTCCATAATAATTCATTTACCTCAGGATGCCGGCTTTGGGACGAACTTCTATCCTGCTGCATGCAGTATTGTACTTAGTAAAAAACGATTACTTAGATAACATGCATTTTTCTCATTGATTGTCGATGCCTCTTAAAATTCAATTATATCTAGTAGAAAACATGCATATAAGTATTCATTCTCTTGCTTAGTCGATACCAAATGACGCCGTTCATAGAACGTTATGTGTCTGCATTTACCAATGTAACTAGTAAAGTTAATAATATGGCTCAAATCCACTGCTGGATTTTATGAATCCTATATTGTCTCCTCCAAATAACATAGTGGAATGTACGTCTTTCCGTACGCGGGAAATATACTGCTTTTAGTTTGGAAACCCTGAATGCATGTGTGACGGCAGGTCGGGGTTCAAAACTATTTGGGAAGTGGAGACGTTTAATAAAACTGAATTTGACCCTTCCTTTGAGTATAAAATTGGAAGAAGACTTAATTTTCTACCGAATGAGTAAAAACACAAATACTGTTATGCGTGTTTTCCATGAAATACAGTTGAGTGTTTAAGGGAATCGAAAAAAAATGAGACCAATGCATGCTATTTATTTTTTACAGAGAGATAGTTTTGCATGCAGCCAGAAAGAATTTCGTGCGGAAGCCGGCATCCTGGTGTAACTGATTTATTCTAGATATATGCTGCACGATGATTAGTTTAACGGCCTTATTTAATTAGTCTTTCCGACAAGAAGCACATTTCCGGATTTCAAGAGTTAGCTTACCTACTGTACGTTGGTAAGTAGAACTGGCCATACGAAATTCCGAAAAATGTCTTTAGAGATTTGACGTGTGATCGCATTGTGTTGTTTCATTTTGCAATTCTTTTGAGCAGATGTCAAAAGGGTTGGCCGCTGTTCGATGCGACTCGTCACACTGCTAATTAGTTGGTTGCACACTACTCATACAGACGTTAGTATATTTCTGATTACCCAAATAGCAACTTTATGAATAAAGTTTATAAAAAACAGTTTTCATATAATTGCTGCTCGGTTATTGCCTTTACATTTGCATGTTTTTCGGTCGCAAGCTTCCTAGTCACGCATATTCACAACAAGTAGGCAGATAGTGGATATACCTGCGAACACAACGCCAAAGCAGCTTACGTCGGCGTCTACGCCGATGGCATACAGGTGTTTTGGCCAATCGACTGGATGCCAGTGTCGCGCAAATGAGACAGGGAATTCCCTGTAGAATGTCGCTGTTGGTAACTTTCAAATGTCAAATGGTTACTTCCACCAGTACTTAGCAAATACAGCCAAGTGCTGCGTAATCGTATGGCTTGTCTGCAAATCACAGGATAAAAATAAATAAATGCTTCTGATTGCCCATTTCTTCTCGGCTGCGCTTACTGAGAATGGTGATTGTATCTTAATCAGTGACTTGGTGTGGTACTTTTATTAAATGAGTTCATTGCAATTTAATCTGATAAGTTCGATTGGTGGTGCAGTATGCTGCCTCGCACAAATTGCCGAAAATATTATGTAAACAAAAAGAGCTTCTTTACTTAGCTCTTGTTATCCTCTCAAATGTATGCCAAGACAGTTCTATCAGGCTTTAGAGGCCAAACGTACCTTGTTAGCATGCAATATCCCCTGCGCAGAATTCTATTCTGTCTTCTAGGTGTTTCGTTTTGTCATTAGGACTACTGGCCACAACAAAAAGGAGGACGGAAGCGAACACTTCTGCCTTACCCCTCATAATGGCGAACATTAGATGATCCCAATCACATAATGATTAACATTTAAGGTAGTCCCGCGACTCCGAAGTAAGCCGAAGTTCGGCGCTTAGCTAGCACACCGAATACCCACACACGGGGAACTGGTAATCACACGCTTGAATTTAACTCAGGTGATAGTTATTTATCGTTTTATTGCATAATTCATACGATTGCCAACCTGGCTCTAATTATGAAACTCGTCGTCAGTTTTTGTTTAGTCAAAGTTTCTAAAATTATGTTACACTGAGCATAATATTTTCCAACTTAGAGTTCTACGTTTTCGTATTGCAGTCATGAATTCCCTTAAAGTTTGTAACAAATAAACTGATTCTGCGTGCGATTCATTATCATCAGCATTCAGGCTTTCGCATATCATCATCTCGCTGGCTCAAATACCTGACTGAAGACGGCTGCAAAAATGATACTTCATCGGCATCTTCCTATCATTTCAATCATTGTAGGTTAAATAGACATGCAGCCAAAGCCTGTCATAAAATACTAACCCATATGGTTCTTCTCCAGAGAACTCCATGGATGCACGGTGGCATGTGGTCTCAGCTCTAAGGCGGACGATTGGTATGTTAATCGAGGCCTGTGTTCGTAAGAACTGCTGGTAAGTGAAAGCATTGAGTGCGGCTGTCGTCGTATGGCGGCAAGAAAACGCTTGGGATTCTGCAGCGCCAACTGGATATCCGCTTGCATTTGCTGAATATCCTTCAATTCAGCCAACCAAACATCTCGAACCGGTTGAGACCCCGGGTCGAAAATGAAGACAGCGTCTGAGCCGGGTGATTCGTCTGACACCGCAAACCACAGACGATCTGCATTGTCAGCGGTTGACGCAACGAAGGGGGAGCATGAACACAGATTTTCGGCGAATGGGAGCGGCGAAAGAGGTGAACGCTTGTCAGTCCCCCCTAGCGCCTCGCCAAACAGTGGTTCTAAATCCGGGGTGGTGCTATTGCCGCTGTTAACTGGGGATCCCGGAGATTCAGGGTCCTGAAGTTCTTTATCCGACTCCGGGAAGGAATAGCCAATGAATCGAAACTTACTGAGTTTCCGGAAATTTCTCTGTCTTCGCAAAAGGCTGTTATACTCATCAGTAGCAGCGTGGAATAGGAAAGACTCGGAGAGGAGATTTCTGACGGAAAGTTCGGAGGCAAGCCAGTGAGGCTGCAGAAGTTAAAAGTGCGATGCCTGTAAGGACTACTTATTTAAGCCCGTACAATCAAAAAATACTTATTTAAATAAGGTGGTACCGACAAAGACAAAAGTGACTGGGGTGGCCATTTCTGGCCCAGTGGCCGTCGTCAGGCAATGCAATTCAACTTTAGGTTTGAGGGAACATAAGGTTCAAACCTCGGTTCTTTTGGTTCTTGAGCATGAGTAAATCCAAATCTCTAGCCATTGAGCCATGAGATTGTTGCCCTGTCGATTGTGATTGCGCATATTATTTATGGTGAAGGGCGCTCGTACGCCGTTCGAGCCTCCGGTTCTCTCAAACCTGGCTTTCGGGAAAACTGACTAAAAACAACTATCATGCCAGAAACGACCGTCTAAGTCCTCTTTGCATTTGTTGGTACTAACGTGTCTACACATAACGCCGATGCCAAAGCGATGGCCTCCGAGGGTTCTAGATTGAGCGCCTAGCCACAAGGAGACGAGCACGTTCATTAATCTGATTGCTGAGTGCTTCGGCACCAAAGATAAACGATTACGCTTAATAGTAACTGCTTACTTTATTGCGTGGTGTTCAAGAGAAAGGGGTTACGTTTGAGACAGCATGTTTGGTGATGCAAAAGTTAATAGAAATAACATGACAGCTTATCAAAAGTTCAGAAGAATATAAACCTTCTTACGGAGGACACAGAAGTCATTGTGGTAGCTACATGCACTGAAATTTTTAAAAGCACATTTAGTACTGCTGACTGATGCCTGCTTGTTATGCCAAAAACACAGGTTCTGACGCCATTGCAAAGGGCGTTGCCTTCTTAAGGCTGGAGAACTATTGAAAAGCGCTTACTGTCGAGATACTCATTAGTATCTTAAACAAGTGATTTATATCTTTTTATCTACCTCGTAGGGCTGGTTTATATTCTCCATCCTACCAATAGTAGTCGTCTTTTTGAACGTACTTGTTATCCTTATTCTAAACGATAATTCGTATCATCAAGATTTATCTCTTCTCTTGCATATTTTCTAACTTTTAGTTTGCATTCTCAACTGCAAATTTCCGTACTTAGAGTAAGTGGCCTATCTCAAGAAACGCCAACTGCTATTAGAAATGCCTTAACGATTAGAAAGAATTACTCAGGCATAGTTGCAATATTTAAAATTGTGCAAAGATATTAAAATCTCGCAAGGATTTTGGCTTCTGAACTCACATCTAGTCTGTCGACTGCAAAACCTACAGTCCCGATAAACGACCTATTATGGACCATTGATTTTCCCATTGCTTCTCTATGTCCTTATAAATTCAAATACACTTTTAGAAAAGATGCAATTAAATAATCTTTCTTTTGCTCATTTCGTAGAGCATTACGCACTTTTAAACTTTGCACTCTAACAAAAAGTGACTAGTGATTCTAAAACAAAGTTATAACTGTAAAATGTTTTAGGATAATGGAATTTCCCTTCAAAAAGCTTTATATATCTCCGTTGATAAATGGTCCTTTTGAACTAAGAAACATGGTTAAAATCCATAACAGAACTTAATGAGCGCTATAAAAAGTCTTTTAAATCGCTGACGAAGAATGTGAAGTGTCATCTGTACAGAAAGCTTACAGCCTGGCCTTTTTAAATTCTGGTCGAAGTTCAACTGCATGTGGGGTTTTAAATTACTCGGGGATCAAAACGTTTTGGAAACAAAAGATACCATTTATTCGCGCAAAACTTGGCGTAGACGTGATTTTTTGCCAAATAAATACAACAAAGAGTGTTTCTAGCGTTTTTTAACAAAATCTTTCTTGAAACACAAACCTCGAAAATTAGTGGGAAATATCCTACTGAAACATTAATCGCTTTTTATCGGGCACGCTTTTTGCAGGAAATAATAATAAATCTCATTCCAAATTCCGCGTCCTCGCATAACCGAACTATTCTAGAATTATGTTGTTCAGTAAACGGGCTGTGCCCGTTTTTGTGTTCTGCCAGAGCGGGGGCCACATAATACATCTCTTATAGTATTGCATAAAACGTTTAAGGAGCATACGCCGTGAAAACTAAATACGATTATTGTTTCTGTCCGAACCTTAGTGACATTTCCAGTTCACAAGTAATTTTTATTAAGAGAAAGCCAGTCGCGATTTTATTGGGAAATCGAAAGTTTGAGAATTCCCACTTTTCCTTGGGTAGCATTTGTGAGACTGCTTATATACTATCACTTTGTAGAAAGACGCTTGGGTCAGACCACAATTAGCGCTTACTTGACGGCACCTAGATTTACGGTCTGTCAAAACAACTTAGATAATCAATACGTCTACGGACACTATTGCGTTAAGAAGTAATTCTTCCCAGTTTTAGTGATTTTTTGCTGCAGATAGACCTCAGAAAAATAAACATTTTCGATGGGGCCGAGTCCCATTTAAGTCACGAACTGCATTTGCTAGTAGTGAGGAAGAATTCAGGAAAACTAGCCCCTTATTCTAGTCAGTATCAGCAAAAGACAGAAAAACTGCTCCATGATGCCGCAAATAGTAACAGGGCCTTGCTGTAGAGCATCACTTTGTGACGCTAGTCTGCATCCTTCACGCTCACTGCGCAGATCTCGACACATAATTTGATTGGAAGATTTTGGCGCAATGCTTACAGTCCACTTCACCTTGAGTACTAATCATTCAAGATTCCACGTGGCGGTAAAGTTGAAGACGGACTGCGTTTTCCCCTCGACAGTAACTAAAAGAAAATGGGCTGACAGCGCCTAAGAGGCAATTGATGTTTGCATACTCTGGACTTGTGAGTTTGCTGCGCTTCTATTCTACAATCGATCGGCCACTCGTCGTGCGAAATGTGACAGTTAACATTAATCGTTTTGTCTGAGTCCAGTTAATCCTTAGGTATACGTGACCTGGCTGGTCGTTGTAACTACCGATCGATGCCGACGATGGCAGTTAGATCGTGTACGATACGTTCTGCCATATGGTGGAAACAGAAAGAATGGAGCATGTCATATCCAACTTACGGTCTACGGTTGATCGAACCAACTTGCCTCCAACGAGATGATAGGCATCACTTAGTGAATGCATGTGCGCTTTTCTTCAGCATATACATACCTGGACATTTGAAAGTAAATAAGTTCTCTGGGAAAAGTTTAAAACTTTCTTGAGTGAATTTCAAACGTCGGTTCCCCGTGTCGTCATCAGACTCGGGTAAATATGTAAAAAACTATTAGCAGTTTATTCCCACTCGGCTTGTACACCCTAAGGATAGGGTTGACTATTTCGACAAAAAAGAGGTCGGCTATAAAATCCCATGTGATGCCCGTGATGCCGTATATTGTGGTCAAACGGGAAAATTTGCCTCTACACGCATCCCAGAACATCAGCTGGCAGGTAAGAGGCGAGGCCACCTGTCTCAAACGGCCATGCACACCGTTTATACTGGGCACAACTTCGCATGGGACGAAACCTACATCGTCTGAGTTTGCCCATCCCGAAATGGCCGAGAGTTTTTGAAGTCATGCACCCAGATGAGTCATGCATCAATAGGCACATCGACTTAGCTGCCATGTACAGGAATCTCGGGGACAAGTGAGAGAGCCAAAAGTCAATCGATACAGACTGACGCACACGGTGGCCGTATACTGACTAAAGCACCAAATAAATATTGATTTCTCAGCATGTCTGGAGTGTTAATTGTTTTTTTGCCCATTTACTCCAGTCTGAGGACGACGCGGGGAACTGACGTCGAAAACTTACTCAAAAAAAGTTTTTTTACTTTTCCTAAAGAACGTATTTGCCTTCAAATTGTATTTCTTGAGATGCCTGACTTCCATTTCATACATACATTCATTCAGAAGAGGATTACCGTCAAAGACAAAGCAGACTAAGATGGCCATTTCAGGCTTATTAGTCGTCAACTATCAGCCTTGTCCGACCTCGGGCTTTGAGACGCCTAAGCCTTCATTCCGCGTTTGTTGATCATCAAGTTTCATTAAGTCTAGCGACCTACCAACTGAATGAGGGGCTGGTGGTCCTGTCGGTTATGATTGGGGATATTAATTACGCTAAAAGGGCGTTCGTCGATCGGATTGAGTGACCGGCCAGTCCCTTTGTGCATTGAGACCCAGTGACAAGTCGTCGCACGTAGTCGCGTAACGATTAGTGATATGGATATATTTTCAAATTCGGCCTCAGTTAAAAGCCTTTAATCATTTGGCCTCTCCAGTCATACAATTTGGTCTTCCTGTCCTATACAGTACGTTCCTATTGATTATTTGTGGAGATAGTCTCGGGGGCTTGAGTCGCATTCCTGACCTTTACGTATTCCTTTATTTCTAGTTCATCGTCTCATTCACTGGAAAAGATATCGCTGAATACGCAGGACCTTGGACCTTCCTGCGCCTTCCTCGTTACTACAAGAGGCATGAAGTTTGAGTTCCAAGTATCTGCATGCGATTCCTATGACGCGCACAAACTCAGCAAAAGAAACACGATTCAATACAACGAACGTCACCACTTAACTAACTAATTACTTACACATTCTCCTGCATGCTGCCTTCAGAAGACGGCACGTTAGCCTCATATGACAAAATTTATTGTAATTTATGTGAATAAACATCAGAGTGCACATGCTTGCATTGAGCTGAAAACAGAATTTGAGTAACTTACACTGACCGACAGATGACGTATACTTACCATGAAAGACATTCTGTTGACTTTAATAGCATGCTGGAAGGTGTAGACCGACTGACGAAAGGGATCGTTTAAGGTGGGTGTGCTGGGCGTTACCACCGCGGTCGGGGAGGTCGCAGGCAGCATACGGTGCTGATCAGGATCTGTGTGGACGGAGCTGGCATGTCTGCGCAAGTGGAAGGCACTACGCCCACCAGTACCCCGAGTTTCGCATCCCCCAGAGGGAATAACGCGGGAGACAGAGGTAGCGCGTAGGCTGCGATTTTTTGTTGAACCACGCAAATGAACTGTCTCCAGACTGCCCTTGGATGGCCACGTAGGTGGTGACTGAGGCGATGCTGCTCTCTCGCCGCTGCACTGGGGAGAGTCACCGAGACGGTACGTCAGTGACCGGGAGCCCCGCACGACTCGTCCAAAATCGGCTGCAAAACAGCTCATCAAACGGCCGGCAGGACCCACTTCGTTGCTGGCGTCATCTTCCGTAATGAGAAGTGATTGGTCGAACAAAAACACCCGGCACTCGACAAATCGCAGGTGTAGCGACTTACGGGCCTTTTTACGAACTGAAAAACAAAAGTATTCCTAATCTTAATCGCATTTAATTAAGGTTGGTAACTAATACAAAGGGACGGGATGGTAACTGGTGACGACGGCAGGAGTGAAATTCTAAATCACGCAGTTGGAAAGCGCGTGATTGCGGCGATGACAAGAATTCGTTTCTACAGGAGAACTCAGAAACGCTTTAAAGTGACATCTGATCCTCGCCAAAGTCCATTCAAGTTTCTTCACTCTGCATTAAATTTTCTATTGTATTTGTTTCACGAACTAAAAAAGGGGGGATATACACATACATGTACAATGGTAGGGGCGCTCATCGATCGTTCATACGGAACTCACTCGTTCGAGAGAGAGAGAGCCCTTAAGGCACAACGGAACGAGTGAGTTCCGTATGAACGATCGGTGAGCGCCCCCTACCATTGTTTATTCCCGATCGAAAACCGACAGGGCAACGGGCTCGTGGCCCGGTGGGTAGAGGCGTGGACTTCTAAACCAACAGGTCGCGAGTTCGAGGCTCGGGTGTTCCACACTTCGGGCTTGGGTATGGCTGGCTAACGACGGCTAATAAGCCAGAAATGGCCATTCCAGTCTCCCTTGTCTTTGTCGGTAGTACCATTCTGCCTACATACATGTATATTTGTGTGGAGCTTTGTACATGCCAAGTACAGATCCCGAGGGTTCATCGTAAATGGACTTCGATTCTTCAATCGCCAAAAGGCAAATGGGGTCGGAAAAACTACAACAGATCCCCGTGAAACCCAATAAAGCTTGAGAAGAAAATCTTCTCTCCAATGGATTTTACGGTTCACTTACGGACAACATTCAGTAAACAGTCAAGCAATGGCGTGACACCTTGACCCAGGATAGGAGATTTTCAGATTTTCGCAGTCAAGCGTTGTACTGTAAGTACATTAGATTCTGGGAATAAGTTAGCAATCTATTTGTCGCATTCTTCATGCTTACAACCATATTGCCCATTACTTACATAATATTTTATGACGAAACCTGTCTCCCATGACCAGTAGGGAAATCTACTATGCTGAAAAGAAGGCGAAGGCGCGATCACTGAGACGGTAGCTTTATTGGCCTGAGCTTTCGAACTAGAGCAGGAGTTCATCACCCGAGACTGGTGGAGTCCCTGCCGTACATAAAGAATGTGTCCGAGGCCTCAGAAAGCAGTACGCAGAGTTAGACGTGGATATCGCCCATCATCCGCGGCTAAAATGCGCAGCAGAATCATGAAGATGAAGGATAGGCTGGACTCAGGTGGGAAATCGGGCATGGTTTATCAAATCCCGTGTCATAACTGTCCTTGCCACTACACAGGCCAAACAGAACGACTGTTCAGCTCACGAATATTCGAGCAAAAACGGACCGTTCGGAGAGGAGGCCTACTGTCTCACACTACTCGCATGCTGGCAGAAAGCCACGAGTTCAGCTTCGCCAGCGCGCGGATAATGGCGCGGGCCGGCAACAAGACGGGGCGGGAGATGTTTGAGGCGTGGGTGTCGGACACCAACTCCATCAGTAAACATCCTTGTGTTATCCCGCCCTACGCCCACGCAGCCAGGTGGCACAGATCACATTGCCGCGAAGGACCGACACCGTCATCACGCCGAGCGGCGCGAACCCGACCTAGCCACAGAAGCAACCCCCTCACCCACCCACCCTCACGCTACGACTGCACAGATGTTCGCATGTTTTTTCATTCCCTGATGATGAACTCCTGTTTGAGTTCGAAAGCTCAGACCAATAAAGTTACCGTTCCAGTGATCACGCCCTTGTCTTCTTTTCAACAAGAACCTGGAATTCTCATATTCTATTTCACTCGCGAAATCTAATATGCTGAAAGAACTGTAAAAGGTCTGCAGCGAGCAAAAACATAAACCGTACATTTGCCGTCCAACAAATGCCACATTGATTAAATACCGTATAAAAATAATTAACTGAGGCAAAAAGGACTCGCTAAGTGAACTCATACGAATTCTTTCTTCAGACGTCCTAATAAATAGGTCTTCCAGAAAAGGGACGTTCTCCACTCTTCTCTTTCCAAGTTGAATGTCAACAGTGGATTTGATTCACTTTGTCTAGGAGGGTGTTCATGTCCAACCTCTCATCCATTTATTACAATAATTTTATGAAAATATCGAGCGTAGGTCTACAACTTAAGGAAGTTTTGTTAGTAATATTTTCCCTCTTGGCTAATGTTCAAGTAACTGCTTAAAGTATGCTTTAGATAGCATATTTTTGCAACTAGATTTTTTATTCTTATACTGCAGGCAATAAACGAGGGCGCAACAATTCAACGTCTTTTGTTTAATGCGTATTCTAAACATACTTAATCGTTTGCACTTACAAGACGAGCTATTGAAACCAGGTTTAGTTTAAAATAATAGTCCATTCTTTCAAAATCCAAATTATTCGGCCGTTAAAACAGGTTGGCCCACCTAAGGCAAG